>JAOXOE010000632.1:26984352-27004352 GCA_028565055.1 Phoeniculus purpureus | reverse complement strand
CCGTCGAGGGATGGCAGCATGGACATCCCTGTCGTTCAGGCATTGGAGGAGATGTCCAAAGAATCTCTGATGGGAAGAGACCTTTAAGGTCATCAAGTCCAATCTTCAGCCCAGCCCTGCCAGGTCACCCCTAACCCATGGTCCTCAGCACTACATCTCTCTGCTTTTTAAATCCTTCCAGGGATGGGGACTTCACTACTGTCCTGAGCAGCCTGTTCTGAGGTTTGATAACCCTTTAGATGAAGAAATTATTCCTAAAAGAATTTTTCCTTCTAACATATCATCTTGTACTAGTATCTATCTTGGAGAAGGTGCTCATGGTGGCAATTGCCAAGGATGGGTTTCCTGGGCTGGGACTCTGCAAGCTGCTGCATTCAGTGAATGCTCTTTATTTCCCCCATTACCCTGTAAGTAAAGGCAACATCTCAGAGTGAACTGGGCTGAGTGCTTAATATTCACCTCCTTCCATCCTTCTTCATCCCATTTGCATGTTGCAATTAAGGGAAGTACTCATGTTCACACAGCACTTTAAAAATGTTTCTGTCAGCAACAACGGCAGGGTTTGAAGAGCGACGGCTCTCAGAGAGCAGAGCTGACTAATTGCAGAAGGGTCACACCATCTGTTGCTAAAGAAGTAAATCTTCAGATGATGAGAAGTTGGGATTTATGGAAAACCTCCTGACAGGGAGAGCTCTTCCGTGGGCATTTGCCTTTATTCAGATGTTTTCAGATGTTTTCTATTCATTTCATTTGCTTTGGTTTTTTTTTTTCAAAGGAAAAAAACCTCACAAAAATAATTTCTTAAAACATGGTGGAGATTTTCTTAGAATCAGAGATTCATAGAGTCGTTAAGGTTGGAAGAGACCTCCAAGATCACCAAGTCCAATCATCATTGGAGAAGGAAGTCGTGCTTTGTAGACACCACTCAGGAGAAGTGTTAGTTACTACACTTCACTTCCTAATGTTTTTACTCCTGCCCAGGGATGGAGTGTTCAGTCACCATCCCTGGATGTGTTTCACAGTCGTGGAGATCTGAGGACATGGTTCAGGGTGGCCTTGGAACCGTTGTGTTCATGGTTGGACTTGATGATCTTGAGGGTCTTTTCCAACCTGAACAGTTCTGTGAATTTCGTTTAGAAATCAGCTTGACCAATCCCATGAATCTGAACAAACCAGGAGCACTGATGACTTGAGGTTGAAGCTTGTTAATTTCAACAGTAGGAGGCTGAGAGCAAGGCTCAGTGCACTGTGGTTTAGATGCCGACACACAGCCAGCTCAGGAAAGGATTTCAACTTTTCATTGTCAGCAGAGAACCTTTGCAGGGCTAGCACACAACCTAGGTCATACAAATGTTGTCCTTTCCAAAAACACACCTACTTCTTTATTTTTTTTTCCCCTGAGACTCATTCGTGTGTAACCCAGCTACGGGGAAGGAATATTTCAAGTAGAATTTCTAGCTGATCTGTGTGTGATTTTGTTATATTCGTGGTCAGTAAAAGGCCCTTGGAGAGGTGATGTGATGCATAAAAGAAGTGGCCTAGCAGCTGATGTTTACAGGAATTCAAAGCTCACAGCTCTCAGGTTTTCAGTGAACCCTACACTTGTGAAACCCCGCCTGGAGTACTGTGTCTGGTTCTGGAGTCCCCAGCATCAGAAGGACACAGAGGTCCTGGAAGGGGTCCAGAGGAGAGCAACTCAAGTGAGCAGAGGGCTGGAGCACCTCCCCTCTGAGGACAGGCTGAGCAAGCTGGGGTTGTTCAGCCTGGAGAAGAGGAGGCTTCCAGGTGACCTTCCAGCAGCTTCCCAGTCTCTGAAAGGGGATCCAAGAAAGCTGGGGGAGGGCTTTTGACAGGGGTGGCAGTGAGAGGACAAAGGGAAGGGGTTCCAGACTTGAGGAGGAGAGATGGAGGTTGGACATGAGGAACCAATTCTTTGCTGTGAGGGTGCTGAGATTCTGGACCAGGTTGCCCAAGGTCCTTGTGGCTGCCCCATCCCTTGCAGTGTTGAAGGGCAGGTTGGCTGGGGCCCTGAGTAACCTACTCTAGTGAAGGTGTCTGTGCCCTGCACAGGGGGTTTGGAACTGGATGATCTTTAAGGTTCCTTCCAATCCTGGCCCTTCTATGATTCCACAGTGTTTTTAATCGGAGGAGGGAATGAATTAATAGATCCTCTTTACACAAACCTTCATTTGATTTGTCACTAACAATAATTAGAAATATCAGCACTGAAGCCAACCTTATTTAAACAAAGAATCTGTCAATTCTGCTGATGTTTTGATTGAAGCTGGGAATTTCCTTGCAGGAGCAGATTCTGGAGACAGCCAGCATGCACAGCCACGTGAGGTCTATGTGTGATGCCTCCCATAACCAGAGCTTGCTGTGCCAGGAGAGTGGCAAGAGTGTGGCTCACTAAAATAGATTCATTTGTATATTAACAAATGGTCTGGCCAGGGGGTTTGTGGAGTCTCCTTCTCTGAAGATGTTTTAAACCCACCTGTATATGTTCCTGTGCAACTGGATCTAGGGGATCCTGCTGTGTCAGAGGGATTGGACTGGATGATCTTTCAAAGGCCCTTCCAATCCCTGATGTTCTGTGATTCTGTGATCAGGCAAACCTCTGCATCAGGGGAAAGGGCAGCACAAGCACAGCCTAGAAATGAAAGACATTTCTGGGTTTGAGTTCTTTCAGAAGATGATTGTTCGGATCAAATATTTGTGAAAATTGTGTAGAAGATGATTCTTAGATGACAGCTCTGGGAAACCCCCTGAGTCAGGCTGAGGGAAGGGATTCACTTCTCGTTTATTTGAAACTGGAATTTCTCATCAACTGAGTCAAAACAGAGCAAATCTGTACTAAGAGGGACAATCAGTGCAGTTTAAATTCATTTGGAGAACTTTCTTTCACAGAGAGATGTTGTAGAATCATGGAAGGGTTTAGATTGGAAGAGACCGTAAAGTCCCAACCCCTTGCCATGGGCAGGGACACCTCTCACTAGACCGGGTTGCCCAGACATCCATCTTGGCCAGTAAGAACAGATCAACCACAGCAATAGTTTCTCCAACTCCCCCCTGGTGACTTTGTCTGAGTAGTAGGAGCCAGGAGAGATTGTCATTTCTGAAATCTTTAATGATTGTTACTAAACTGGTTCCCTTTTACAAGACAGCTGTGGAACTTCAGCACAGAGCTTTCTCTGCTTTCTCAGCTTGCCCTGAGTAGTTCATGCTGGGGACAGCAACTCAGATATTTCAGTGGCTGGAGTGAGCTGGGTGTCCTCTATGGACAAGTTCGCACAACCCAGGCTGCTGGAGTGCTAGCTCGACCCCACTGATGTCTTCCCACATTAGAAATGGCTGCAGTAGCTCTGACAAAATGCTTTGCTCGTCAGAACTGAACCCATTCTCCCTTGCGGTCTGCTCTCTCCCAGGAACTGCACCAAGAGCCCTAAAGAGACGCCAGTGTGAAGAGTTAAAATCCTTGTGGTTGGCTGTGTAGACGGTCTTGATGTGCAAACATGCATCACTTCATTCCTCCCCACAAACAACAATATCTCAAGCTGTACTTTGGACGCAATGTCCACTGCTCTGGCTCAGCAAACAGGCTAGAAACTGTTTTTAGATTTCCTCCTTGGCATGCACAAGGTTTTGCCTAAAGCCCTTGGAGACTTCACTAGAAGAGATTTATTTCTGCGTGTTGCAGGGAGCCAACTCACTCCAGCTTCACAGGGTTTCATATTTTTGTCTAAATTTAAAGATTAATAAAGAGAATAAACGTTGGGGTTAGTGATTATAAATTACAAATATTTCCATCTATTCCGCTTTAAGTATCAGAGATAAAGATGCTGCTAGCAAGTGAGAACTACTGGCACATGCCCCGTGAGCACTGCAGGCTGTTGTAGAGTGTTTGCTGTTATTTTTTGTGGTGACAATTTCTCCACTTTATCGAAACTTGGAGATCAGCTCGGGGACTTCCTTTTGCAAGAGCTGCTGGCTGACTTGCTTCTATTAACTTCTGAAATGTTTGGGATGTGTCAGAAAGAGAAAGAAAGGAGTTCTGTGTTAGCAGTGAGGGCACACTTGATGAACTGCGATGTTTTCCCCTTCAAACCAGGAGGAATAATTCCCAGACCAGCAGGAGCAAACCCAGGTTCACCTTCCCTTCCCAGTAGAGCTGAGTGGAAATGAAGTTTTACTTGATTTGTCTCACAAATAGTAAAGGAATAGTTAGTTGCTATGTGGATTCACAGCACCATGAGGTCCTTTAGAAGGCACATGGTTTTATTTTGAGTTTAATATTTGACTTTCGCAAGTATCTGATTTAATTAAAAGGTTGGTTAAAACACAACCTATCCCTGTCAGTTGGATGTAAATCACAGCCATTTGTTTTCCTAGCTGAGCCTGTTCAACCGTCTGTAAGGGCTGAGGAGATCTATTTATGTCTGCCCTGCAAATGAGAGGCTGGTAATCATAGAATCATCCTAGCTGGAAAGGATCTCCAGGATCATCACGTCCAGCCCTCAGCCCAACAGCTCCCTAACCCCTAGACCATGGCCTCAAGTGCTCTAGCTACTCAGTTTTTAAACCCCTCCAGGGATGGGGACTCTACCACCTCCCTGGGCAGCCTGGTCCAGTGCCCAGCTACTCTCTCAGCAAAGAACTACTTCTGAAGATTCAATCTAAACCTCCCCTGATGCAACTTGAGGCCATTTCTCCTTGTCCTATCATTGTCCTAATTTGGGAGAAGAGACCAGCAGCAGCCTAGCTACAACCTCCTTTGAGGGATCTGTAGAGAGCAAGAAAGTGTCCTCTCAGCCTCCTCTTGTCTAGACTAAACAACCTCAGTTCTCACAGCTGCTCTCCACAGGGCCTGTTCTCCAGCCCCTCTCCCCAGCCTTGTTGCCCTTCTCTGGCCCCATTCCAGCCCCTCAATGTCCTTCTGATCCTGTGGCACCCAAAACTGGACCCAGTACTCAAGGTGGGGTCTCATGAGTGCAGAGTACAGGGGCACAATCACCTCCCTGCTCCTGATAGTTACCCCATTCCTGATCCAGGCCAGGATGCCATTGACCTTGGCCACCTCAGTACCGTGATGGCTGTTGTTCAGTCAGCTGTCACCCAACACCCCCCAGTCTTTTTCCAGGATGACAGGAGTAGATATGAGGTTTTGATAGGGGTTTTAATACAGCAACTACACCAAAGAGAAAAACTGGAGCACCAGCAAATATCTGTAGGTACAGAGTGCTACATGGATACCACCCCAGTGTTTAATGTGTTGCTCCCTGACCTACGTACAGGGGGTTAAATGGACCACTGCCAGCACACCCGGGTCCCAGTGTGCTCACAGGGATCAAGGAGCAACCCAAGTATTGAACTGAGCCTGTAGTAAATTCATTTTAATTGTTCTGGAATAAAAAATAATGAGAGGAAGCGGTGGCAGCAGTGATTTCCCTGGCATTTTTGCTTGGTTTTGTAATTCATTTATTTTTTTAAAGGCACAAAACCGCTCAAGGGGGGACCCAAGGATAGGGTTTGTGCTCAGACCTGCTCCTTCCCTCCACCTTGGACTTTCAGAGATATGGTTTGCCACTTGCTCCAGGTTGTAAACAACTTGTGGAATACACCTTGGAGTAAGCAGAGTCATAACTGAAGGTAGCGGGGACAGAAGCAGGAACAGAATCAAGCCAAGCTAAAATACAACTTCAATAATGTCAGCCACCCCACTTCTCATCACTGCTGGGCTCTTTTTTCCCTCTCCGCACTATGTTGTGGTGGAAGGATATTGAAACAAGCATCTTTTCTTCCTCTTTCTGCCTCCTCCCCTGCTTTTACTGCACAATGTAAAAACAAAGGAGTATATTGTATTAATATGAGTACGTGCCAGACAGAGCTTTATAGGGTCATTAATACATTTCTTGGGAGGTCAAAAGACATGAAACCGAAGGGCTTGTGCCTCACAATAAAAGTGAGGCATGGATTGTTGGCCCAGGAAAACATGCCCTGGAGGATAATATTTGTGTATTTAAAACATTATACTGGCACAAAACACCAGGGCAGTTGCAGGGGTTGGACTCTGCCTAACAGAAGGGACACAGGTGAGGGCCATGGCTGAGGGTGAAACAATGGGAAAATGGGGCTGTTGCCTCTTTTCACTTCTTTATGAGGTAGAAAAGAATTGTCCTAATGGTTTGAACCCCATTTTTTTCCCTCCCATGTGTGTTTGTTTTGTATTTTTGCTTTAAAGATGAGAAACTCTGGTCACCTATATTCGAAGCTCTGCATACATGGACAGAGTATCCTGTGAAAACCCCAAGGAGAGGGAAAAATTAACCCCACACAGTAGTAGCTGGAGTCTAGAGACATCTCTCTTAAGCAGAATAAATGACCCATGTGCCAGCCCAGCCCAACTCCTCCTCTCTAGACTCTTTTGGGCCTGGGGTACATCTCTATGCCCCAGAGTGGGGATGGAGTTGGATGAGTGGTTGTCTGAAGCACAGGGAACATAATGACCTCAGACCCTCCCTGAGGTTTCTTCCTGCATCTTTATCCTGTGCTGATGGCTGGTGCTAGGGTAGTTCTGAGTAGGGAGTGGAAGCTCTTGTATTTCACAGAATGACAGACTGGTAGGGTTGGAAGGGACCTCTGGAGATCATCTACTCCGATGTTAATCAGAGCAGGTTGCCCAGGGCATCATTCAGGCAGGTTTGGGATCTCTCTAGAGCAGGAGAATTCACAACATCTCTGAGCAGCTTGGGCTGGGACTCCAGTACTCTCTAAAGATTTTTTTTTTCTTTAGATTTCCTTGGGTTTTTCCTTAGATTGGGTGGAAACCTACATCCGGTTATTGCCATCTACAGCTACCTCAAAGGAGGGTGTAGAGAGGTGGAGATTGGTCTCTTCTCACAAGGAACAAGCAACAGAACAAGAGGAAATGGCCTCAGGTTGCTCCAGGGGAGGTTTAGGTTGGCCATGAGGAAAATCTTCATTTAAAGGATCCTCAGGCCTTGGAATAGGTTGACCAGGGAGGGGGCTGAATGGCCATCCCTGGCCGTGTTTCACAGTTGTGGAGATCTGGAGCTTAGGAGCAGAGTTTAGTGGTGGGTTGGAACAGTTGGGTTCATGGTTGAACTCAATAATATTGGGACTTCATCAGGAGCCTGGGGTTGCCCTCCTGATCTGCACTTGGCATCCTCCTCACTGCCAGGAGATGTTGTAGCTGGATGCTTGTTTAACACTCCGATGCAGCTTTTCATTATGTTGCCACTAATTCGCTGCAGAAAATGGAGTCATTAGAGGAGAGCAGCATCCAAATGTAAACATTTGAATAATTCACACTTGCAGGCAGTGTTAAATAAAAGGCCTCAATCTCCGATGGAAATCTGACAATAAACATTCCCTTCTCATTTTCAATGAGTAAACTTCAAGACTTCTTAGAAGCCTTTATTTTTTTTCCTTCCTGGAGTGTGATGGTAATTTTGACACTTGGGCACGTTTGGGATTCCAATTTCCCTCTGGTCAACAGAACCATGAAGAGTCATTATAAAAATTAAAAAGCTCGAAATAATTACAAACGTTACAATTAGTGGCAGTTTTGGGATCTCGAGGTACTACAGCCAACAAAAGCCCTGTCTTTTCTGTCAAGTTTTCCTGAGGGATGCCAAAAAAAAAAGGAGAAGAGGAAAGGAATTGCCACTGGAAAGGTGCCAGTGCTGGAACAATTCTGCGATAGCAGAGGCAGCAGCGGGGTTTGGGGACAGACATTTATAGGCTCAACTTGGGGAATGAAGGTGAGATTTGCAGGGAGCCAGTCACTACCTGCAGACCATGGGAGCACCCAATGTTCCCATGATAGATGCCTCTCTCAATCCTTGCTACAAACTTTTATTTCCAGAGGTTTATGGGTCTGTAGTAAAAATCCACTCAGAGTTTACACTTGGTTTACACCAGGTCTCTGTCTACCCAAGTTTATTTTAACAACATTTTTATGTGGCTCTTCTTCAGGCAACTTGAGTTGAATAAAACCCACAGTTGTTCCACCAGAATGGTCACTGAGATCAGATGGGTCAAGTGTCCTTCTCTGGAGACATGTAAAACCCACCTGGATATGTTCCTGTGTGACTTGGTCTAGGTGGTCCTGCTCTGGCAGGGGGATTGGACTGGATGATCTTTTGAGGTCTCTTCCAGTCCCTAATGATTCTATGATTCTATGAGAACACATTAGAGGGTCTAGGATACAAAAGCTGTAAATTTCAACACAGATCATTGAACTAGAGATTATAAATATGGGAAACAGCAGATCATTTGGACTTGCATTATAATAAAGGTAGCTTAAAAGAAACACACATGGCTGAACATTACAGCAAAATGTACTTTACAATCACCCAGAAAGGACTGTCTCAGTTAAAATGTCTCACTTGGCATAAACCAGATATATCTGATCACTTTTGCAAAAAGTAGCTACCTACTGGTGTTCATCGGTGTTTTTACAAAAAAAAAAATCTTTGTCTTTTACAAAAATTTTAACCAATAAACCAATGAAACT
Source organism: Phoeniculus purpureus (assembly GCA_028565055.1). Classification (NCBI taxonomy): domain Eukaryota; kingdom Metazoa; phylum Chordata; class Aves; order Bucerotiformes; family Phoeniculidae; genus Phoeniculus; species Phoeniculus purpureus. The sequence goes on along the minus strand of JAOXOE010000632.1, from coordinate 26,995,816 downwards.
GCCTGTACACTCTAATTTGGTCTGAGTCAAGATGCATTTACCTGAAAGGCAAACCTTACTTTGCAACCAAGGCTTTGGGTGTGTCTCGCTTTTGCCACAGAATTTTTATTTTCAAAATTTGTTGGAGGTGGGTGGCTGCACAAGCACCCAACACAACGTGTTTAGGCATCTGCATTTCCCATACCTCATCTATACTCTTGTTGACAATAGGTTTGTCAGGCTCTCCACAAGCACCTCTAAGTTCAGACCCAAGGCTCACAACTGCTTCCAGTTCTTCTTGCAGTCCATCAATTTCTTCTTTAGCCACCTACAAAAAGTCCAACACAGTTAACACTAAATTTCATTATTTGTGTACATCTTGCTTTTAGGATAGATCATGCAGAATTACACATTTTTTTTACTCTAATGTCACATGGACTTCCAACTGGATGCTAAAAATGTAAGCATCCCTTGGCAGTGGCAGAGTGAAACCAAACGACATCAGTCTAAATTATAACAATGGCTTGTGATGTCATTTCGCATGAGATGGGAAAAATAAACAGGAAGTTGTAAATTAGATTTCTTTAATCACAATGTTTTCTTTTTCAGAGTTTATCATTCAACCTTCCAGTCTATAAGGATCAGCATAAATAATTACAGGTCTAGAGCATAATATGTCCACACACCTTTCATTTGGATGTTATGAATTACTGAGGGAATCTAAAGTATGTACAACTTGGAAAAGTCTGAGTGCCTGCTTAGTATGTACATATTTATAAACAGATATGTAAAGATAATGACAGGCAGATGTTGTACGTTCAGTGCAATTAAGCACTAATAGATGTTATTTACCACAAACTCTTGAGATCTCATTACAGTTAGTATCTGTACAATCGTCTCTCTTAGTCTCTAAAAAAAAAAAAATATATTCCCCTGTGGTATTTCACAGCGATTCTACTTTTATTCTGCATACTGTCAATAAAATACTTTGGGTTTTGAGTCAACAAAATGCTTTCTACTGACCTCAGCAGCTTCTTGCTGTTGCTTGACTACAGATGGGTCAACTCCAGGTCCCTCCAGCTCTCGAATGAAGTCCTGAGTATCTTTAATAGTAGCTACAAGAGCCATATGATCGCACCAGAACTTTTCAGCTAGTTCCATTACATCCAACAACTTGGCCTCCCTTTCTTCAGTCAAAGTCTGAATGTCTTCCCAAATGAGGACCATTTGGTCTAGTTTATCTTGAACAGCTAAACAACAAAGAGACGATATTACTGCCTTGGCAAACAACTCTTGGTCATAAATCTCTTTGCAGTTCTACAGCAGAATCATACATACACATTTTAAAATTCAGACTCCAATTGTTTCTTTACAGCACCCCTTATAACGTTAAGTGGAAACAACCAATGTGGCTTGTAAAAACAAAAGTCCTATCCTTGATGAGTTATTTTAAACAATGCTTTGCTTTTATAAATCAGTAGCAGCCTCTACAGGAGGCCACAATCCCCAGATCAAGGAGTCATCAATAATTAAGATTTGTGTATCTGCATTTCTGTGACATAGAACTTTATTCAGTCTCCTACCTTTTGCAGATATATCCTTATCAGCACCTTCTGAACGAGCAATCATTTCCTCCCCTCGCTGCTTAAGCGTCTCATACACTGGCTGGAGTTTTTCCAGATCCACTGACACATTCTTATTTTCACTGATTTGTTCTTTAATCTTCTCAACCTCTGCTGAGATCGAAGGTGGCTGCCTCAGACGTTCAACTATACGTTTCAGACTTTCAAGAGTTGGATCTATCTTGTCATGAAACTGAGAGGGTGGTAAAGGAAACAAAAAAGTTGCAGAGAAATTAGAAAAAACCTGGGCATTAGAAAAAACCTGCACACATGCAACTTGCAATACTCCAGTGGTTCTTCCTCTCATCATATCTAAAGTACAGACCTTGCAGAACGGTACTTCCTCTTGGATTTAAGAATTTTAATACACAGGCTAGATTTGGTACATACAGCAGAATCTACCTGCATTTAATAATTCATACAGTAGCTTATAACTTGTTTTGGAGAGTCCTGGCTTTCTGATGTCATAATTTTGAAGAGGTATTTTACCTTTGTATTAAATACATGCATTTTCACATCAGGACCAAGATACTGGTATATAACCACTGATCCATCTGAGATGGAAGATCACTCAAAAAAGACATTTGGTAGAACCCAAGTGATGCCTGTCAGCGCAGTGAAGGTACAGAGTTACAGAATCACAGAATTATTGAGGTTGGAAAAGACCTCTAAGATCTAAAGTCCAACCTATGATCTAACATCACCACAATCAACTAGACCATGGCACTAAATGCCACATCCAACCTTTTCTTAAAGGCCTCCAGGGATGGGGACTCCACCACTTCCCTGGCCAGTCCATTCCAGCATCTGATCACTCTTTCTGTGACGAACTGCTTCGTAAAACCCAAAGTAAACTTCTCCTCTCATTCTGTCACCAGTTGCCTGGGAGAAGAACCCGACCCCTACCTGTCTACAATTTCCCTTCTGCAACTAAACACACATAAAAGTGTGTATTACGTTCATTCACATTTGACTGAACCCAAGCAGGTCTCAGAAACCAAATTACAACTATGTTAACATGGTTCTTCTTCAGCAGAGGTCCAAAGGCAGCCTGTTTTTACCCCATGCTCTTGAATCAATAGAGATTTCTAAAACATCTCACCACCTTGCCCTTTTCACATTGTGTGTGCATTTGATGATCGATCCTCAAGATCTACAAAAAACCACTCTTGACTACACTTGGGAAAGGTGTTAGAGCACAACCGAACAAGATTACAAGAGTACAAACAGCTACATCCTTTCTATTCAAAGGAATAAGGGCAATATGAATGTAATTACTGTTTCCCACCATACAATCCACTTCAAATCAGACTCTGTGACTTGTATAATGGACTCAGTGTTTTTGTTAGAAGCATGAATATCATAGAAGCCAGAGAAAGGTGTTATGAAAGATAAGTAGCCTTCCCACATTCAAGGCTTCTGAAACACTAGTTGCGAAAACAAGACCTTACAAGAACTGAAACTAAAAGGGCAGGTCTATGTTCCAGTCTAATTTTAGGACATGTGTATTACAGCTTTCAATTGTGCAGGTCTCCATGTACTCACACTCCAATGAATGAGATAGGGTGGTTTAGAACTTAAAAGGAAGAAAATGCAACTCACTGCAACTTCTGATTCTGTCTCTAGAGGTTACATCCTGCCTTTGATACAAGATGCAATTTAACATAATTTAAAACCTGAAGAGTTAAATAATTATCCTTCCAAGACTGTCTAGACAAACATTGACGCAGCCATCATAGCATGGAGCCCTTATAACATATATTTAGGCATTTTAATAAAAAAAGGAGACTACAGAAAATTACGTTATGGGTGTGACAAAGTTTAGCTTTGCCAACTGCACATGCGTTTACATATGTAAAATTAACCTTAGAAGTACTGCAGAAATTATTCAGTATTTTCTCAACAGCTGATTATATCCTAGCTGTCAGCAAAGAATGCGTTTTTATTCTTGCTTTCTGTACTTAGGCCGACACGAACAAAGCAGGTACTCAAACACTAAGTATCTTGATTTTCTAATGTGCAGCTCCAATTTAGGAGAGGACTGAGATAAACACTAAGTTATTATTATGATAAACATTGACTCTCAATAATCAGGCTTTTTTCAGAGGTGTGAATAGGGAAGGTGTTTAGAATTACTTAAAGTATAGCATAATGTCTACAATCAGATTAAAAGCAGGATTATAACTGATGTCACTTTTTTCCTTAGCTTCTTAAACTCAGTTTGCAGGGGCCAGGGATATGACATGATGAGAACTTTCAGGCTTATTTCTTTATTTATTATTTGAGAGCTGAGCAATTTCCAGCAAACAGTAAAAAAGGGGAAATTCTTATGAAAACAGCAGTATAGAATAAAGTATCCTCAGGGTTTTGTGTGAGCTCATGTACCTCAGTTTACTGAGTTCTTTTTGGGATTTTGTGTTGAGTAAAATAATTTCAGTTGGGGTTTAATGATAATCCAATATTTAAAAGTCTCTAAGATGCAATACTCAGAAATACTATGTCAAGGTTCACTGCACAGGCTGATGAACCCAAGACATGCTACTTTTATAGCCTTGATCTGAATTTTACGCTTACAATGACATTTTATGACATCGATCTTTGCTCTACCTTTTACATAACTTTTCAAGCATATGTTACATTCAGTCCTTGTAGCTCTGCCATGAAGACCAAATGCTATTGCTACTGCCAAACTATCCTCCCATTCCATTGGTAATGGACGGTAAATAAAACTGTCAAGTCTGAGATACAACTAATAATCCAGTTAACTGATAAACAGTGACATCCATATACTTAGGAAGCATTGGCTACCAGCAGACCATCAAAAGAAAATGGAATAAAATGAAAATAAAATCCAACATTTTTAGACCGAATGTTCCTTTTTTACTTCAAAATTAAGAAACAATAATGTTTTTTAAGTGCTGTAGTTATAATATTGATCCATATATAAAATAACAACCCCTCGAGAAATAGAAAAATCAATTCCATAACCAGTGATATGAATATTCACAGGCTATTAGGTTGAAAAACACAACTAAACCAGCAGTTCAGTCTTTATATATACATGTAAGATGACAATGTCTGTATTTCTTTCCCTTTGAATGAATCCAATTATACTTTGAAGTTAAGTGGATACCTGGGTACACTGAGAAATGGCTTCATCCAGTGCCAGCGCTCGCTTTTTGACATCTTCCTTAATTTTACTGTAAAGGGTGTCAGCCGCCACATACTTCTCTTGGATAGAAAAACCTTCTCCTGGGCTCAGCTCCAGCAACTGAGGCCCAGTTTTGTTCATTTTATCTATATGAGGCTTGTGCTCAGCGATCAGCTCACGCAGTTGCTACAACAAACAAAACAACTTATGAGTTTACTACACTTTGCACCACCACATTACAGCTGTACACATTTCTAACCCATCCAGCTGGGAAGAAATTCTGAACACATACCCTTCATCCTAATGTAAAGAACAAATAATATCAAATAAAGTCAGGAACTGCTCTACCAGTGATGGCTCCCACTCTAACACAGAGCTATCCAGGCATGAAACAGCACAGAGATACGCTGGAAAGGCCTGTGCAATGGTATTGTAGGATCTACGATTACAGGTAAAATACAAAATGCATGTGGTGCTTGCCACAAGACATTCCCCAGCATATGTAGTACCTATAATGAGAGCAATGGAAAAAATTTTCCCATACGTACGTGTAACACTACCACATACACATGTTTCATGTTGATATTTGTGACTTGCCACAAAGCCTTCCATACGAGAACATGGCATTGTAAGAATATTAATTCAAATGAAGAAGAGAACATTGAAGCATAGTGAAGAGATTTAAGAAGAGAAAACTAGCACCAGGAAGGGTCTAAGAAATCAGTGATAAGGACAAAAGGACAAGGAAGACTCATCAGTAGATATCTATCGACAGTTTCGCAGTCTTCCCTTTGGCTACAAGACCCCTTAGCACAACAGTGCTATTAATTCATTCACACAGACTTTAATCAGCAATTAAGTACTATTTACTCTCTCTCATAATCCACTCCAAAGTCAAAACTGCACGAAAGATTGTGTGGAGGCTCATGGAAATGAAAGGTCATGAAATGTCTTCCCACTTGCCTAAGGTTTTGGTTTTGTTTATTTTCACCCATTGATCAGACAAAAGGGAAAGGATTTTTGTGGGATTAGCCTGATCCTTCCCTCCAACTATATTTATTTTCACATCTCATTCATCCCTTTTCAGAAAACTATTTTGTGAGGCACTGTGTCTCTGTGCTGTGAACTCCATCCCATAGCCCTTCTGCAGGAACATGAGGCACTTATGCTCTGCTCCTCCCAGCTCAGAGTTTGTTTAAATTAGTGAAGGCACAGAAAAGGGACTGTATCAGCCTCAGTGTAAATAAATCCTCTTGTCTAAGGCCCTTCCCTTAAAAATAAATTCTAGTACTGGCCTGCTCTCTTGCTCCTCCCCAGAAAACTGAAAAAAACCAGGGACTGTGACCATGACCATCCACTGTGCCCTGATGACAGAACAGAAATGAAAATTCAAAAAGCTCCTAAGTGCCTACTGAGAATGGAACTCTACCTGTACACCGTACATCAATGTTGTTGATTAGCAGAAAAGATTCAAAAGTGCAACTAAGAACAGTTTGAAAGGTTTTAGAAAATAATTTTGTGGTCTGTTTTGTGCACAAAGAGATGATTTATGACATGGCAAAGAGAGTGCAAATCTCTGGGTCCAAGACTTAACGCTACAACTCTGCCCACAGCTTAGTTCACACCAAACTGACTGTATGATACTCACACAGAATCAACTCTATGAAATTCCATGGCTTGGAACAAAGACAGTCATCAGTAAATAGATCAGAACAAAAGCAAATACAGAAACCTGCTTTCAATCCACATTCAGGGCCAGGTTTTTTCACTTTTTTTTTTTTTTTTTAAATAGAGTAAGACATTGTTTGGTCTCTCCATGACCTACTGCTGGACAAACAATTCCAGTGAACAACATTTTCAGATCAAATTACGTATTAAAAACATTTGACAATCTTGTACTTAGCAAACATATCTCAGCTAATGGCATAGCCCAGGGAAAATGCAAAAATAGTAGCTTATGCATAAGGCCTCTCATGCAAGCTGAATGATTAAAGTAGATGGGGAACAATCTTGTAAGTAAAGCAAGCAAGCATGATTTGGCTCACCATGACTCATCAAGACAGTTTGGAAAGCTCAGGTTACATCACTGTCTTAATAGAGTGTGTTTGTTCATTGTAGACATAGCAGGAAGACAAATGAGTGAGCCCTGTGTTTACCAGTACATCAGAGTGATGTCTCTTCATTACTTGGTCTCAGAGTAAACAAGACTTTCGGGGTTCATTCTAACTCGAGTCACTTAATTGAGGCAGCTACAATAAAATAAACCTGGCTACTCTATGCTTAGCAGAGGAGAGACAGATATCTCCAGTAGCCACATGAGCTCTGTATGTGCCAAAACATGGAGGCATCCAAACTCAGGGGGATATGCCTGATTCCATGTGATACCAGTATGAAACGAACTAATTTTTATCACATTCTTCTGTGCAAAAAAGAACATATGGTGTGGCTAGTCTACAACACTGTTGCCTCTACTTGGTGATGTTATGATAAACAATTATTTAATTATTACATAACAAACATCCTTCATATGAGGAATTATTAGGGGATTGCCTGGAACACAAGCAATCAACTCTTGGCCCTCTAACTGTCCATCCTCCCGGATCAGCTAACACACCAACAAAAACAAAGCACAGGAAAAGCTAACATTTCTGCACATACAGAAGATCACCACCTGTGCAAATCTGTACACACATCATACACAAAGGCAGCACTTTTTACTTTTTTCAAAACTGGCGTAATAGTTACCCTGTGCTCTTCCTGTTGTTGCTTTAAAGTTTCATATTCAAGGGCTGGTGCAGGAAGCTGAGAGATGATCTTTTCTGTTTCAGTTAACCAAGGCCAAAGCTCTTCGTAAGTCTCCCAGAACTGATTAACTAGAGACTGAGCCCGTTCCAGTTGGAGGTTCCTCTCAGAATTCATTTGACAGACTGCATCGTATTTCTGCAAAAGGCTTTTCATTTTTTTCTGTAAAATATTAACAAAATAAAGCATTGTATCACTTTCACACGTGTATTTCCTTCATTCCTAAACCACGTTTGAGAATAATAGAATTTACATTTGGTGCACTATGGTTTGGTGCTAACAATGTTTCTACAGTACCAGTGTTTAAGGAAGACAGAATGAATATTCTGCATATCAACACAGTAAGAACACATTTCATAATATTGATATTTACAAATAACACTTTATTAGGACATCCAGCCAAGATATAAATTACTTGACTGTAGATCCTAGCCTCACTTCCTTACTGAAGACGCTTATCTTCAGTGACACTTGGCAGAAACTCTGTTCAGCACAGCACTGCTGAATCAAGGCACCATGAACAATACACAAACATCTGTAGGGCTGGGGTTTTGTTAAATCTGGCAAGAGAGTAGGATATCCTGATGTGCTTGTAGCTTACAAATGTAGAACAGACAGAACAGACACCGCTAAACACTGTTTTCCAGGTTACATTAACCAAAGAGAATGTGTTACCATAAATAACATGGTAGAACTACAAGATTTAAACATTACAAAAAGTACTGTATTTGGGCATGTGATAATAAAAGAAAATATGAACGAGATACGGAGTTTTCCTGTGGAAGACTTCCCATGGTGTCACTTTAATGACATATTCTATGTGGCACCACACAGAAATACTAGCCTTGGAAAAGCCAGACATACAAGCGAACCGTTGGATGCAAAGTAAAATATATTTTTTTGGCAGAACAAGCTGTATTTTCATTTGTTATGTCTTGCAAGTAAATTAAGTACAGAGATACTATTCAAAGGACAAACATAGCCTTAAATACTGATATACAGTTTTTTTGACAAATACTAGTATTTAGCAGAGACTCTAATAAAACTACTCTCCTTTGTGACTAAGTTTCATAGACAGAACATATAATTTATTTTAAATTCACTTAAGAGTAAATAAAGCTTATTCAGAGATCCTGCAGCAAAGTGCAATTAGTGAAGTATTGTTGTTCAAGGATGGTGGTCACTGTACGGCCTAAATGTAAACAGCCTATCAAAACAATAAACCAACCCTACAATTAACCCATTCCTATGTAAAATCACAGAATCACTCTGGTTGGAAAAGACCCCTGGGATCATCGAGTCCAACCATCTACCCTAGCTTACAAGGTCACCCCTAAACCACATCCCTCAACACCTCATCCAAACAATCTTTAAACACATCCAGGGATGGCAACTCAACCACCTCCCTGGGAAGCCCATTCCAGTGCCTGACCACCCTTCCTGTGAAAAAATTCTTCCTAATATCAAGTCTAAACCTACCCTGTTGTAATTTGAACCCACTACCTCTTGTTCTATCCCTAACTGCTTGCGAGAAGAGACCAGCACCAACATCTCTAGTATCCTTTCAGATAGTTGTAGAGGGTTATGAGGTCTCCTCTCAGCCTCCTCTTCTTCAAACTAAAGAGCCCCAGCTCTCTCAGTCTTTCCTCACAAGATTTATTCTTCAGGCCATTCACCAGCTTAGTTGCCCTCCTCTGTACCTGCTCCAGAGCCACCTCATCTCTCTTGTATTGAGGTGCCCAAAACTGGACACAATACTCAAAACATGGCCTCACCAGTGCCAAATACAGGAGCACAATCATAGAATCATAAGGGACTGGAAGGGACTTCAAAAGATCATATAGTCCAATCCCCGGGCCACAGCAGGGTCACCTAGACCAAGTCACATAGGACCACATCAAGGCAGGTTTTAAACATCTCCAGAGAAGAAGACTCCACAACTACCCTGGGCACTCTGTTCCAGTGCCCTGTCACCCTCACTGTGAAGAAGTTCCTTCTGATATTGATATGGAACCTCTTATGTTCCAGCTTACACACATTGCCCCTTGTCCTATCACTAGATGACATTGAGAAGAGCCTGGTTCCATCCTCCTGACACCCACCCTTCATATATTTATAGACACGAATGAGGTCACCCCTTCTCCAAGCTCAAGAGACCCAGCTCCATCAGCCTCTCCTCATAAGGCAGGTGCTCCACTTCCTTCATCATCCTCGCTGCTCTATGGTGGACTCTCTCCAGCAGCTCTGTGTCCTTCTGGAACTGAGGGGCCCAGAACTGGACACAATACTCCAGATGCAGTCTCACCAGGGCAAAGTAGAGGGGGAGGAGAACCCCTCTCGACCTGCTAACCACCCTCTTCTGATCCACCCCAGCACACCTTGTGTAATAAATCAAAAGGTGGCTTTTCTCCTGCGTCACACAGAGCGTGTCAGGCTGAGAAATGCTCATTACTGTCCCAGGAGAGAAAGTGAATGTGTGTAGCCACTTCTGAGTTGTGCAGGGTCATTTGCCAAACCCAGGCAGGCATATGCACAACACACAGAACAACCTGGGCTCCAAATTTTGGCTTCACTTCATCTCATTACAAAAAGCAGCTCATGTCCTGCTGTGGAGGAGGTGCAGGATTATGCAGGTGGTCAGACTCCACAGTTCTGCTGATCCCTTCTGTCCTTTACTGTCTAAAAATAAGTTTTCAAAGCCCTTCTTAAAGGCTTCATAAGAAATTCCTAAACTGAGATCCAGTGCTAGATTCACTCTAGCAGCTGAATGGACCCATTTGCAAGCGAAGGCTCTGATCCAGTAGAGATATATTTTCTTATTCACTTTACTAGCAGGTTTTTTAAATTGTAAATGTTGATGCTTGATTCTGAACTTCCTGCATGTTCTTTTCAGTGACTTTCACAAAGGACAGAGATGACTAATGTTCAGCATTCAGCTCTGCCCAAGAGCTGGTGGTCACAAAAGGTGCAAAGCAGTATTTCAGCAAGTCTCCTTGTCCTGCTGTACTTCAGTGGAGTTCTTGGCTGTTGAACTCTGCATTTCCAGCACCAGCAAGGCAACACTAACAGTTTCTTCTTATGTCCTCAAGCTATTAATTCATGGTGTAATAGGACATTACCATAAGAAGAGGCAAAATGGTTTAAAAAGGAACATTTTGGGAAATACCCAATTCCTGAGCTGACAGTGGTTGGATTAATTTCTTCTTTCTGACCAAAAATTCTGGGCCACTCAGAATTGGACTCTGGGTCCAGTACTGGAGTCCTCAACATAAGGGGGACACAGAGCTCCTGGAAGGCGTCCAGAGGAGAGCAACTCAAATGATCCAGTGGCACAGGAACATCTCAATCGTAGTGTCCAGCACGCTTGGAGCACATTCAAAATCCCTTCAGAAACAAAAGTTAACTTCTAGAAATTAAGCCAGAGCTGAATTTTGGGATAACCAGGCAAGAGCATTTCATCATGGAAGAGACATAAATCAGCCAAAGGACTGCTCAGCAGCATAAGCCACTTGCCAGCAGAGTTATCTGCAACATTCAAGTCTCTAGCAGCAATTTTAACTAATGAATCCACTGTAATTAACTCATTAGCAGCTGTCCCAATGCCTTTACCACTCTAAGCCTCTGAGGCTCCAGAAAGCTGGCAATTTTAGAGGCTGCGGATTTTGCTCAAATGTGGCAGACATTTGCACGAGGCTTTGCTTGGTCAACAGAAGGCCAATGGCATCCTGGCTTATATTAGAAATAGTGTGGCCAGCAGGAGTAGGGAGGTTATTGTCCCCCTGTACTCAGCACTGGTGAGGCCACACCTTAGGTATTGTGTCCAGTTTTGGGCGCCTCAATACAAGAGAGATGTGGAGGTGCTGGAGCAGGGGCAGAGGAGGGCAGCTAAGCTGGTGAAGGGCCTGGAGGA
>JAOXOE010000632.1:26955232-26977288 GCA_028565055.1 Phoeniculus purpureus | reverse complement strand
CAGTTAGATACTAGGATAAAGGTTGGACTTGATGACCCTGGAGGTCCTTTCCAGCCATGATGATTCTGTGATTCTGTCTTTTCCAGTCTGAGCGATGTTGTGGTTCTATGCTTTGTCCATTGGCTGTAAAGGAAATAAAGGCAATAGTGGAAAATGTTAACTCTTGGATGACAGAGAAGGGAGCACATGCTGAGTAGTGGAAAATATCTTTGGAGGTGTTGTGGTGACTGCGTGTTGCTCAAAGCACACGTCTAGAACAGTTCCAACAGTTATTAAGGAACGTTGCCAGACAGTATCACAGCGGTCATGTGTAGAGATTGGTGATCCCTGTGCAGCGCTTCAGAACGTGTGAATGAAGAACACTTGGTAAAACCTATTCAGGGCTGTTCTGAAATTGCCATAAACATATCATTGGGAAATGATACAAAACCACCTCCAGGACCGAGTTAAAATGTGTTGGCATTTATGTTACAAAGGACTGTCATTACAAATGAGTATTGGTGAGGCTTCAACTGATAAATCTCTGGCTGTCTGTGATGAGCTTTTCAGTCATCCTCGGGTTAGTTGTAAACTTGGAGCTACTGTAGTTCTGCTCCTGCATCCTTTGTAAGACGTTTTGGTGCATTCATGTTGTGCCAGGGGAAATTTAGTTGGGTATTAGGAAAAACTTTTTCCTGGAAAGAGCTATCAGGCCTTGGAATAGGTTGCCCAGAGAGGGGTTTGAATTGCCATTTCTGGATGCGTTTCAGAGTCGTGGAGATCTGGAGCTTAGGAACAGGGTTTAGCGATGACGTTGAGACAGTTGGGTTAATGGTTGGACTCAGTGATCCTGAAGGTCCCGTCCAAAATAAGCGATTCTGTAACCTGGCCTCTGTTTGTCAAAACCCTCTGTCAGGGTCCATTTTCTCCTTGCACCTGCTGCTTGAGCCTGGCTGTAAGCTTTCTGTGGCTGAGGTGAAGCAGAAGGGTTGCGAGATCCCACCTCCTGGGAGCGTTGTGTATTTGAGGGCAGGCAGTTGGATGGGAGACTTTGTGAAAGTCATTGTAGGTTGCTCTGCTCATGCATCCCATAAGGATTGTGTAGATCTAGAACGTAGGGACAGGATTTAGTGGTGGCCTTGAGGCAGTTGGGTTCGTGGTTGGATTTGGATGGCCTTGAAGGTCTTTCCCAACCTAAATGATTCTATGATTCTGGTTACGTGGAAGCACATGGTAAGGGCAGAGTTCTTGGAGCAGGCCAGAGTAACTGCTGTAACTTGTATTGCAGAACCGGTGGAGCAGCCCAAAAAATGGGGATCTGGTGGGTTTCTTTTTTAATCTAATGAAAAATAATACCGAAGACATTTGGTGACAGATGAACATCCCAGAGCTGACTGAAAGAACCTTTCTTTTCCCACCCCTTTAGAAGTATCCGTTAACACTTAGATTTTTTCCTGTGTCCTCGTACCCCAAACGAGATCTGCTTTCTTAAATTTAGGTGGTTTGTTGATGAAGAGTTTGCCGTCGCCACCTCTGCGACTCTTCCATGTTCTTAGGCTACTGAATACATTTGAACTGGCATCAGATTCTTTACAGTTCAGTCTTCAGATTCTTCCTATCGTCATAGAAAGATGAATCCTTTCCCTCATCCAAAAGATTTATGAAAATCAATAAACTACTTTTCTCTCTAGTGAGTGGTTTGATGACCAGTTCCTCTGTGGTTAGTCACATTTGCAGCGAACTGCAGCGAGCACATGAAATCTCTGCTCCGGCAAGGATTTACGCTATTTAGGGAAACAATGAACCACAAAGGTTTTTATTTGACAATAAATGTTGTATTAATTTGTTTTGAGTGACAGAGTCAGATCAAACTCCATTACAGGGAATTTCACAGCAACATGTGGTACCTTGAGCTATACTTTTTTCAAAACTCTGGGAATGCCAGATGAAAGCCTAACAAAATATTGATCAGATGGAGCCTTAAGTAATCCCTGCTCAGAGCAACCATGTATTTGGAAATCGATCAATGCATTGATCACTCTGGGGCTTAGTTTTATAATCTTGGTCTATGGTTCTGCCTTTCCCAGTCTGAGAATGTTGAGTCTTCTTAAAGTCAAAGAAATAGTACTGAGAACACTAACAGGACGTTAAGTAGAATCTATCACCCTCGTGTTTGAGCACAGGTAATGTAGGCTACCTCCTGAATTTAGACTGGAAACTCATCTCTCAGAAGTAGAAGCGGTAGCAGGAGGGTTGATGACATTACCAGTTCTGTTAGGCAGAAAGACACTTTCTGCAGGGAAGCCTCAAACAGGGGGTGTTTGGAACTGGAGTGCTGATCAGAGCTAAGATTTCCCATCACTGTAACTCTGTTTGTGCTGCTTTGAGTCCTGGACTGGGAGCCCCCTTTCGTATTTAAATCATGTCATTGTCATCTATGGATATGGTCTAGCAGTTAGATACTAGGACAAAGGTTGGACTCGATGACCCTGGAGGTCCTTTCCAGCCGTGATGATTCTGTGATTCTCTGCTGTTGAAGTTGTTTTGACTTGCTGTGTTTTAAAGCCATCGCATTTAGATGTTTTCCCTCAATACATCTCCAGTGAGTTTGATTTTTGAAGTTGCCTGCAGTGATACCCAGTGCACAGATTTAGATGCCAGTTTGTGAAGAAGAGGGATAGCTTTTGCTTAGCTCCACTAGTGTGCAAACGATTCAAAATGATAGAGCTCTGGTGTGAAACCATTTTCATTTAATTTTATAATGGGAAACCTATGGAATAACTGTGGTGAAGTGTTGTTGTTAGTCTGGAGTGCAAGATGTTTGCCTTGGAACCGCTGCAAGCAGTTGTTCCTTGACATGGATGGAAGGAAAAGGTTCTGATTCCTCATTGTAATTAGACTTGGTGGCATTTCCATCGAGTGCCTTTGCTTTCTCTTGGCTGCTTTTCCATTTAATTTCTGATGAGCCACCTCCTGAAGTCAGCTGTTACTTGAAAATAAGTTGGATTGTTCCTAAAGCTAGGTGTGCAGTTGGTGTTTGTAGGGAAACTGGTAGATTCTGAAACTAAGAAACCCAGTAATATCAAAGTATTGCTAAGCAGGGATTTGTTATTGCACTGCTGGAGGTGTGGAGGATATCTCCTCCAAATAACTCCTAGTGGTTCAAAGTTAAGGTCTGTGGATGTTTAATTCACACAGATTCATTACATTTCTTGTAATAGGAGGGTTCAGGCTATTCACAAAATCGTAGAATGTCCAGGCTTGGAAGGGACCGTAAAGATCATCCATTTCCAACCCTCCTGCACAGGCAGGGACACCTTCACTAGATCAGGTTACTTGGGGCCCCATCCAACCTGGCCTTCAACACTTCCAGAGATGGGGCAGCCACAACTTCCCTGGACAAACCTGTTCCAGCATCTCAACACCCTCACAGGAAATAATTTATTCCTAATATCCAGCCTCAATCTCCTCTCTTCAAGTCTGTAACCTTTCCCCTTGTCCTCTCACTACCATCCATGTAAAAAGCCCTCCCCCAGCTTTCTTGTAGCCCCTTTCAGATATTGGAAAGTTTCTAGAAGGTCACCTGTGAGCCGCCTCTTCTCCAGGCTGAGCAACCCCAACTAGCTGAGCCTGTCCTCATAGGGGAGGTGCTCCAGCCCTCTGATCATTTGAGTTGTTCTCCTCTGGACACATTACAGGAGCTCTGTGTCTTTCTTATGTCTAATGATTTCTTGGCGTCTATTTATATATGTTTCAGTCTCCTTGCACATGTGCGTTGTTGTCAAGACAGTCCTCATCAGTGATCTTGATGAGGTGACTGAGTGCACCCTCGGTCAGTTGGTAGAGGACACCAAGTTGGCAGGGAGAGTTGATGTGCTGGAGGGTAGTAAGGCTGTTCAGAGGGACCTTGACAGTCTGCATCAGGAGCTGAGGATAATTGTATGAGTTTCCTTAGTGCCAAGTGCCAGGTCCTGCATTTTGTTCACAACAGTCCCATTGTCGTGACAACAACAGGCAACGCTACAGGCTTGGGGAAGTGTGGCTGGAAAGCAGTCAGATGGAAAAGGACCTGGGTGTTCTAATTGACAAGCGGCTGAATATGAGCCAGCAGCATGTGCAGTTGGCCAAGGCCAACTGGCCTGTACTGGAAACTGTGTTTTCAGCAGGAGTAGGGAGGTGATTGTCCCCCTGTACTCAGCACTGGTGAGGCCACACCTTGAGTACTGTGTCCAGCTTTGGGCACCTCAGTACAAGGGAGACATTGAGGTGCTGGAGTGAGTGCAGAGGAAGGCAATGAAGCCAGTGAGGGGTCTGGAGAATAAGTCTTCTGATGAGAGATTGAGAGAGTTTGGACTGTTTTTGAGGAAGAGGAGGCTAAGGGGAGACTATCTGAAATGACATTGTAGAGATGTTGCTGTTGGTCTCTTCTCACAAGTAATTAGTGACAGAACCAGAGGGAAGGGCTTCAAGCTTCAACAAGGTAGGTTTAGATTGGACATCAGGAAGAAATTCTTCATGGGGAGAGTGGTCAGGCACTGGAACAGGCTGCCCATGGTGGTGGTTGAGTCACCATCCCTAGAAGCGTTTAAAAGTTGCTTAGATGGAGTATTGGGGGATCTGGTTTAGGAGTGAACTTGTAGAGTAGGGTTGATGATTGGACTCGATGATCCCAGGGGTCTTTTCCAGCCTGAATGATTCTATGATTCTCGGTGGGGTTTTGAGATGAAGTTCTGAAGTCTGTTTCCACTTGACACAGGTTCCTTTAAGTTTTGTCTCCATGTTGACTCGTAAACCAGTTGGGTTCAGTCAAATTTCTGTGATTAGTCTTTGCCCTTTCTGTGTTGGAGTGGATTTTAAAACAGTATCTTTGGAACATCCTGTCTTTCTGTTTAAAGTTTTAATTCTTTTTCCCCCTCATAGATAAGGTTTGTATATGGTACATAAAATTCAACGTTCATATAAAACGTATGAATTCCTCAGTTCAAATAGTTGCTCTTGGCTGTTAGCACATTAGGGTTGTGTATTGTTGTTGTGTTCAGTAGGATTCTGGAAATTTGAGAAGTTGCCATTGAATGTCTTATTCCAAAACTGTTAGAGGACCATCATTGCTTTGTAACAGCCGACTTCTCGCTGGTTGGTGCAGCAGTTACCTGCCAGTGGGAGGGAGGTGTTTTTCCATAATTTAAAATCACCTCCAGAAGTTTCTTAAATCCCCTCCACAAGTTTTTAAAATATTTTCTTTGAAAATTTATTAAATCCTGTGATTAGATCTGTGAACCAAAGAGATGTTTGTCTTGATGTGGTTGCTGGAAGAGCTGCTTGCTTTCGTCTCTCTTTTGTATAACCTGATTCATAGCTTTATTTATTTACTGGACTTTTGGTCCTGCAAAAGGTTTGATGTTAAGAAAAATTGTGGTTATAGACTCTTAGAATCATGGAATAGCCCAGGTTGGAAGGGACCTCCCAAGGTCATGTAGTCCAACCTCCCTTCAGGGAGTAGGGACAGCCTCAACTAGATCAGGTTGACTAGAGCCTTGTCCAGCCTCTCCTTGAATTATCTTCAGGGATGGGGCCCTCCCTGGGCAACCTGTTCCAGTGTTCAACATCCCTCCTGCTAAAGAACTTCTTCCTAACAGCCCATTTCATTCTGCCCTTCTCCAGTGTGAAACCACTGACCCTCATCACTCCAGGCTCTTGTAAACAGTCCCTCTGCAGCCTTTTTGTAGCTCCCAACAGGTACTGGAAAGCAAATACTGGGTCCCCTCTGGATGGAGCCTTCTCTTCTGCAGGCTGAACAACCCCAGATCCCTCAGCCTGTCCTCATAGCAGAGGGGCTCCAGCTCCCTGATCATTTTTGTGGCCTCCTCTGTACCTGCTCCATCACTGATTCTCTCTAGGACCTACAGACCTCAAAACTACTACAGAACGATTTTAAATGACAATGAGTGCAGTAGCCTTCACATTTATTATTTTTCTTTTTCTTTTTTCTTTTTTAATTAGACAACTTGAAATGCCTCAATAGCATCAGAAGGTGTATTGGGGGGGGCTGTTTCTGAAGAGTCACTTTCAAGTCTGCAGTTAGGGACGACCATGTTATTTTGATGAATTGTGCCGTAAACCCATTTGGATGTAAATGAGCCCAGATGCTTTTTAGTGTATGTGAGAGATTTTATGTTGGTTGAATCTGGTCAGTCTTGGTGTTTCCAAGGCTGATGCTATTTATTCTTTATTTTTGTCAGGGCTTTCATGCTGTGGTACGAAGATCCCATCCCACTGCACACAATGCTCATGGTAAGCCTGATGTTAAATCATTCCAGGAATGCAATGGTATTGTGTTATTTGACGTGATCAGAAGCACTATGATGTGAGTTTAGTCTTTATCTTTTGTACTGCATTATCATTTGGTACTGGTGACACTGCAGGCAGTGAAATAACTGACTCAGGTTGGGGAAGAAAGGCATCAAGACTTTTTAGTTCACTACCCCCTCCACCAGATGAAAAACCCCAAACAGAAGACAGAGACACAGACTCATGGTTCTTTGTCACACTGCTCCTACACTGGACTGAGGTAAAATCCACATTGTAGACAACTCCTGCTTCATTTAAAGCTGCAGCAGTTGTCTGACTCCTGAAATCTCAGCGTCCACAGGTGTTGTAAGAGTTAACCTAGTGAAGTCTCAAATCTCATAAATCTTCAAGTTCAGGATTTACAGTTACTGGAGCAAACAAGGAAGATTCCACTGTTCCAGACAAGACTATCCTTCCACTGTAGGTCATCTTCAAAGTGGCGTGTGTTTCTGTCTCAGCAGCAGCAGTGCAGCTCCAACCAGACAAGATGAAATCCTAGGAGGAGAAGACCAGAAAAAAATGGAGTGGGAGTGGAGAGTGGGGGTAGTGGGAGGACAGTCCCTTAATGTTCTGTGATTCTGTGATTTGTCAAACCAGAACTTTTCTGCAGAAAACACGCCGATTAAGCTTCTGCCCAGCTTTCAAACCTTGACAATAGTGTAAGTGATGCAGCAGCATCCCAATTCGAGAGTGGACCCCAGATGGCGAGAAGATGCAGAGAGCCACGCAAAAGACCCAACCTTGTTCCAGCGAACCTCATTTTCTCCTGCTCTGTGTCTTGAAGCTCTTTATCTAGGCAAAGTAATTCTCCAGGGCTTCCAGCTCTTTGGCACTTCTTAAAATAACTCAGTTAAAAATATTTCATAAACTTCTTCTGCGCAGGAAAAATAAGCCCGTGCTCCTCCAGAGCAGCACACGTCTCTTCTGTTCCGCTTCTTCAAATATTAGCAAATTACCACTTGTATTATGGGTATGACATGAAAAGAAACCAACTCTTGGAACTAAGCCTCTTGTTTATCAAGTGGCTTCCAACCACGCTCTGTTCTTTTTCTGACCCAGTAAGTAGGAAACACTTTCGGTGTTTCTGCGTTAATACCGGTGCATATTTTTCACTTAATTATTTTCCCCTCTTGCTTTTTACTGGAAGTAGCCTGAATTCCTCATGTGGATCCATCTCACTACATTTGTCTCCCTCCACCCTTTCTTAGGCTATGCTGCCTCACGAGTTCTCCCTTACCTGGCAAAGGATGTCTGTGCTCCCCAGCAACCTCCACCCTGGGACCAGTAGTTAAACAGCTGCCCTGTCTGATGGGATTGGAGATGTCAGAGGAGTGGCCAACGCTTCACGGGACAGAGGCTTTTAATCTTCTTCCCTAGTTCACTCAAATTCAGTCAGCCACTGAAGATCTGCCTATTAACTGTCAGGGTAATCAGTGGATGTGTTTGGTCAGGCTGCTCCTTGGTATTGCCGAGAGCCCAGTCGCATTTGTAAACTGCTGTCTCCTCAATAGTCATTGGCCTCTGGATAAGCCACGGAGCTGCGGGAATAGTTTGGCTTGCAGGGTCATGAGCAGCCAGAAGTGAAGATTTAGCTGCATCCCTGCAGATTGTGACAGAGACAAGCCCGTCCTCAACTGCACGTTACATCTCATCCCTTACTGATACAATGCAGGAACGGAAAGCTTAACATCTGTCAGGTCTTTTAATGCCAAAGTGTCCGTATTTCCATTTTGGGGGGTTTTATGCACCTTTCCCTCATGCCACATCACTCATGAGGTGTTTCCTGTAGTCTTCTGTAGAACATAGCAGTATCTGGAGCGGGTCTTGCTGGTGCTTGCTGGAGATTTGGAAAGTCTCTGAGGATCTTAGCACTGACTCTGCTGATTCAGTCTGGGAGACCCAGGAAGACACTTAATGACTCATAATTCCACTTTCTTGTATTCTCAACTTTAAAACATTGGACCAATGTCTTGTGCTCCAAGGGATGGTATGGGAGAGTTTAACTTTTGAGCCTGTCCAGCAGTAATTCACCGCAAGCCCTGTAGACGTTCCCTAAAGCTGGGCTTCCTAGTTTGTCTTTGCGTGGCTCCTGTAGAAAGCTCCGAGCGTGGCAGAGCTTAGCTAAAATACAAGTTCAGGGAAGTCTGGTAATCTCCAGGGCTTGCTGCTGCGTCTCACTGATGCGAGTTGTTTGTGTGAGTGAGGCAGGTCTGACAGCTTTACGATCAGTCTAATTTTTTAAAACATGGATTTTACCAAGACTGATGCAAAACCACAGCTAAAATCAACTGGAACTTTTCTGGCTTTGGTGGTCTTGGCTTGTATCAGCAACAGTGTGGCCAGCAGAACTAGAGACGTAATTCTCACGAAGTACTGGGCATTGGGGAGACCTCTCTTCGAGTATTGGGGGCAGTGCTGGGCCCCTCACTTCAAGAAAGAGATTGAGGGGCTGGAGCAGGTCCAGAGGAGCAGTGAGGCTGGGGAAAGGACTGGAGGGAAGGTCTGATGAGGAGAGGCTGAGGGAGCTGGGGGTGTTTAGCCTGGAGAAGGAGAGTCTCAGGGGGGACCTTCTCCCTCTCTTCAACTCCCTGAATGGAGGTTGTAGTCAGGTGGGGGTCAGGCTCTTCTCCCAGGCAACCAGCTCTAAGAGGAGAGGTCAGGATCTGAAGCTGCCAGGGGAGGGTTAGGTTGGATGTTAGGAAGCCTTTCCTCACGGCAAGGGTGATCAGAGCCTGGACTGGACTGCCCAGGGCAGTGGTGGAGTCTCCATCCCTGGAGGTGTTGAAGGACAGCCTGGCTGTAGCCCCTTGTGCCCAGTTGTGGCCACTGGGTTAGGTCCTGGGCTGGGCTGGATGAGCTCAGAGGGCTTCTCCAGCCTCAAAACAAATAATTAAAAACATTTGAAACCCAAAAGCCAAGGGCAAATGCCTAGCAAAAACCTGTGTGTTGAATTGGAGTCCTTTGCAGTGCTCAGCATGACTCCTGTGACTAGTTCACTGACAGATATTCACATCACAGAGAGCTCTGTGCTTGCTTTAGTCATAATTTCTAGTTAAATACACTTTATAGCACTTACATTGTTCCAGGTTCTTTATTAATCTAATTTTCTAAAATACCCAAAGTGGCCTGAAACTTAGAAATTCCCAGCAAAGGTTTCAGTAGAAATATTTTATAAATTCCCCAAATCAAATATACTGAGATGATGCTTAAAAAAAATCAGCTCAGGGAAATTAAATCGGTTTTTAAGATCTTAATTTCCCAAGTCTTATCAAGTTGGATGCTTCAGTTAACAATTAGATCACTCAGTGGAAAAGTTCATTTAACCAGGGCAGTAGATTAGTTAGTTGATTGGTTGATTGGTAAGATGGTTGGTTGGATGATTGGTTGATTAGTCAGATGTATGGTTTGTTGGTTGATTAGTTGGATGGTGGGTTGATTGGTTGGATGGCTGATTGGTTGGTCAGATAGTGATTGGCTGGTTGGGTGGTTGGTTTGTTGGCTGGTTGTGATGTTCACTGCAATTTTATGTTCTAAGGTAAAAGTTGAAAATTACACACTTTGGACTCAGGAGAAGGAACTTCTTAGCAGCCAGACTCCTCTGGTATTTGAGTATTTCCCCTTTTAACTTGCTGCCTCACTCTTCTTGGTTTTCTGTGTATCTACAGACTCACCAAGGACAAGTTGAGAGAGGCACAGTAAGGCTGCACGGGAATACATGTCCTTGTTACTGCTCCCGAAGTCTGCTGGGGACATTTCATGTAGACAGTTAGAAAGTAGACTCCGGTCATGAGCAGGATGAAAGAGCATGTGCAGTGTGCTAGGAGAGTTCTTGTGCCTGTGGGGGCACAGAAGAGCTGCCTGTAGATGACATTTCATAGCACATATCTCCTCTGAAGGCAGGGAGGGGGCTTCATGGGAAGCCTGGAGCTGTGACTGCCTTGGCCACAGCCCAGCTGAAGCCCTTGAGATGGTTGAGTTTAGCAACTGGGGATCAAAAGTGCAAACGTGGAGCTGCTCTTGTGCCAGAGCACACGTCATCTCAACCCAGTGTGGCTCAGAGCCAAGATCACAGTGAATCCCAACTGTCCATGGCTGTGTACAGTGGGACTGATGTGCGAAAACTGCTGGGGAACTTTGGTGCTGGTCATGGCACTGCAAGGTCAGGTTGTTAGCTGGCTTTGTTCTTCTCCACCATTCCAGAAAAGCTTGGAAGTCTGAACTAAACCAACAACAAAGTATGAATCTCTTCGTCATTTGGTCATATTTCAATCAGAGAAGTGAAACAGGGAAATCTGAGGTGGCTTGGAAGCAGCCAAGCATCAAACCGGTGACCAGGCTCACATCTCGGTTGTCTGTGGAGCACCATTACCTTGGCTGTGGTGGTTTCTCCAGCCTTGCGTTGCTCGTTCAACACTCCTGTTCAACTTCCTTTGCCAAGGCAGGATGTGAATCTGTGGTGCAACGCTCCAAGCTCTGGTTCTTTAACAAAACAAGACTTTTCTGTGCTTCCCCCCCATTTATCCTTGGCAGCCCCATCATCGCTTGTCCCTGATCTGTAGTTACTCATGGAGAAGCAATGAGCTCATGAAAGCAACCAGGGCTTATTTTTGCTGCAAAAGGTGGCCAACATTCCTGATGGGATTTTCTTCCTCTGTAAACACATCCCAAAATAGGAAAAGAAAGAAAAGAAAAAAAAAAGAACAATGTGGAGTGGCGGCGAGCAGCGCGTCCACCCAGACAGTTTAACCCTTGGGTCAGCGTGTTTGTATTTCACTTATTGGATTGTTAATAGATTTTCTTCATTTGTGCGAGACATCGCGAATGATGTGCTGAGGCCTTTCTATTACTTCCCCGCCGGCGCCCGTGGTCCACCTGTAAGAAGATCGCGTTAAAAGCTGCTGGAGTTTCTACCCCTTGACAACATCCCAGCTGTAGACTAGCAATAGCAATCCTCCCGTGGCAGTTTTAATTATCGGCCCCGGCGATACCATCAGTAAGTGTGTAATTACGTGTCACTTTCCTGGCTGTTGGGTATGAAAAGTGGAACCAGTGAGATGATGATCGTTGAAGCTGTAGACTCATATTTAAACAATTCAAAATGTGTAACTGGCAGTGTCATTAAACAGAGAGAGTCTGACCCCAGCTGTCAGTTACTTTTCCTTATGCAGATTTTTTTTGCCGTGCTGTCTGTCAAAAAAAAAAAAAGAGCTTCCATGGGCTGAAACGGGACAGAAGAGGCAGCATGAGACATGAGAGCTGCTCCCGCCAAGGTGGTCTTTTACCCTAAATAAATAGCGCTGGAGAGACGGCAAATAAACGGCCAGAAATCATATAGACTCTGTCGACGAACAAACAAAGAGACACTTGCAGACCCTTCCATATTCAACCCTTCCAAAAAATATGAATAAAATCTGACTCATTACCCTGAACTTCAAGAACCAGGCTTATGGTAATTTGGGGGATTCATTACCGAAGGATAAAAATGGAATCAGGTTGGTTTCTCCCATTTCTGCCAAAAAATGTTTGAAGCTGTGGTGGATAAATGAGTAACCCGAAGGTTATCATTATTATTTAAATGCATCTATGTGTACACCGAGGTATTTATAGGGAGGAGAGAGACACACCTGCATGGCCATCCACATGAGCAACAGCAGTTTCTGAATATTTCTTTCAAAAACTATGGGGTTATGAATCATTTTTGCTTCGACTTCAAAGTTGAAGGTGTGCAAAGCACCAGAAACTTGTCACCTGAGCAATATATGCTAAAGAGATGGGAAGAGATAAATATATGTGCATAAGAGTAGGCAAGTAGAAGGGTTTTTGTGTGTGAATCGAGTCAGAAATGACAACTCTTCGCTGACTGAAGGTGGGAATGCTGGTTTAACTGGGAATTAGGAACTGGAGATCCAAGAGTTAATTTTAGAAACGCAAGGAAAGAAATGAAACAGCAACAACAACAACAACAACACCCCAAAAAAATTACATTTAAAAAAAATCAAAAGGAGGTTAAATTAAAAAAAGGAGGTTAAATAAACGCTAATCTACACAGAGAGGGAAAAACGTTTCTTTAGTTTTTAAAATGTTTGCGTTTCTCCAAATGAAGCCCAGTTACAGTCACAAACAAACAACGTTATCTCATCCCCGTAAGACACCTTCAGTTCAAGCTTTTGGAGGTGCCGTTGACTCCAGGAGAGGACGGACAGAAGCAAAGCCTTTGAAAAGGTGCCGTTTCCCACCTCCTCATGCTCATTTTGAGGAGGAATGGATTCATTTTGTGTGTTTCTCTACATATCGGAGTATAAAAGCTTTGCGTGTATTGCTGGTTTCAAAGATGATGCCACAGAGCTGCGTGTCCGCTGGCCTAGGCTGTATTAATTGCAGCTGTACTTTCAGACTTGAAAGTAATAAATAGGCAGATATTAAAACCTCTAAGGATTAATTTGTATTTTATCAGCTGTGAAAAGGGCAATTTTTTACATACCCAGACTTAAGAGGTAACCCTGACAGAGCTTTGTCGGAAAACAAATCCTGCATACATTTTGCACCAGGCCTTTCTAGTTTCAGCCTTCCCCCCACCTCCCCCTTTTAGCTCTTTGTTCCCCTTTTTTAAAAAAACCCCTCATTTCTTGTATGGAGTGGTTATGTAATTTAATGTTCAGGACAAAAGGAGCCGTTGTTTTACACAGAATGTCTTTGGTTGGAAGAGACCTTTAAGATCATCAATTCTGGCCATTAATGGTTGCTGGAAAGCCCTCACCAGTGCAGTGGTCAAGAGGAGCCCGTTTCCACGTGCCAGAGAACCAGTCGTCTTTGTCTTTCATGGAGCCGTCTGTAGGGTTGAGTGTTTTCAAGTTCTGTTTCTGTCCTAGTTGCGAGTTAGCTGCAGGCTATCGGCATCACAGGGAGGAGGTGTCCCTTGAGGGGGCCCACTTTGCTGCATTTAGTTGGTTGCTTTGAAAGCAAAGGATGCTAAAAAAAAATCAGCTCTCCATCAGGAGTATTGGATGATTTCTGCACCACAGATGCAGTCGTCGTTGAAAGTGCCTGTCCTACTGTTTTAATTTCTGAAAGCAAGTTGGGATTTTTAAAGGGACACTGCGCTACAGCTCAAGTTCTGGGATCAATTTTGGGCAACTCAGTACAAGACATTTAAGGGGTGGAGTGAGTCCAGAGAAAGGCAGTGGAGCTGTTGAAGAGTCTGGAGAACAAAGCTTGTGAGGAGCTGCTGAGGGAGCTGGGGCTGGTTAGTCTGGAGAGGAGGAGGCTGAGGAGAGACTTTATTGCTGTCTACAGCTACCTAAAAGAAGAGTGTAGAGAGGTGGAGATTGGTCTCTTCTCACAAGGAACAAGTGATGGGACCAGAGAAAATGGCCTCAAGCTGCACTAGGGGAAGTTGAGGTTGGCCCTGAGGAGAAACTTCTTGCTGGAAAGGGACCTCAGGCCTTGGAAGAGGCTGCCCAGAGAGGGGGTTGAATTGCCATTCCTGGCTGTGTTTCACAGTTGTCAAGATCTGGTGCTCAGGGACAGGGTTTAGCGGTGACCTTGGAACAGTTGGATTTCCCTTTCCAGCTTTGTCCCTCTTCCCAAAGCCACAAATCCCGCTGTTTTTCCACTCTTAGCAGAACAAACCTGGCATCAACCATGTTAGTTGCCCTGTTGCAAATACCAGCCAAGAACAAAACATCTGAGCTTAATGTTTGAAAACTATCTCAAAATTACGAGGCAGGAGATGTACTTTGTTTATTGCAGTGGAAACCTATTAGAGGAGTACCCCGTGTGCATGGAAAATACGCTTTTAACAGTTTTAATCCTTTATCAATTATTCATAGTGAAGGCTTTCCTGTGTCTCTCCAGTTTGTAGGATGGAATAGCAACGCGCCTGGATTTGTCCAACAGATTTGTTCCAGTTGTATCAGAGAAGATATTTAACACACTCAAACATCTTTAAGAAATGAAGAGCTGCTCTTTCCAGGATTGGGGGGTGGGGTTAGACATCATTCTTCTTCTTTCCCAGGAAGGTGGTTGAGTCCCCAACCCTGGATGAGTTTTAAATTTGCTTAGATGTAGTGTTTAGGGGTGACCTTGTAGAGTAGGGTTGATGGTTGGACTCGATGATCCCGGGGGTCTTTTCCAACCTGAATGATTCTGTGATACTTTGATTCTTTTTTATGGCTGTGTTTTACTCATCATCCCCTGCTCATCCTCAGAGGACACAGACAAACAAGCGCTGCCCACAAGGACAACACGTGCGCTGAAGGCTGTGTAGACGCTGCACCATCGCAGCCAGCGTTTTAAATACATTGCAATCAAATTCCAAAATGACATGAGAAAAATGACATCAGAGAATAAATCTATTAGGCTGCTCGGGCAACAGGAATGTTTGAGCTGGAACATACTTAGCTTGAAAGTTCAAGATTGAGTAGAATGTTTATTTTATTTGCTTAAGAGAAGCAAAGCTAATTCATCCCTGTTGTGGAAATCAATGGAGTTACAGTATAAATATGCTCTTCAAATATATTTGGCATATTGCAGGAGTTAAATAGCATTACCAAAATATAGTTTAGCTTTTAAATATCACATGAGATTACTGATTTGCTTTCACACCGCGCTAGGATTGTTTAAACTATTCACGGGTCTCTCTCTCACCATGGGCAAACGTCATTGCTCTGCCTGCAAGAGGGAAACCAAAGTCAAACGAGATTTCAGGGGAAGTTGGACAACTGACATGCAATGAGGGGTTTTGGAGATACGTGAATATGGTGTAGAATCATGGAATGGGTTGTGATGGAGGGGATCTTAAAGATCAGCTAGTTCCATTGTCCATACCATGGGCAGGGACAGCTCCCACTAGACCAGATTTCTCTCCTTGCAGCTCTTTTTGTCTGTTCCGCAGAAGTCACAGAATCACAGAACAAAAATCATCAAATCTAATCCCCTGCCACAGCAGGATCCCTTAGATCCAGTCACACAGGAACGTCTCCAGAGAAGGGGACTCCACAACCCCCTGGGCAGCCCCTTCCAAAGCTCTGTCACCCTCACTGGGAAGAAGCTCCTTCTCATATTTATGTGGAATCTCCTATGTCCTGCAACTTTTAAGCCATGTTTAGGGTTTCTTCTAAACGACAACTTGAATCTGGGGAGAAGCAAACACGTTGGGATCAAACTTATAGTCAGATCATTTCCTGGTGCTCTGTTGTTTCCCATAATTTCTCCTTCTCTGGAGACACGTAAAACTCACGTGGATATGTTCCTGTGTGACTTGATCTAGGGGATCCCGCTATGGCAGGGGGATTGGACTTGGTGATCTTTCGAGGTCCCTTCCAATCGCTGATGTTCTGTGATTCTGTGAAATGGGCTTCCAGCAAAGCTAGGAAGTCCCTCAAGTGGTCATTTACTGTATCATGGACTCTTTCCATGTGTTTCTTGCTGGTGTAGTGGAACATGAGCTGTAGCAGGAAAGTTCCTGGAGAGCAAAAATTCCCATGGAGCTTCTTGCTAAGAATGCTTCAGGTTTTGAGGAGGAAACATTTTTATCCTAGTAGGATCACCCATCCCTGGAGTCTACTAAATACTTTAGGAGTTTGTGGCTTGAATTGTGCCCGTTTCTGGCTGCTCGTGAAGATATTAGCTGCCTTTACTGGCGTTATGAAAATTCCTTATACATCTTCTGGAAAAATTCCCCTCCAAGAGAATAAATTCTGTCTCTCATTCAAAGGTCTGAAATTAGCATGGCTGGGGTGATGGATTTAGCTTGTCGTACCTGCAGAAAAAATAGCAGGAAATCAAATGGAATTCAAAGCTGGGATTTGTTTGCCTTCAGAAGTGTAGCTCCCCTTTCCTCCAAAGAATTGGAGCTGAGCAGATGTTACCTAGGTAGGAAAATTTCACTTAAACACCTCCAAACTGTCCCAAACCAAACCAAAGTCTGTTCTCATCCATAACCTAATTTAGCCCTTGACAGATATATAGAGCTCTTGTAGCTTTCTGTTCTTCACCAAGTCTCCTGAGCTTCAAGTCTCACTGACCAGATGGGTTGCAATTTGGCCTCTGACATGGCGCAGTCCTGCCAGAGGGTGAAAATTACCTGAACTGGCCAACGCCGAGGTCACACTCCTGTCTCCTTGAAGTCATTTTCTTTCTCTCAGGCTGCTGCCTCCCATTTCCCAGCCCGCACATCCCTGGTTTTCTACATTTTGACCAGTGCACACTAGCGAGACGTGGATTGCTTATCCCCTCGGAAGCCAGTATTGCATTTAAATGTCTTAAGCCTCTTCTGAACATCAGTTACAGGATTGATTTAGCCTTAGCAACGTCCACCACTGAGATGCTGCAATTGCCCCAGCACTAGGTGGATTGAAGTGCTTGGTGCTGTGTCAGATGTGGGGAACAGCCGTGTGTGGTACAGAAATGCGTTTAAGTAAGGAGGAGCCTTCAACACTCTTGCAGACTCCTGGCAGAACAATATTTAGGGGTATTTTCCACACGTTAATCTTTTGTGGGAAAATAAAAATGGAAGGAGGCTATTCCAGAAGAACCATCACCTCCCCTAAAGCAGGTATTTCCTCACATCCATCGTGCCTGAGTGGACGATGTGAATACGCTCAGGATGAAATGTCATATCTAGTAAATAACAAACCTATGGAGTCTTTTGTGGGGGATTTTCCTTTCTGTCTCTGTTTTCCTTCTCTGTTCTTCTGGCTTCTTTGACATCTCTGAGCTCCAGAACAAAAGGGGGGTGTAAGATGCATAGGGATCATCCAATTCTAGGAATTCACAAAATCATGGAACATTAGGGATTGGAAGGGACCTGGAAAGATCATCCAGTCCAATTCTCCTGCCACAACAGGATCTCCTAGATCCAGTCACACCAGAACAGTCCAGGCAGGTTTGAAACATCTCCAGGGAAGGAGACTCCACAACCCCCTGGGCAGCCCCTGCCAGAGCTTTATCACCCTCGCTGGGAAGAAGGTCCTTCTCACACTGATGTGGAACCTCCTCTGTTCCAGCTCACACCTGTTGCCTCTTGTCCTGTCACTGGGTGCCCCTGAGCAGAGCCTGGCTCCATCCTCCTGACACCCACCCTTCTCATATTAATCAACATCCATGGAGTCACCCCTCAGTCTCCTTTATTCCCAGCTCAAGAGCCCCAGCTCCCTCAACCTTTCCTCAGCAGGGAGATGCTCCACTCCCTTCATCAGCTTTGAATTGCTGCCTTTTCTTCAGTCACCTGAGAAGGAGCGATTTGCTCTGTTTTCCTCTCTAGGACAAATTTTCTTTCCTGGATTTCTCTATGCAGCCCCTCCAAGAACCAGACTGAGAACCACCAAGTCAGCAGCACATCTTTCAGCAAACAGAATTTACCTTTTAACCTTTGCAGCCCCTTCCACTGTTGCACACACAGCTTCATTTTTTGATTTATTTGTGTTTTTCCGGCAGCAGAAGCCATTTTTTGCAGGTGCAAAAAGGCGCCTTTCATTTCCCCCGACTTAAGGAACAGAAAAAAAATAAGTTAGAACCACCACCCCCCCCCCCCTTTCCTTATGGAAAGGCAATATTTTGCTTTTAGCACTACTTTATGTGCAGCGGTTTTTTAGCTCCTCTAATCTTAAATTCAGTCCATGAATGGATGGATAATTTCCTGCCCGTCAGTTTTTTTCATCCTTCTGAATTATTTACTACTCCCTGCAACTTGTACCTGCAAGTCCACTTATTCCTGTAGCCGTGCGAGAGGCTCCCTTTGCCCATGTCCTGGGGGGCTGCCTCCTTGCTGTGGGGGTAGATGAAACTGAGGGGGTGCAGGTATCCTTAGAGGGGTGCCTGGGCAGGAACCCCCACGCTGGAATCTTGCAAAACCCAACCCTTAAGTATCAGAGTCCCAGTCCAGCTAATTTATCTTCATCATTCACATCCCCCAAATCCTGAATCATTTTGGTTGCCCTCCACTGCACCTTTTCAATCTCCAAAATGTCCTGCCTGTAATATAGTGACCAGAATTGCAGACGATATTTCAAATATACTCCCACTAATGTCTTACATAAAGCAGTGCCAGAATAACTTGAGCTGATTTATAATCCTTACAAATATATGTATTTGTTTAGCCGCTGTTGTTGGGGGTTTTTTTATCGCTGCCAAACGTCAAACATATGTCTGGGGGTCTGAAGGCCTGTTAAAGACAATGAATGAATCACATTTTCTACATGACAAAAGAAAACACCTTTATTTTTTATCATCGTCAAGCTTGAGTGATGATACGTGATGAATTGAAACAACAAAAGAAAAAGAGAGTTTAGGAAAAGTCAAGTAATAAGGCAGCAGGTTATAAATGGTGTCTTCCAGAGCCTCAAGTTCACAAGTGTCTACAGGCACTTCACACTCTTCAGCAAACAAATAAACTGTCCAACAAGGTGGTGATGGCGGCCTCCTCTTTCAAGTAGGGAAACCCACCCCACCCAGTGGGGACAATGCAAAGAATAATTCTGTAAATGGGAATTTGTCACTGGTCTGTCAATGGTTGGACTCGATCCAAAGGGTCTTTTCCAACCTGAATGATTCTGTGGTTCTATTTTGGTCACAGGAGCACCCAAAGCTAATACACAGAGCAACGCTTTTTGGGGTTGGAGTAACCCTTTCAAGGGTGCTGATGGTGCTCTGTTTGGGATGGTGTTGGGACCTGTGGCTTCCTAATGGAAAGTGTCCTTGTGTCTATTGGGTAAGATTCTGGCCTTGTTTGTGGGGTCATAGCATTAATATTCTGAATTAATCATAGAATCCCAGACTGGGCTGGGTTGCAGTGGAGCTCAGAGCTCACTCAGTGTCAATCCCCTGCCATGGGCAGCAACATCTCTCACCAGACCAGGTTGCCCAGAGCCCCATCTAACCTGGCCTTGGACACTGCCAGGGATGGAGCAGCCACAACCTCCCTGGGCAGACTGTTCCAGTGCCTCAGCACCCTCACAGGGAGAAATGTCTTCTTTAATGCATTTCCAGTATGTTATTTCCAGCAAAGATGAACTGTGAGTGAGCATTCCAGTTGTGTGGTTCATGGAGAATGCAGCAGCACATCGCCACAAGGTCTTGCTGTAAAATGTACGAAGACATCTCCCATCCTACAGTAGCTAGACCAATGGCTACCATGTTGTAGAAGAGGTGAAAACAGACTTGCAGAAACTGGAAGGGAGTGTAGTCAAGGCAAAATGACTCTGGGAGAGCTGGGAACGGCCGGCCACAGAAGACCTTCAAGTATTTCCTCTTAATTGCTCAGCAAGGTTGGAAACTCTGCTTGTTTCCAGTTTCAGGAGAAGGTTTTGATGGCTTCCACCTGAATCCGCTCTGTGCTCTCTAGTGCAGATGACCTGCATTAATGGCCTCATTCTCCCCAGACAACGTGATGCTATTACTGTATCGGACCAGTTTTACCTTGGCTCGCGGCCATTATCGCCAATAAATAATGGCTTGTGTTACATCAACTCCTGCTGAGGTCTTGGGACATGAAATTCATGTGTGCTACCAATGGAGATCGAACGTAACCTTGACATTAATCAGACAGGTGGAATTTAAGGCTTCCCCAGGTTTTCCAGTGCTGCTCTGCTCACAAATCATGAAGTTTTGCAGTTTTCTGGTGAGGTTCAATATGAAAAACTCCATATGTTCCTTTTCTCCTTATTTTATTAGTCTTTTTAAAACACATTAATACAACCATTATGATGTTTATAAACATCTCTGCCTTCCCCATGCTCTCCTGAATCCTAAATGGGCTCCTGTTTTCTGAGAGCAAACAACAAATGGAGCAGAGCTTTGAAGAAACCCACCCCCGATTAATAGTTAATGATGGCTCAGGAGAAGGAACAAAGCCCGTACGATGTGAACACGGATTAGCCCTTTTAGAAACACGGCCAAACAGTTTGTAGGAGCTCCGGTGCCCGGGAGCAGCCTGCTGTGCCCTCCTGCTGAGACCAAGGCCAGGCAGCGGGCTCAGTGCGGGGGGCCAGGAGCCCCCGGGGTCTGCGCCCCGGCTGCCCCCCTCTCCCAGAAAGCAACGAGCTGGTTGATGCAGGAGCATCCCCTGCCGACCAGCACCCGGAGATAATTGTCTCTGCCAAGGAGCTGACAATAACCCTCCTCCAGCTCCCTGAGTGCAGAACCATTGAGCTTGGCCAGGGCTGATGCCCAACACGGGGCTTTTGGCCCTTCATAGCTGATGGGTTGTGTTAGGGTTCACCATTAGCCTGCTTCCCTCTCCAAGCATGTGTGTCTTGTCTGTGTCCCAAGCTAGGTGTTACGTGTTCCTGCTGACGTTGATGGGGTCAGAGCTTGGAAGGCAAACGTCTTTGCATCCCCCTACCCGCTTCCCAAGCCGTCCTTCCTCACGGAGAATATTTTGAGTGTAGGACTTCAAATATTTCTATTAATAAATTACTATGCATCACGTCAAATTAGCATTGCCATTACTAAAAGATTAATAGCGACAATGCGTTGTGGCACTCCATTGCTTCGGGGGAATTTCCTTTTGTTCATGCTTCGGCATAATAGTGGAGAGCAGAGCGCCACAACTCTGAAGCATAAATTCAGCCCCATCCCCTCAGCACAAGAGGTAAATCCTAATCACAGTGGAGGGCTGGCAATTAGCTCCTGCGATGAGCGTGCCTCAAGCTTTAGTGCCTTCGAACTGGGATGCAGCACCCACTGATGTCCCTCACACTCCGCAAATCACAGAATCACAGAATATTAGGGATTGGAAGGGACCTCGAAAAATCATCCAGTCCAATCCTCCTGCCACAGACCAAGTTGCACAGGAACATGGCCAGGCAGGTTTTAAACATCTCCAGAGAAATAACAGATAGACCCCGATGTTTATGGGGGTTTATTTACCAAGTGCCAGGGAGGAATAAACAGTCCTCATTTGCATGGGAAGCCTTTTATTTCCAACCTTGAGTAGCTGGTGGGCTAGCAATGGCATAGTGATGACGCCAAAGCATACGTCACGCCAACCCTCATCTTCCCTTCCATAAATCGTCCGTCCCGTTTGGAGTTTACAAGGGGAGAAATTACTCTGGTGCTTGTAAAAGGGAGAAACTTGTGTTCCACTCTGCCTCCTCCGGTAGGGACAAGATGACGAAGCAATTAAGTGATTAAACAACGTGTCCTAGTGGATGCAATTTAAAATAGGGGACGGGAGTCTATCGACTGGCATCTTTTTACTTAAAATCACAGCATCACAGAGCATTAGGAATTGGAAAGGACCAGTCCAATCCCCCTGCCACAGCACGATCACCTAGACCAAGTCCTACTTGAGCATCTCATACCTACGGTTTATTGACGGGCAGGGAGAGGAGAGGCATCTTCATCTCACATTGAGACACAAAGTCATTTTTACAAACGACTTGCGCAAGCGGAATTATTGCATTCCCATCTATTTGACTCTGTGCCTCATAGATCCGGGAAAAATCTCTTTGTGATGGCCCTGTTCCCCTGCTTAAATATCAACTATTGGTGTTTTTAATGTTTTTGTAAACATTATATATTTTAATACTCAAGAAAAATGTGTCTCATAAATAAGGTTTATTATCTGTCAAAAAGGATGAAAATATAACTTTACATTTCTGTTTTAAAGTAATTTTAGTGCCTATTAGCTATAAAGGAACAGTTATATATAATTTAGAGTATGTAGTCACTCGAAACAACTTGACATTTTCACACAAACACAGAACCTTAATAATAGTCTGGGGATTT
>JAOXOE010000632.1:26944209-26955132 GCA_028565055.1 Phoeniculus purpureus | reverse complement strand
CACAGAACCTTAATAATAGTCTGGGGATTTCATTGGAAGTATACACCACTACAGGATATTAAAATAACTTATGGGGCACTGTAATTCTTGTTTTGTATTTGTCCAAGTAGTTTTGAAGCAGGCTATAAAGTAGAAGAATAAAAAAGCTAAGCTCCAAAGTCAGCGAAGCTGCATTCTTAAAGTTATAGCAGTCTTTTCCTATTAAGCCTGATTAAACCAGCTGACATTTCACGTTGTCATCTTCCCTTTCTCCCTTCCTATTAAGATGCCAGGCTCCACGTGTAAACGCCCCGCGCTCGGCAGCTCTTATTTAGAGCCCTCGTGATTGTTTGCTTAAAATAATGATGCTGATTGTAGGCGTTTGGGGATCATAATCAGAGCTCAAAACCAGTGACGGACTTGTTGATCACAGAACAAACTCCACGTTTCACAGAATCACAGAACATTAGGGATTGGAAGGAACCTTGAAAGATCATCTAGTCCAATCCCTCTGCCACAGCAGGATTCCCTAGACCAAGTCACACAGGAATATGTCCAGGTGGGTTTTAAATGTCTCCAGAGAAGGAGAATCCATGACCCCTCTGGACAGCCCATTCCAGTGGGCAGGGAAGTCCTGTGCCACGCTAACCCCCACCTCAGTGCTGCTGTCTTGAACTCAAGATGCTCCAAAGATCCAGTGACACTCGTTCCTATTATTCTGCATCCAAGCAGGACAAGGGGTGGTGGCTAAGCTGAAAGAGGGAGATTTAAACCTACCTGGATATGTTCTTGTGTGACTTGGTCTACGTGATCCTGCTCTGACAGGGGGATTGGACTAGATGATCTTTCGAGGTCCTTTCCAGTCCCTAATGTTCTGTGTGTGTCTGTGTGTAAACTGGATTTAAGTAATAAAATGTTGATGTTGAGGGTGGTGAGAGCCTGACCCAGGTTGCCCAGACAGCTGGGAGAAGCCCCATCCCTGGAACCATCCCAACTCAGGTTGTACCTTGGGGCTCTGAGCAACCTGCTCTGGGTGGGGATGGCCCTTCTCACTGCAGGAGTGGGGCTGGAGGAGCTTGAAAGGTCCCTTCTGACCCAGACCAATAAGTGATTCTATGATATCCCCACACACCAGTGTGTAATCCTCACTAACCGTGTCTCCTTGTGAGAATTCTCAGATAAAACATGGAAGATGCTCTTGATCTAGGGCATCCTGCTCTGGCAGGGGGATTGGACTGGATAATCTTTTGAGGTCCCTTCCAATCCCTGATGTTCTGGGATTCTGTGAAAATCAAACTCAGGAGGGCAATGGGTGAACCTTCACCAGTCTGACCAGTTTCTTCTAGAAACAAAATAAAAAACTGAAAGTTTTTAACAGATTTTTTGTTACTAAGCCCCATAGACTTTATTGTGATTAAAATTTGCCCACAATTTAACTTGTTCTTTTAATTGTCATTGCAGTGGCATGTGGCTGGGCATTAGGTGAGTGTGCAGATGTGCACCAAAATTAATATGGACTTGGAGGAATCGCCTCGTGGCCATAAAAGGGCTGACCAAATGTTCACAGATGGAATTTGAGTGGGCCCTTATTGAATAAGGTAGTAGGGCCCACTTGGGTCATTTCCGCATCAATCCCGCACAGTCTAGTTGGAAAAGGCGCAGTCCAGGCCTTTTCCACAGTAATTATTCTCATGCCTGATCCATTAATTTTTTAATTTGCACTGGGGTTGCTCAATGACGGCCCCACCACCACTGACGAGAGAAGAATTTAAAATGCGGTTTGAAGACTGAGTGTGGCTGCGCTGATTTTTTTAACCTTCCTTGCTGCGCTGCAGTTCGACACTGAAATGGAGTTAGTGCTGCAGACAAACGGAATCTGAGACTCAGAGAATCAGAGAATCATTTAGGTTGGAAAAGACCTCCAAGGTTATCCAGACCAACCACTAACCCAGCTGTCCCAAGGCCACTGCTAAACCCTGTCCCTAAGCTGCAGATCTCCATGACTTTGAAACCCATCCAGGGATGGCTCGTGACGTCCAACAGTTTAGCTCAGAGAAAATCATAAATTACCCATTTGCTGCTGCAAGGGAAAAGAGATGGACAGTTTTCTTTCTTATCACCATCCGTGGACGTGGCTCAAAATCATGGGGATCTGGAGCTCAGGGACGGGGTTTGGGGTGGCCTTGGGACAGCTGGCTTCGTAGCTGGATTTGACCTTGAAGGTCTTTTCCAACCTAAATGATTCTATGGTTCTTACTCCCTAGCATAGGAGTTTTTCTCCTGATACAGAGGGAGGAGAGTATTTGTGTCATGAGAATTCGGCTGGGTTTGTGGAGGTCAGTGTGCTTGGTGTATATATAATACATATTTCTGTGTATTCCACCAAACTCTGTGGGAGCTACAGGTACCCAGTACTCCTGCAATAACAGCTCCTGGTTGCAGTTTATGGGGAGTGTGTGGTAATATTACCTATTAAAGTTGAGATCCAGGTATCATAACTCAGAATGACTGGTACCCGACTCTAGAGGAAGGATCATAAATAACAATCCAGCCGGTGAAATTTGGAGGTGCTCAGTGAAATTTCCCCTGTAGTTCCGTACTGATTTCCTTTTCCTTTTGCTTCGCTCCTTTCCTTTACCTCCTTCCCTTTTTACAGCTTCTAGTTGAGATTTTATGGCCTTGTTGTGCAGTTTTACATGATCAAATGGGGGGGAATTTATAAATAAATAAAGCAGTTGTGGAATGGAAAAGCACAATAACAACAGGAATCTCTGGGCTGTGGGGAAGGGGTGTCATCATCAACTTGTCCTGCCTCTGCCTGTCTGAGGCATCATTTCAAAATGCTTTAAAAACCATTAATTTAATTTCATTTTATGTATTTAATTTTATTTAATAAAAAATTATTTAAGAAATATAAGAAATTTATTTATTTATTTATTATTTAATGTCATTTATTTAGAATCATAGAATCATTAGGGATTGGAAGGGACCTCGAACAATCATCTAGTCCAATCCCCCTGCCATGAAATTTCATTTTATTTCTTTTATTTTATTTTACTTATTTAATTTTATTTTATTTCATTTTTAATTTAGTTTAATTTAATGTTATTTTATTTATTTTAGTTTATGTTATTTATTTTATCATACTTATTTCATTGTGTTTTTTTAATCTATTTAATTTTATTTATTTTATTTCATGTTGTTTTTATTTTACTTTTAACCGTGTCTCATCTAAATAGCTGAAGAGGTAGGGAAAGCATTAGAATATTGATCAAATATATAGAAATAGAAAGGAATACAAAATGAAAGTGCTGGGTGTCAGTGGAGTGTGATAAGAGAGTCCGTGTCTCTGTAGCTGGGGTTTTGTAGCTCCTAAAGGCAGCAGGTAGATAAAGGAACCCGGAGTTGTTCCCCGCGGGACCTCCGATGACATTGTAACAGATGACTCCAGATGACAATGTAAGAGGAGGAATGGGAAGAAATTATATTAACAAACTGTAGTCGATGGTTCTAATAAGATTTGAACCGCTGAATAACCGAACCTGAAAGACCAACATATTTTTCAAGAAGGTTTAGAAGGATCCCGCGATTGAGTGTGTCAAAGGCTGCAATTATGTCAGGAAGCATTACGAGGGATGGATTCCCACCATCACATGCAA
The DNA here is from genome assembly GCA_028565055.1 of Phoeniculus purpureus. Lineage (NCBI taxonomy): Eukaryota > Metazoa > Chordata > Aves > Bucerotiformes > Phoeniculidae > Phoeniculus > Phoeniculus purpureus. The sequence continues at coordinate 26,951,494 of JAOXOE010000632.1, read as the reverse complement.
TAAGTGTGTTATTGCAAATCCTGATGAGTGCGGATTCGCCTCTGATAAAAAAAAACACCAAACCAAACAAACCACGAAACAAAACCGCAGCAGAACTTCTGCAGTAAATTATATTGCTGAAACATCTGCTGGCTCCTCCTCCCTTAACTGCCGATAGGAAAAATAGATTGAAATCTGCTTCCCTCGCAGGGATTAAAAAAAATCCATGTGATACAGTTTCTTTTTCAGAGTTTGAGACAGTCCTAGGGGCTAACAACACCTGTATGGTCTTTTCAGTACGTAACAGAGCGGAGGAGGGGCTTTTCTCAGTTAAATTACAGCTGTTGGCTCCAAAGGATCACAGAATCACAGAACATTAGGGATTGGAAGGGATGTCAAAAGATCATCCAGTCCAATGCCCCTGCCACAGCAGGATCCCCTAGATCCATTTGCACAGGAACTTGGCCAGTAGGGTTTGTAACATCTCCAGAGAAGGAGACTCCATAACTGCTCTGGGCAGCCCCTGCCAGGGCTCTGGCACCCTCACCATGAAGGTGGTCCTTTTCACATTGATGTGGAACTTCCTCTGTTCCAGCTCACACCCGCTGCCCCTTGTCCTATCACTGGGTGCCCCTGAGCAGAGCCTGGCTCCATCCTCCTGACACCCACCCTTCCCATATTGATCAACATCCATGGGGTCACCCCTCAGTCTTCTTTTTTCCCAGCTCAAGAGATCCAACTCCTTCAGCCTTTCCTCATCAGGGAGATGCTCCACTGTCTTCAGCATCTCTTTGGCTCTGTGCTGGACTCTCTCCAGCAGCTCTGTGTCCTTCTGGAGCTGAGGGGACCAGAACTGGACACAAGATTCCAGATGGGGTCTCAGCAGGGCAGAGAGGAGAAGGAGAACCTCTCTTGATCTGCTAACAACCCCCATTCTGATCCACCCTGGGATGCCATTGGCCTTCTTGGCCACCAGGGCCCATTGCTGGATAAAGATTTTATTTCCCAAGAACTGAGAGAGAAGTCTGAATTCGTGTTGGGTTTTCTTTTCACATTGTGGGAAGAGGCTCTGTAATAAGTCTATCAGTTTTCTGGCATAAATTTATCAGGGGAATAAACGTGTCTAATACATATTTGTGATGATTGATAATGGCTTTGCAAGTGTTCTAAATAAGGAATTGAAACATTTTCTTTCTATGTTTAAATGATGGGAAAAATAGCCCCAGTGTTATCAAATGACAAAGAACGTGGCTAGTGCGGAGTACTTGGAAGTTCTGAAAACTTCAGCTAGATTTAGCAGGCTCTAGTTTTGTCAGGAAGGACCACACTATGCTTAATATTAGCAACTTGTTTTCTCTGTCTGTGGGACCCACACTGGCCATGTGTGAATTCAAACACTGAATCTTCATAACTCAAGTAGAGAAGCCAATTCTACACCATCCTAAATGAAAGACTTGGGACTTTGGGGTTCTTTTGCTAAACATCTTTTGCAAACCATAGAATCAAATTGTTTAGGTTGGAGGTGACTTCAGACATCACCCAGTGCCACCCCCTGCCATGGGCAGTGACACCTCTCACCAGACCAGGTTGCTCAGGGCCCCATCCATGATGACCTTTTGAGGTCCCTTCCTATCCCTAACATTCTGTGACTCTGTGTGACCTTGGCATGGTAGCAGACACACGTGATTGGAATGACTGAGAGGTTTGGCAGAGACAACCAAGCCAGGCAGGATGATGAAAACACAGAAGAAATGCAATTTCTCAGGCTTCATGTCCCCAGTTTTCCTCTACTGCATGTTACCATTTTTCAGGTCATAATAAATGAAGGTTTTTTTGGAACCAGTTTCCCTTCTCCTGCATGAGAAACAGATTTTTTTGTAAAATGTAAAATATGAAGTTTTCAGGCTCAGAATCACTTAGGCTGGAAAAGACCTTCAGAATTACAGAGCCCTTATTGGATTCTTCAGGATTTAAAAACATCATGACAAACAATATGAACAGCAAGACTTGGACTTGGTTTAGGTGATCCTGCTGTGGCAGGGGGATTGGACTAGATGATCTTTTGAGGTCTCTTCCAATCCCTAGTGATTCTATGATTCCATGATCTATGATTCTAATTCAGTACTGACTATCACATCACATCACATCAAACACCACAGAGAAGAATTCTGCCTCCCAAAGCAGGACAGCAGTGACAAAAGTAGAAGGCTGTGACCAGCAAGCACAGTCCTTCAGTGGTGGAGCATCACTCCTTGCATGCAAAGTCCGATGAACACAAAGTTAGGGGCCGAGGCAAAATAACTCTGCTATAGATTTTTACAATCATCTGAGAAAGTTATTTTAGCAAAGCTCTGAGGTCAGCAGCAATCTCCATTTTCCCATTTGTTTCAGCAAAGCTGTGCAGGGCCCTGGCATTAGGTGCAGATATTAGTGAGCGAGGATAAACATAAAAATATTTTTTTCAGGTTTGAAATCAGGTTTCGTAGATGGTCGGCGCTGGATTTCAATAAGCATCTAATTAAGATAGATTTTTTTTCATCCAGTGCTCTTGCAAATTCTATTTATCGGAGCTGCTTCAAGTAGAGCAGATTATCAAAGCAGCAACCAAAGCTGCAAGTTCAGCACAAAGATATTTTCATAGAATCAGAAACTGGTTTGGGGTTGAAGGGACCTTAAAGATCATCTTGTCCAACCTCCTCACGAGACATCTCTCACCAGAACAGGTTGCCCAAAGCCCCATCTAACCTGGCCTTTCACACACAGATCACATAAACAGGACATTAGGGATTGGAGGGGACCTCGAAAGATCATCCGGTCCAATCCCCCTGCCACAGCAGGATGCCTAATATCTAGTCTAGGAACATGGCCAGGTGGCTTTTGAACATCTTCAGAGAAGGAGACTTCACAACCCCCCTGGGCAGCCCTTGCCAGAGCTCTGGCACCCTCACGGGCAAGAAGGTCCTTTTCACATTGATGGGGAACCTCCTCTGCTCGAACTCACACCCACTGCCCCTTGTCCTATCAGTGGATGCCCCTGAGCAGAGCCTGGCTCCATCCTCCTGATACCTATCCTTCACATATTTATAAACATTAATTTACCTCCACATCTCCTTTGCATGCCCAGCTGGTAAGGTCTTCTGTGGGCACAGCTCCTGCCCCTGCTGACCCCTCCATCTTTGCTTTGTTCTTCTGTGGCCAAGAGCCATCACTCACTCTGTTGTGCATCTGCTGGGAAATGGTTGAATAAAGTTGGATTTGTTTGTGGAGGTTCTCCTGGAGCCAAACATCACACAGGGTCAGGCAGGGGTAACATCCTCGTTGTGGGGGATTCTCCAAACCCCTCCCAAGAGCTCCCATGGGCAACCACCGCTGCTGAAGGAGCCTGGGTGCTTGGGCTTCCCTTCTCCTCTGCTCCCACGAATACACCAGAGAGACAAAGAACCTTTCAGGAATGCAAATTTCAGTGCAAGTTATTAGTTTTTGCTTTCATGGAGAAAAAAAAAATAAAGAAACCTCAGGACCAGCAGCTTCCCCACAAATCTCCAACTAACCCTTGCACTCAATTAATCTCTGCAACCTTCCCATGCCCCGTGCCATGAATTGTACCTTGAGGTTAGCAAATAGGTCTCCTCATAGGTCCCAGCGACTCCTGTACGGCTTTTGTGTTCCGAGCCTTCAGATGTTGTTGATTTGAATTTGAAATTCCTTTCATGCACAGTGTCTTGATCTGATAGAGTTTTTGCTTTTAAAGCCCAGCTTTAATTTGTTTAATCTGGCAAATTCTTAATTATACGAGCTGTAAATTTTATTGTATTGTAAAGCCCTGCAATACAGGCAGAAAGAGCCAGCGCCAAGGTATGATTGATTAACGGCACTGCCTTGCTCCTGGGGGTGACAGTAACGTGCTTGGGGCTGGCTGGGAAGAAAATCCCAGTGCAGAAACTCTGTCCTACAAACCCTGTGAATCCCTGTAGGGCTTTTCATGGACCAGAGCTGGGATGGGATAGGTAGGGCTGGTATAAATGACTCTGGGTTTTAGGAAGCAGCATGAAGTGGGGAAGGGTGAAAGAAATGAACATAAATAGTATCTTCCTGATGTCGTTTTTGGATATTGACTTCACAGAATCACAGAACATTAGGGATTGGAAGGGACCTGGAAAGATCAGCCAGTCCAGTCCCCCCACCACAGCAGGATTACCTAGACCAAGTCACACAGGAACATGCCCAGGCAGGTTTTAAATGTCTCCAGAGAAAGAGACTGCACAGCCCCCCTGGGCAGCCCCTTCCAGGGCTCTGTCACCCTCACCAAGAAGTTGTTCCTTCTCATATTGATATGGAACCTCCTCTGTTCCAGCTCACACCCATTGCCCCCTGTCCCATCATTAGATGACACTGAGCAGAGCCTGGCTCTGTCCTCCTGACACCTACCCTTCAAATACTTATCAACATTAAGGGGGTCACCCCTCAGGCTTCTTTGTTCTCCAGGCTCAAAAGACCCAGCTCCCTCAGCCTTTCGTCATCATCATCATGGCTCTGTGCTGGACTTCATCCCCTTGATGCTCATCATTCCATGTTGCTGCCAGGACAGGATTAATCCTCAGCAGGTGCTGCCCATGCCAACAGTAACTCTGTGAGAATGGGAGCAGCAGCAGCACTGACGGAGGTGGCCCGTGCAAGAGCAGTGAGTGAGGACACACCATGATTTCATCATTCATACGTGGCATCTCCGGAGACCGCTGTGAAATCCCAGCTTCACAAACACAGGGGGTTTTCTTCTGGGGAGCCAAATGAACTGCTCCACGAACTTTGCCAGCAGAAGTCATCCAGCAAGGCTTGGGGTTTGTCACAGCCTGGTTAGGAGAAGGCAGTGGCTCAGAAGGGCTTTTACTGTTGAGCAGGACATGGGCCTTGCTTTGGCCACCCGAGCAATGCTGTTTCTTAAGCTCTGTGCTGTTATCCGTGCTCTGTGCCATAGGGATACTGTTATCAGCACAGGCTACTTCACCCCGTTCTCCAAATTCTAGTGCCTGGACTTCCCAGAAAGCTGGTCATTGTCAGTGGAGACACGAGGCGGGTGTCTGTCTAGTTTCCATTCCCCCATCTCTTCTATATCTGTGTTAGGGCTCTGTTCAAAGCAGTGCCTAGTGACTGTGGTTGGGTGCTGCCTTTCATCAGGAACTTGGCTTGGGCTGTGTGGTGGGGACCGACAGTCGGCAGTTATCTGGTACCTCCAGATAAAGATGGGACAGCTTGTTAAGTGACTGATGGCTTTTACTATGTCTCCAAAGTGTGATTACTGTGTAAAAATGTCTAGCTGGGCGATAGGCAAATAGGAAAACCAGAGGAACTCTCCTCAGGCCAGTGTTTGCAAGTCTGTTCATGCGCTTTGATCAGAAGGAAAGGCTGTAGGAGTTTGTTGATAGCCAGAGCCAATAAGAGGAAACAGGCACTGTCAAGAAATGTCAAAGTCATAGAAACATTTAGGTTGGAAAAGTCCAACCATTAACTCAACTGTCCCAAGGCCACCACTAAGCACTGAGCTCCAGACGTGCATGACATATTTTTAGTGGGATAGAAGACCTTGTTGCAGTCAAAGACCATGTTGGAGTAGAAGACCGTGTGTGCCCACCTGGCTCTTTCTGTTTAGAAGCAGAGTTGCACTAGTGGAAGCAGTTGCTCTGCCTGCACCCAGCCTAATGTGTAACTGGGGTCTGACACCTCTGCAGTGCCACTGAGTCATCTGGTGATTCAGCACTGACGTTGCGTTGGCACTTTGGAGCACTCGGTCTGTAGGTGTGTGTGTGCACTTTCAGGTCTCCTGTCTCCACCAGCTCTTTTCACTAATTCACTTCACTGATGGGAAATTAATTACTCTCCAGCCTGCTATTTATTTAACGTCCACAACAGAGAAGTCTTCTACAGACAGGGAGGTAGCAGCTTCTCAACTCTGTTATTACTGACCTGTCAGGTAGGGGCTCAGCTCCTGGGTGTCCTGATGTCTACAGCTCACTTCACAGCCAGCAGTTCACTGAGGACTTCTGGCCAAAGGGTTTGAGTTGCTCATCCTGCACGTTTGAAGTGACCCAGGTCAGGCTGGATGGGGCCCTGGGCAATGTTTTCTGGTGAGAGTTATCGCTGCCCATGGCAGGGAATTGGAACTGGATGATCTCTAAGTCCCTTCGTACCTGAACTGTTCTGATTCTATGAACCACTTTGGGATGTTTCACTAACTTTCTGATGGCAATAGTTGTTTAAAAGGAAGGGTGAGTTGAATATTAGGTAGCCCTTCCTCATGGAAAGGATGATCAGTGCCTGGAATGGACTTCCCAGGGCAGTGGTGGAATCCCCATCCCTGGAGGTGTTTCAAAACCTCCAGGGTGGCTGGAGCACTTAAGGCCATGGTCTAGGGATTAGGTAGCTATTGGGATGAGGGCTGGACTTGATGATCCTGGAGGTCCTTTCCAGCCAGGATGATTCTATGATTCTATGAGCATGGAGTGGCGCAACGTGGGGCTGGGCTTTGGCAGACGATCACTGCCGTAAACAAGTGTGTCTCAAAAGAGACAAAATGTCAGCAAAATAATTGCCTAGAAGTACTTCATATCAATTAATTCATTTGTATTTAATTAAAAGGAGTCATAGCAATTGGCTGCTATGTAAAAGCCCCTCAGCTATGGAGTCCTCGATGCCTTTTTCTCCGTTTTCTGGGGCTGGATGCTGTTACCAGCTTTGAGTAATTCAACCCAGATCTATTTCCTAAATGGAAAATTTGTCTCAGAAATGGCAGTGGTGGGACTTTAGGGGTGGGATCTTGAGGACTACTTCAACCCAAACGCACTGGGGTCCTAGATCAGTGAGGGGCTTCTAAAGATGTCCATTGCCCAAGGTGACTCCAGTGAGTCCAGCAGAGTGAGCGTGTTACTGGTCTGGCCATTGTTGTAATGCCCCAGCAGAAGTGACATCCAAGTCCGTCTCACCTTTTCTCTCTCATAGTGAGTTTCATTTTATGATGGATCACAGAATCACAGAACATTGGAGATTGGAAGGGACCTGGAAAGATCGTCTAGTCCAATCCACCTGCCACAACACGATCACCTAGACCACGTCACACAGGAACATGTCCAGGCGGGTATTAAACATTTCCAGAGAAGGAGACTCCACAACCCCCCTGGGCAGCCCCTTCCAGTGTTCTGCCACCCTCACTGGGAAGAAGGTCCTTCATATTTACATGGAACCTCCTCTGTTCCAGCTTACACCCATTGCCCCTTGTCCTATCACTAGATGACATTGAGAAGAGCCTGGCTCC
>JAOXOE010000632.1:26905514-26932462 GCA_028565055.1 Phoeniculus purpureus | reverse complement strand
CCTCCCTCCCCTCCCTCTCACCTCACCAGTGTGCTCCACACTCTGCTCGCTCCCAGCCAAAACCCCATCCAGGTGTCCCTGGGGACTGCTCATCCTCCCTGGGGACAAAAAGGGTAATGGGAGATGGGCAGTGGCACCCCCTCCCCAGCCTGGCACCACTTCAAGGGACAATCCAAAAGCACTGCTGGTATTTCTGCAGTCTGCAGGCTTCCAGTACAGCACAGGCTGGCAGGTGCCCCCCTAAATACCCCTGTGAGGTTAAGGGAACTGCAGCTGGCCTGGATCAGGGCAGGGGGAGAAACTACCCAGGGGTTGGAGTCCAAGGGCTGGAAGGGGTGTGGGATTGGAGGTAGATGCTGCCAGGCCAGGGGTCACCCTCCTACTGAACCCATGCGACAGTGCTGAGGGAGGGAGGGTGCAAACCCCACCCTTTCCCCCCATCCCCACCCTGGGCCAACCCTTACCTTCATCTGGAGATGCGGGGAGCCCAGCCAGCTCTACCTGCTGCTCCCTGCAGAGAGAAGCTGGGTAAACCCCAAACTACAGCAACAGAGGCAGCACCCACCCCCTGCCCTGCACAGCACCCCTCAACGGGATGCAGCTCTGGATCTGGGTCCCTTCTGAGCATCCTCTGCCTCCCACTCCATCCCTGCTCTCCCTGGCAGGGGTACAGCAAATGCTCTTGATGCAGAGCCGCCAGCCAGGAGCCCAACAGAGCTGCTTCCAGCCAGTACTGAGTCACCAGCCCGCAGCTGGGCTGCTCCTCAGCACATTAGGGTTTTTTTCTCTCTGTTTTGGCCTTGGCTGCTGTATGGACCTTGCAGCAAGTCGGCCTCCCTGCAGGCACCGCAGCAAAGCTAGCTGCTGGCAGAGCCCTCTCACACCACTGCCGTGAGGATGAAGGGACAGGGCACAGCATTCTGCCCCCAAAAGGTCACTGGGATGGCCTCGTCACCCCAAACCCCTGTCCTGGCTGTGAGAAGAGTGGCAGCTCTGCAGCATCCCTGCTCACTGGGGATGCTGGAGGGCAGGTCACCTGGAAAGGGTTTGAACCCTCAAACTTTGGTCTGGACAGGGTTCCAACGGGCTCCTCTCCTCCCTGCCAGCACGGAGATTGTTTTCTGGAGGCAGTGGCCACAGATGGGGCCACAAGGACACTCAGTTCTTTCAGCAAGTGATCATAGAATCATGGAATCATCAAAGTTGGAAAAGACCTTCAAGATCATCAAGTCCAATTGCCCACCCTACAACCCTTACCCCGTAACCCATTTCCCCAAACACCCTGGCTGCCTGTTTGTTGAACCCTTTCAGGGACAGTGCCCCCAACCCCTCCCTGGGCAGCCTGTTCCAAGGCCTCCCCACTCTCACTGCAAAGTTGTTTTTCCTCAGATCCAATCTGACCCTCCCCTGTCACAACCTGACCCCATTCCCTCTGGTCCTACTGCTAGTCCCTGGTGAGAAGAAACCAACTTCTACCTCACTGCAACCTCCCTTCAGGTAGCTGTAGAGAGAGCAGTGAGGTCTCCTCTCAGCCTCCTCTTCTCCAGGCTGAAGAGCCCCAGCTCCCTCAGCCTCTCCCCATCAGCCCTGTTCTTCAGACCCCTACCCAGCCCAGTGACGCTCCAGCCAACATCCCCACTTGCTGGACACCCCAGTCCCCGTCCCATCCTCACAAGCACTCCAAGAGCTGTGGGATGAGCATTTCATGCACCTACCTCCGAGGCAAGGGGTTGGCTCTGCAGCTCAGCCGTTGCCGCTGCCGCCGTCGTCGCCCCTGGCTGAGCCCCTGCACCTCCTCGTCCCCTTCTCCCAGCGGGGTCCCCGTAAGCGGCTTCATTTGGGGAGCGCGGGGGCTCGCGGCCCCACACACCTATCCTGAGAGACGTGGATTAGCTGCACACAGATGGGAAAACGCCTCTAAATGTTATATTTTTAAAGCATTTCCTCACCCAGCAGGGGCTCCGAGCTCCTCTGCTTTAGTGGGGAGGCATCTGCAGGAAAAGAGGTGGGGAGGCCCCACTGCGATGCAGGAGGTTCAATCTGCTGGGGTTCAATAGGATTCAATAAGAGCCCCTGTTTCTGCACAGTGCTAAGCGTGGACTCTCCTACCTGCAGCCCCCGTTTCCATCCCATGGGGCGATTCTTGCTTGTGGCTCATGATGTGGGTCATTGCCATGGGAGGAGATGAGTTTGCACCCACCCACCACTGTGAGTACCTGGTGCAGAGCAGGAGCGACCTGCTGCACCCCAGGCAGGGTGATCCCAGAGCATCCCCCTGCCAGACCAGCTCCCCCACAGACAAGTGTGAGATTCCTGAAGCCAAAGGAGCTTCAGCATGTTTAAAAACCCAGGGAAGCCAACAGAAAGTCCATAGAGTTCCTCTCCCAGCCCAGGAGAACTTTTTTCTTGGCTAGAACACAGACTGCAGCAGATTGAAAGGGACTGGCTGAAGCCCCTGTGCAGAGCCTTGGCTGAGCTCAGCTGTCCCAGCACTGAGTGGGGCCATCACCCACCTTGTCCCGATGCCAAGTGGGGCCATCACCCACCTTCCAGAGCCTGCCCAGGCCTCAAGGAGGTATAAAAGCCAGCACCACTTGTCATCTCTCAGAACAAGCCCATTTCTTACCTTCACACTGCAAAATGTCCCTGATACCTCAGCCCAGGCACTCGGGAGCCCTTGTCTGCCTCAGAGGAGTCAAACTCATCCCATCAGTGCTTTCCCCTGGGCTGTAAATCTCCAGAAGAGCCTGGACAGACCTTGCACCCTGCAGCCTGATAAGTTACAGCTCAGCCAGCCTTATCCCTGTTGTGGGGATGGAATTAGGGTGCTCGCAGCCCCTTTGCCCAGCATGGCACAGCTAACCCCCTGGGAAGCCAGACCCAGCAGTTGCCCTCAGCTCAGTGACCTGACCTGATGCTCCGCGGGTTGTTACCTGCCTGAACTTGTCTCAAGCAGCAGAAGGCAGATGGTGGGGCCATCCAGCTCAGATCCAGCACTCAGCACTGTGGGGTCCCCAGCAGAGCCAGGAGTGGAGTGGGGGGGTTAGGGGCTGCAGCAGAGCTGGCAGACGGTGGGTCAGGGGGTGCCAGGACCCCACACAGTGCAAGCTGTCAGCTGTGGATTCTCCTCGGAGGAGAGAGCGACCGCGTCTGCGGCAGGAGGATCTGCCAGGGAAGAGCCGGGTGCGAGAAGGCCTTTAAAGGACATGCGAGAGCTGCTGGGAGCTCCGGCGTGGGCTAGGGCGGGCTGAGCTGTCTGCAGGTGGCTGAGTGACCTCTGGTTTGGGTGAGAGGCTACATCCTGCACCTGCACTTTGATGGAGAGGGCTGCTATCCGGAGCTGGGACAGACCACAACCCCTCCTGTCTGTGTGTCTGCAGAGTCTCAGCACCTCCCTGCCAGGAGGCTCAGGGCAGGACCTCCATGCAGATGGGGAATCCCCACCATGTCCTCATGAGGGGCAGAGGACCTGGTTAGACCAAGACGCCTGATAAGGAGCCCCAGTAACACCATATTTAATGATGCAGGGCCTTCAGGAACACCCTTCCCTCCACCCCTCCCAGCCATCACCCCCACTGTCCCTGCCTGACTCTGCTCAAATCCTTCACATCCTCTAAAGCCTCTTTCTTTCCTTAATGAGCTTAGGTGGAGCCAGGCTTGATGCTCAGCATCACAGAGGACCAGGCTGCAGCCTGTCCTCTCCAACACCCAGGGACCCTAATGTACCACGAGGAACAAGGCAGGTTCTTGGGGTCCATTAATCGCCCAAAAGCTGAGTTCAGCCAGCAAATGGCATCTCCCAGCTCCAGGGCTCAGACACATCTCCCGAGAGCACAGAATGCAGCCCCATGGCCAGGACCAGCCCATTTGCAGCTTTGAAGCAGGAGCTACACTGCAGTGGGATGAGGCTTTGGAAATGGCCATCAACAGTGGTCCCCTCCAGCTCAGGACTGCAATGCCTGAAGCTCCAGGAATGGGTTTTCTTCTCTGTGGGGCAACATGTCCTGCTCAGACCAGACCCCAAAGCAGAGCTGCAGAGAAATAATGAGTCAGCACAGGGGAAGGACAGCTAGAAATTCCTGTACTGGCATAGCTACAACACCCGGACCTGGCCACACAAGCTGTGGTAGCTGTGATTAGCACCAATTCATGACGATTAGCACATCCTAAACTCACACTGCCAGCACCAGGATGACACAGGACATGCTGAAAGACAGACTGACACCATCACCTTCTGCTTTATAGTCCTGTGCATTCTCTGCCTTTCCTTAAAGATCTCTCCCCTAGGATTTCTGCTCTTCTCCAGCTCCTCAAGATTTTCTATCCATCTCCAGGATCTCCAGGTACAAGACTTGAGCACTTGTTCTTCTTTTTTAGAAAAGAATTTGCTGAGAAATGATTTCCAGAGTGAGCAGGTCCTGACCCAAGCTGTGAGAGGATGCTCTGGTAGGGCTGGGTCCATCCCATGGGTGGGTACAGCTACTCACATCTGTCTGGAGGCAGCCAAGCCTGGGTGCTGCACACTGCTGATAACCCCAAGCAGCAGAGCTTCTCTGCTCCTTCCCCCCAGTTCTTCCCCAGCTGGTATCTCAAACACAGATGAATTCTGCAGGTCTGAAGTCAGGTTTATGTTAGTCCCACCAGCCAGATCACTGGGCACCTCAAGCAGATGCAAAGAACCCTCCTTTTGGGGTGAGACTGAGCAGATGAAGCCCAGCACCACAGTATCATTCCCCTCCTTGAGGGCCTCCCCCTGCCTGCAGGGTCTGCTCAGGTGCACAGGTCTAGATTAGAGAGTTCATTGCTGAGACCTCTTGGTAGCCAAGCACAGGGTGTTCCTGAGCAGAGCCTGCAGCCAAGGCATGGCAGCAAATCCCCTTCCAAGCATGGTACAGAGCAAACAGACCTTCCAAAACCAGGGGGATGGAGGACAGACATCTTTACATCTACCATCCAGTCCTGCTGCTCCTATCCCCACAAAGAACCTGCTTCCACTCCAGAAGCAGCAGCCTAGCACTGGGCAGGCAGCAGAACAGGCTCTGTAGCCTCTGCTCCAGTTTCCCAGTAGGTTCAAGGCTGCAACAAGTTGCTCCACGGGCTATGCAGACCCAAGAACATGTTGTGGTGGTTCTCCACACCAGAACATTTCCTCCCACATGCAGAGTGCTGAGGGGGGTCAATAACAGGTGACGCCCCTCTCTGCAAACCATCTCATCCACAGAGCATCTCCTAAAAGCACCCAGGAAAGTCCTGTGCTCTATCTTTAACCCAGGACCATCACAATTATGATCTAAGTACTGTAGGGCTTCAACCAAGCAGAAGCAGCCTAGTTCCCCATGCACAGACCTGTTCATCCCTGCTGAACAAGACCCTTCTGGGGGATCTCCAGTCCACAGAGGTGAGTGGCAGCACTCTGGCTTTGCCCCTGAAGTCTCCTTCTAGTGATGTCCCACCAATGATGCAGCAGCCTGCTGTGATGGCAGCTTCTTAGGGCTTCTCCTGAACCTAAGCTCAACCTGCAGCTCAGGACGTAGATACTGAGGTCATCTGGATTATCCACTTCTCAGAGGAAAGCTGCTCAGGTCAATGCTGGCTGCTACTGCTGATGCAGCAAACATGATTTAGTAAGGTTGTGCAGGGGGCCCAACCATAAACCAACACGTCAGCCCTTCAGTAAGTTCATCTTTGTGTGGCCCTGATCCCCTCAGTTCATAGAATCACAGAACATTAGAGACTGGAAGGGACCTCGAAAGATCATTCAGTCCAATCCCTCCCCCTCAAAGCAGGATCCCCTAGATCCAGTCACACAGGAACATGGCCAGGTGGGTTTAAACGGCTCCAAGGAAGGAGACTCCACAATCCCTCTGGACAGCTCCTTCCAGGGCTCTGTCACCCTCACCGGGAAGAAGTTCCTTCTCAGATTGATGTGGAACCTCCTCCGTTTCAGGTCACACCCACTGCCCCTTGGCCTTTCATTGGGTGCCCCTGAGCAGAGCCTGGCTCCATCCTCCTGACACCCACCCATTCCATATTTATCAACATTCATGGGGTCACCCCTCAGTCTCCCTTTTTCCAAGCTCATGAGACCCAGCTAAGGAGTTCTCCTTACGTGCTTAGAGATGTGGTACTTTGGGACATGCTCTAGTGACCACGGAGGTGTTGGGTTAAAGGTTGGACTTGATGATCTTGGAGGTCCTTTCACAGAATCACAGAACCTCAGAACATTAGGGATTGGCAGGGACCTCAAAAGACCATCCAGTCCAATACCCCCGCCACAGCAGGATCCCCTAGATCCAGTCACACAGGAAGATCCAGTCCCACGGGAAGATCCAGTCACACAGGATTCCAACCGTAATGACTCTGTGATTCTGTTTCAGGATGACTGTATGAGCATCCTACCACAAGATGGCCCCTACCCACCACAGCTTGTACATGTCCGACTTTAGGCTACTTCAGCACTGCGCCAACAGGTCCCTCAAAGGCTGAGGTGTTGTGTGCAGAGGTGACACAGCACCAGCCATGGGGCCCACGTGGGACACTGGTCCTTCAGAGATTAAATTCAATTTTCAGAGCCTTTTCCCTCTCCTTGGCTGCTGGAGTGGGAACATTTAGATCAGCAGTTACGAAGGTTAGCGCTTAATCTGGTGAGATCATGGGATGCTCTCAGCTCTCATTAACCTCGGCGCTTCCTGAGGACATCCAGACCTCAGCCTTAAAGATCGCTAAGAGCAGATCAACAAGAAGGACAGCAGTGCCTGAACTTGTGCTGTCACTTAGTTCCTACAGCCTTAAGTTACACATCCAGGCCCCATAAATAATTCTTAGGGCAGGCTGGGGATCTCACTAGAAGCTGATAATAAACACAGCTCCCGGCTGCAGAAGCCACCTGAGACAGTCAAGCCAGAAAAAGAACCAGAACCCCAACACTTCTGTCACCGGTTTGGTACTTGAGGCCAGGGACCGGCTGCTGTTGGTGGGCAGATGACATCCAAACCCCCAGTTTTCATACTTGTGAACAAAATCAAAGCTGCTGCCTTGAGTGTAGTCAGTGGGCTCACAGCTGGAGATGGGTGGGCTCATGGAATGGTTTAGGTTGGAAGGGACCTCAGAGATCATCTACTGCCAACCCCTCTGCCATGGCCAGGGACACCTCTCGCTAGGTTGCCCAGAGCCCCATCCCGCTTGGCCTTGAACACTTCCAGGGATGGAGCAGCCACAACCTCCCTGGGCAGCCTGTTTCAGGGCTTCACAACACTCATAGGGACAGATTTCTTCCTAAGATCTAATCTAAATCTCCCCTCTTTTAACTTGAACCCATCCCCCTTGTCCCATCACTACAGTTCCTCATAAATAGTTGCTCTCCAGCTTTCCAGCAGCCTGCCTCAGGTACTGGCAGGCTGCTATAAGATCCCCTTGGAGCCTTCTCTCCTCCAGGCTGAACAGCCTCAGCTCCCTCAGCCTGTCTTCACAGCAGAGGTGCTCCAGCCCTCTCATCCTTGTTGCCTTCTCTGGACTTGCCTCAAAATTTCCACGTCTTTCCCACATTGAGGACTCCAGAACTGGATGCAGTACTCCAGGTGAGGTCTCACAAGCACAGAGTAGAGGGGGAGAGTCATCTGCTTTGACCTGTTGGTCACACTTTAATTTTTCAAGGTCCCTTCCAATCCCTAATGTTCTGTGATTCTGTGACTCTTGGCCCAGAACCACAGACTTCTCCAGGTTGGATGGTGCCTCCTGTGGGTCTCCGGTCCTATCGCCCACGTTAAATTCAGACAAAGCTGCTTAGGGCAAAGAAAGGTCACCTGAAGGTGTCTTAGAGCTGAGGCACAGCAGAAACCACAGCAGGAATGTGCTGGAAGCAGTTAGTTGGCAAAACCACTTATTGAATCATCTGATTCCCGACGCAGCTGCTACAAATCCCTCCGAGCGATCTCCACACCGAGCTGCTACGGTTCTGCAGCTTGACACCAAGTTTCTCACCCTGTGAAGGAGATTCAGGAGTGAGCTCAGTTTAACAGACACCACACACAAGAGTAAAGCACTGTAGCAACCAAAGCACTGCCTTCACAACACTCAGCAGAATCACAGAACATTTGGGATTGGAAGGGACCTCAGAAGATCAGCCAGTCCAATCCCCCTGACACAGCAGGATCACCTACATCTAGTAGCACAGGAACATGTCCAGGTGGGTTTTAAACATCTCCAGAGGAGACTCCACAACCCACCCTGGGCAGCCCCTTCCAGTGCTCTGTCACTCCCATTGGGAAGAAGTTCCTTATATTGATGTGGAACCTCCTCTGTTCCAGCTGACGCCCATTGCCCCTTGTCCTATCATTAGATGCCCCTGAGCAGAGCCTGGCTCCACCTTCCTGACACCCACCCTTCACTTATTTATCGACATTAATGAGGTCATCCCTCATTCTCCTTTTTCCCAAGCTCAAGAGCCTCAGCTCCCTCAGCCTTTTGTCATCAGGGAGATGCTCTACTTCATCATCTCTATGGCTCTGCGCTGGACGCTCTCCAGCAGCTCTGTGTCCTTCTGGAACTGAGGGACCTGGAACTGGACACAACATTCCAGATTGCAGTCTCACCAGGGCAGCAGCAGTCTGTGGGGATGAGACAGACGGTGGTGCCCCAGAACACTTCATCCTGTGGGCATCATGTGCAGGGCTTAGCCTGACATCTGCCAGGAACCCATGAGCCCTGCGTGTTCTCCTTCCTGCACCCATCTGTCACAGCAAAATGACAGACCTCCCAGGCTGTGACCATCCACTCTGCTTAGCTACTCCTGGGGCCTGTGCTGGTCTCTCCCTTAAGACTCCTCTAGTGTGAGGCACTAGTCCCACTCAGTGTGGACGCAAGCCCCTCAGTATGACTCTGCTTGAGGAGCAGTGAGTGGTCTCTGGTCTCCTGTCAGAGCAGGCACAGCCCACCCTGGACTGGCATCTGGATGAAATCTATACAGCAGGTGAGCAGACTGGTGGTGTCAGAGCTGGACATGTTCCTGTGCGACTTGGTCTAGGTGATCCTGCTGTGGCAGGGGAATTGGACTGGATGGTCTTTCGAGGTCCCTTCCAATCCCTAATGATTCTATGAGAAGGAACTTCTTCTGGGTGATGGTGACAGAGCACTGGAAGGGGCTGCCCAGGGGGATTGGACTGGACGATCTTTTGAGGTACCTTCCAATCCCTACTGTTCTGTGGTTCTGTGAAATCACTTGATTCGTTTGACCTCTCCTGTTATTTTCAGAGCTCGTTTGAATCGGCAGGTCCCGCTGTGTGGGCAATGGACCGTCAACCCAAAACCCCTTTAGGCCTCCAACTGGAACAGAGAGGTGGAAATTTCCAAGAAATTGTGTTTCCAGAATCCCTTCTGGAATCAGGGCCTGGCCACAGCAGGTCTTTGTTATTTTTATGATTTTATAGAGGATGTGGTCTGTACAGTCCTTGGCCTTGTCATTACATTTCTTTGCTCCAATTATTTTAGAAACAAAATATTTTTATCACTTAGTGAGGATGATTCTGGAGTCTCCTTCTCTGGAGACGTTTCAAACCCACCAGGATATATCCCTGTGTGACAGGATCTAGGGGATCCTGCTGTGGCAGGGGGATTGGACTGGATGATCTTTCAAGGTCCCTTCCAATCCCTAATGATTCTATGATTCTCTGTGATGCCACACAGTGTATAGACAGGCAGGAGACGGAATGCTACCCTCAAAAGAGGGTCAGGTGCCATCTGACCACACTCCTCTCTTGTGCATCATCTTGTTGTGCCATTTGAGGGTTAGATTACACATGAGGAAAAATGTCTTCCCTGACAGAGTGGTCAGGGGTTGGAAGAGGCTACCCAGGGAGAGGGGCGGTCACCATCCAAAGTCAAAATGCTGACTTATGTGGCTGGAGGTGCTGCAATGACAACAGTTGTCCCACCAGCATGGCCTTTAGTGGCTCTTGTAGCTCACAGGAGTAATCAGAAGTCTGGCAAAATCACAGAATCATAGAATCAGTTGGAAAAGACCATTAAGATTGAGTCCAGCCAGTAACTCAGCTGTCCCAAGCCCCCCAGTAAATGTTTACCATGTGCCCCAGAGCTTACAGCTTGTCCACACTGCTGATGCTACTTGTATCACCCATTAAAGCATCTTTGGCTGACTAAAAGCTTAAACCCCAATTTTTTTCTAAAGGTAATTTGGGTCTGTTCATGGGAAGTGCTCTGAGACTGCCCCTCTTGCCTGGCTCTGATCATCCCCATGTGCTCACGGACAGGACAGTGAAGGTTAACCAGAAGCAAAGGCAGCATCACACAGAGGGTTAATGTGTTCAAGCCCTTCTCTCCTAAGGGTTGCCCGCATGCTTCAATGGAAACCCATACAGGATCAGAGCCAGTGGAGCAGGGCTGCCCCAGCTCTCCCCAGGACCACTGAAGTGCTTCCACCACCTCTCCTCTCCCTTCCCACCATCGCCGCTGCCTTTATGTCCCCGGCATAAATCCTCTTTACTCAGGCTTTGTGTCTGGGGGCCAGCAGCGGCATTTGTTCCCAGACGAGGAGCAGTGCCGGGGCTGCAGGGAGGCAGCGGGGGGGTGGAATTCATGCATATCCAGACATTCATCCAGATATTTATCCAGTTAGAACGGCAATCCTATCAAATATATGCACACACCACCACCCCCCCACCCCCGCAACCGAGCGCCTACACGCAGGGAGATTTTACCTGCAAATTGTCAGCCTTTAATAGATTTAAATCGGGCTCTTAATGCTATTTTAACCTATTTTTTGGTGCGTGTTTAGTAACAACAGTCACCTTAAATTGTAGTGGCACATGGCCAGGGGGAAGAGAGGTGTTAATGAGACTCACTATAAATGGAAGGAGCTTGCGAGTGACAGTTTTCCGGAGCACTGTTGGCATCGGATCGAAGAGACAGGTGGTGGCACAGGGCTGACCGATCGCCTCAGATAATGATGAAAGAGGAGTGACAGGGGTGAAAGATTCAAGGACCACTGAAGAATGGAGTGGGGGAAGGCTGGGGCCATCAGGCAGCCCCGATGGGCTCGGCCGGCTCCCCGCGCGCCGCTCACTCCGGTGAAATATGAGAGGAGGCTGATAAGGGGGAAGCAGAGTATTATCGATATCAGATGTGGAAATGAGTGGACTTAGTAACCTATCTACCATTTGGAGTAAGTATTTACGGTTTCCATGACCAGAATCAATCAGTTTTGAAATTCATTCTTATTTGGCAGAGGAAATGTGCACTTAACCTTTTGCGTTTGGGGTCTGCTGATGAATATTGACCTGGGGAAAACATCCCAAAGGTGTTCGGTCCGACGAAAAGTTATTTAATAATTCGGTAAACGATGGCTGCGCCGCTGGGGACTCGATATTTAGATGGGCAATCCGAAGTTTGGATGGGTGCCTGGCCAGGGTGCCGATTATTGTGATGCTGAGAGCCCTCCAACCTCTCCTCACCCAGCCATAAATCAGGGGGATGGAGGAGTTCAGACAGAGCAAATTCTGGTGACAGCCACGTGATGGACTCACGGGGGAGAAAATGAAAATTCATTCCCTGACAACCTGCTACAGGCTGCAGGTAAGGCAGAGAGGGGGAAGAAGCTAAATAGATCTGTATCAGCTGCGAGGAAGGATGGCAGACCCCCGTCGTATGGAAATGCGCCAAGGAGGGGAGGTGAAACCCGGAGCTGCACACCCCAAACGCTCCCAAACGTCAGAGCGGCTGAATCACCTGAGCAAAGATTATATAAAAATGCAAATTGGCTGCTCCTGACCCGGTGGCGCTTAAAACTGAAGGGACAAAGAGTGACAGGGAAGGTGCTATTATTACAGATTCAGGGTGATGCACAGTCACCGCTCACATTCCTCTTCGGCAGCGACTCACAAATAATTTCCCTGCCGCTGCCCTCTCCCATTTATACCCCAGATCCCAAGGCTTTGAGGATGAAAGGAAACTATCTGGTGGGTTTTGAGGGGCTGCTGAGCAGGATCCGTGCAAATTTCCTTTATGGGTTTTGAGGGGCTGTTGAGCAGGATCCATGCAAATCTGCTCTACGCAAGGATGTCAGTCTCTGGATTTCCCTTGCTTTTACTTTTCTCATCCATACTTCGTGAAGATTTTCGTTGGGCAGTTAAATATTAAATTCCCTTTAAGGAAAGATGATTTTATAAAGCCACTCTTGCTGACGCCGGAGTAATGGTCTCCAAGCCGAGGAGGAATTGCTGTGGAGTGTGCAGACTGCTGGGCTTTACAAAAGATCTTGCTAATGGGGCCAGATCAAGTATTGTTATCCCGAAAATTAAATGCCGCTCTTTAAAACTCCATTTTTATAAGGAGAACCGGCCATTAATAATTTTTAAGGCTCTTGATTAAATAACTTAGAAGTGCATTCTTATCGAGTTCATAATTAACTGTAGATACGTTCCGATTTTGGTCATTTTCCTGGCATTATTGCGGCGCGGCGGCAAAATTTCACTCATATATTTGACTTAAATGACAGTCTTTCGGGATTTGCACCAGAAATTATAACTTCTGCTGCAATTTACATGTTAAGTTCTGTAACCCCGTGATAGTTCAACAATTTGTAAAAGAACAGTAGGTGGCCTAGTGGTCTGATATTCAATGAATAATTTTATCTTACATCAAGCGCAAGGTCCGGTTGGATGTTTCATTGCATTCGGATTGCACCGGGCGACATAAAGTTTGTAATTAAAAAAGTAGAACTCTTTCCAACTGAAAAAGAAATCACCCAGTTCAATCAAACCAGTTCCACCCTGCGTTTGTGTGGCTACGATGCCACTACCTGTTGAGAAGGAATTGTTGCTATCCTGTGGCACTTGAGGGTTTTGACCTTCCTGATGAGGAAAGGCTGAGGGATCTGGGGCTCTTGAGCTTAGAAAAAGGGAGACTGAGGGGTGACCTCATTGGTGTTGATCAATATGGGAAGGATGGGTGACAGGAGGATGGAGCCAGGCTCCGCTCAGGGGCACCCAGTGATAGGACCAGGGGTAGTGTATGTGAGCTGTAACAAAGGAGGTTCCACATCAATGTGAGGAGGACCACCTTGCCAGTGAGGGTACCAGAGCCCTGGCAGGGGCTGCCCAGGGGGGTTGTGGAGTCTCCTTCTCTGGAGACATTTAAAGTTTTAAACTAACACTAACCTGCCTGGCCATGTTCCTGTGCAAATGGATCTAGGGGATCCTGCTGTGGCAGTTGCATTGGGCTAGATGATCTTTCAAGGTCCCTTCCAATCCCTAATGTTCAGTGTTTCTGTGGTTCTGTGATATTACACAGCCGAGAAGTCCCGCTGTGGGTACAGAAGCAGATGAACTCCACAAGGTGCCATGGCTGTGAGATGCTGGAGCTCCAGTGGGTGCATCTCTGGTTGTTGGTGCGCCAGGGGCTGGTGTGACACCGAATGGCCCAGCTGGAGAATGTTGAAAAAGAACCTTCTCCTCCCCGCTGGGCCCCAGGGGGTTTGGAGAGGCACCACATCCCTGCGAGCAACCCCCAGGGCACATCAATCTCCCCTTCAAATTGCTTCTTAATGGCCCGGGAGCTTTCCAAAGGGAACGGCACCACAGTATGGTTTTGCATTAGCTTTTATTTGTCTTTCTAGATATTACCATTAGTCATCGTTAGTTATGAGGCAATGGCAGATATCAATTAGAAGATGAAGTATGACCCAAGTCACGTGCAGGTGGTAATGGAGCTGCTGCAGAATTTAGCTCCTGGCAGCACTGTGTTGCAATGGCTCCATGGTTTGGGGGTTTCTGAGGTGACTTTTACTTTGTGTCCTTGTGCCGCCTTCTGTTCCTTTCATTGGAGCCAGCTGAAGTGATGAACTCATCCTCGGTGAGCCTCAACGGCTTTGGACTTAATAGAGCAAAGGTATGACAGACCCGCCTGTGCTTAGGTCCTCCCTCGCTTCCATCCCAAAGTAATTTCCACTTAGAATTAAAATCCCTAATTAGACCTCAGGTGTAAACAAGCGCAGGAGAAGGCAGCTGGGGGAAATGTTGGTTTGTATGAAAAGATTCTCTTTAATGTCCCAGGATGGTTCCAGTCGTTGCTCCCTAAATCGTGGTCTGGGAGCTGAGGGGGATTTGAGAGCCCTTTGAAGGGCAGGGCGGTAATGGGGGTTTCAGTGCACGGAACCTCTAATTGTCACAGCAGAGACAACAGGGCACTTGTACTGAGCTCAAGAGGGCCTGTATAGCTCCGTCCTGGCTCAGGTAAGGTCCCATAGGTGCAGCATTAATTGATGCATTGGGTAGAGTTTCTTAAGATACAGTCCCTAACGGATTCTTACTGTTTGTCTGAGATAAAGGGTTGCGTTAACCCCCTATTTTCCACCGATGGGTGTTTCTCCCTGTGAGGCTTGATGATACAAGGGACGGAAAGAGGAACAGAAAGGAGATTTAAAAGTAACGGAGGAGACACCTAGAGATGCAGATGCCTTCCCAAAGGCATGATCTAAAAATAGAAGCCCAATGCAAATGTGATGCTTCTGCTTTGATTTCCATGCAGACACCCCGGGACTAAATTGTACCTGCTGTATGCTCATGTGGACACTCATTTCTCTCCATCTAGAATTAAGTATTGTTGGAAGATAGGAATTTCTTGGTGTGAGAGGGATTAATCTCCATCACCCTTTCCAGACAGTTTGGAGTTAGGTAGTTTCTCTAAGACCATCATTAATTTCTTTTAAACCAGTTAAATTTTGCCTGAGGCTGATGTTTTATATCCCGAGTAAATCTTCCTAAAATCAAGCAGCAGAAACCACAGCTGCCCCTTATTCCTGGCCCACAGATGTTGCCAAAACCTGACTGTTATTTTAACAAACCCCCTTGTTCTTCTGCTGCACCTTTTTGTTAGTGTGATGATCCTTTTTCCCCCCCCAAATATCCAGCAGAAGGAGAACAACAAAAACAAGTGGAACAAACAGGAGGTTTTGATGCTCAGCATCTTTGAAAAGCCCCGTCGAACCTAGCTGGAGAAACGAGGACTTGGGGGTAATCCGTGTGCTGAAATATTTTTGCTTCTTTTTCCTAGAAAAAAATGTGCAATTTGGTCAGGCAGAAAAAATTGAACAGAGCCTTCCAAGCAATAAATCACTGGATTGCTGGTGACATTCATACAATGCGGATATAGTGTTAACTGTATGAGTCAGACAGCCCTTACTGCACTCAGCCTGTTCCTAGGAGGTGACCTTGCCACGGTGTAGTAATCAATCATCCTGGCACAGGACACACTGTTTTTGTTTAATATTACACTATTGGAATATCTGGTAAACAAAGTGCAAAGGAAGCTAGATATATATTTTTTTATATTTATGTATAGATTTCTATAAGGTGGGCTGTAACGTTTCGCAGTGCCAACAGCAGCGTCCCCGCTGCCCGCGTTGCTGGCTGCGGGCTCTTAGCAAAGCAGATGTGACTGTGCGCAGACACTTCAGCTCAATACAATGGAAATATGAAGTTAGGATTGCAAAATAGAGGCATTAAAATACAAAGATCCACTGCCACAGAACCGCAGAATCACACAGAACATTAGGGATTGGAAGGGACCTGGAGAGATCATCCAATCCAATCCTCCTGCCACAGCAGGATCCCCTAGATCCAGTCTCACAGGAACATCCAGGCAGGCTTTAAATGTCTCCAGAGATGGAGAGGCCACAACCCTGCTGGGCAGCCCCTGCCAGGGCTCTGGCACCCTCACTGGGAAGAAGGTCCTTCTCACATTGATGAAGAAACTCCTCTGTTCCAGGTCACACCCACTGTCCCTTGTCCTGTCATGAGATGGCACTGACACCACGCTCTAACTTTCCTTATTTCATCAGGGTTTTCCCAGCCTAGCAGCAGGACCAGCAGCTTCCCAAAGTGCTGGAATTAAACAAAAATAAGGAAGCAAACCTTACTTAACAGTAAAACTTTATTTCGTGTATGAGAATGGGTGTTGCTGCTCATAGCCAAGAGGCTGGATTGCATTTCCACGTGGGACTTACACCACGAGCTGGGTAATCCATGGAGTTTGCTGTCAGGGAAGAGGGTAAACGAAGACAAAGGCAAAACTCTTGAATGAATGAGCCCTAAGTGAAGTGTGTCTGGTTCTTGCTGTTTGCACACTCCATGGAGATGAAAGGCAT
Source organism: Phoeniculus purpureus (assembly GCA_028565055.1). Classification (NCBI taxonomy): domain Eukaryota; kingdom Metazoa; phylum Chordata; class Aves; order Bucerotiformes; family Phoeniculidae; genus Phoeniculus; species Phoeniculus purpureus. The sequence goes on along the minus strand of JAOXOE010000632.1, from coordinate 26,916,306 downwards.
CATGAGGGTGATTGAATGTAGAAAACTGCCTTGTCAGAGAGGCAGCATCGACATTGGGTTTGTTGGGATTTTCATACCACATAGACACTGCAAAGGGGTGAAGAATCAGGCCTGTTATGGCCAGGATTTCATGAGGTATAAACATGGGCACACATCTTCTCGTTTTCAACACTGCAGCCTACTTTTATTTCCCTCCTGTCCTGTAACTAGCAGCTGAGCACCAAGAAGTGACCTGGGAGGATGCCCGGGGTGACCCAACGTGCCCATGTGCTCTCCACATACTAAACCCCAAACAAGAGCAGCGATCACACCCAGTTATGGCCCTGGATTGCAGAGGGAGACAGTTGTGGTGACAATTTCCAAGGTGATTTGTAGGTTTTCTTCAAAAGGTTTGTATCGTCTTTCAACTTGAAACAGTTGGGAATTGCTGCTCTAAAGTGTCCATCACCGGGAGATGAATTGGGCTTTCATGGCCGCATGCCCCAATGGAGCAGGGTTGGGGCTGCCTGCACACGACAGCGGGGCTGCACCAGCACCTACCCCTCCTCTCCTGTCCTGGGAGAGCAGGGACACTGCTGGCATAACCCTCCCTGTTTTCATTCTTTTTCATAGTGTTTGAGTGATGGAAACCATGTGGATGATGCTAAGGCTTTACTCAGGTGTTAAGCTGCTCTTAGGGGAATGTGATGAGTCTCCATCAACTGAACCATGGTGAGGAATGAGATGGGCAGAGCTGTCCCCACTCTGCAGGCCAGAACCAGGTGTGAGGAACCCATGAACTAGTGGACTTCGATCTTTAGAGGCAGTGCCAACATCTGCAGATCTGATGGGGTCTGGTGAGGTCTGTCCTCACCTCTTGCGTCCAGATGGCTCTGGGGTCATGCTGTGAGTTATCACTGATGGGAGAACAGAACTGTGCAGAGTTGTGGTTGTTTCACACCTGGGCAGAAGTAGAGCTGTGACCCAATATCTCTGCCTGTGCCATGGATTTGTGTTGCGGCACTGGAACTGAATTAATTTCCCCCAAACCAGTGTCCTGTGGGCAGAGTGTGGCTGCTTGCAATGAATTTGTGACCCAACCCAACTGTTGACTCACAGAGCATGAACGTGCCATTAGTAAATGGGTATGCATTTCATATCAGAATTAGTTACTGGCCTGTTGAAGGAGTCAGAAGGTCTTGGCTGGTTGTTTTCAAGGAAAAATGAGCATTGCACTGAGTAGACGAATGTGGGATGTGTGAAATGAGCTCCAATCCTGGACTCTCCATCTCCCTGATGAGGAAAGGCTGAGGGAGCTGGAGCTCTTAAACTTGGAGAAAAGGAGACTGAGGGGTGACCTCATTAATGTTTATAAGCATGTGTCAGGAGGATGGAGCCAGGAGCATCCAATGATAGGACAAGAGGCAGTGGGTGTGAGCTGGAACGTAGAAAGTTCCACATCAATGTGAGAAGGAAATTTTTCCTCGTGAGGGTGACGGAACCCTGGAAGGGGCGGCCCAGGGCAGTTGTGGAGTCTCCTTCTCTGGAGACATTTAAAACTCACCTGGAAATGTTCCTGTGCGACTGGATCTAGGGGATCCTGCTGTGGCAGGGGGATAGGACTGGATGATCTTTCCAGGTCCCTTCCAATCCCTGATGTTCTGTGATTCTGTGCATTTCAGCCCAGAAGGGGAAGAAAGGGGAAATAAGTGTTTAAATGCTCTCAATTCATCCATGAGCTCATGGGGTTCTTCAGTTTCAACACACACGCCACAGAAAGAAAGGAACTCCAGCCTCCTAGCGAAGCCTGTGGCCAGTGTCTGTTTCCAAGGGTGTACCTGGAAGAAGAACTTGGCCCAGCATTAGGGGAAAGCGGCAAATTAAATACATTTCCCAAGACATTTAATTTTTGCAATGAAGTTCTTGGCATCAACACTTTTGTTTATCTGCCATCGGTGCTAAAATCCGGGCTGGTGTTGTTTTCCTGGAAGAAACTATTGCCGAGCTCTACCTCAGTTGTGTTACACAAATGTATTCTGAAGCTTTACAACGAGGCACTACAACTCTTGGCAGTAAATATGACATTGCTGTGAGGATGCTGACTGCTGGATGCTGACTCCTAATGTTGGTTTCATCTTAAAATGTTTAATCATCCCACGAATAAATGCATCCACTCACGGCGGAGATGTTTTATGTTACGTGAATAACGAGCAGTTACTACCAGATGCTCCAGAAAGACTTCAAATTCTGCTTAAATTAAAGCTCCTGCTTTCGAGGTTAATCCAAATGAGGAACCCAGAGAAACATGCTGCCAGGGTAACCTGGAGCCTGCCTACAAGCACGATAGACCACTCCAACCCCAAATGGCATCACATACCTGTGGCAGTGCCTTGAATCAAACAGGAATGATCATATTCGCCCCAGTACCGCTGCAGTGTCTCGCCTCGTGCAGCAGTAATGGGTGTACTGTTTGGGCTGGGAAGGATTAAGCTGTCACCTTCCCTACTGTGTGTTAATTTATTGCTTCAGACTTATTCATATCTGGTTCATTTTCACCCGCACCCGACACCACTCAGTGAAGTGGCCACAGCCACCAGCAGCTGGCACCACAAAATTGGCTTTGGTGTGAGGGCATGACGCTGGAATTGCTGGGGGACTGAGCGGTGGGACCGGGCATGGCCAGGAAATCTGCCAAGGAGCCACGTGGCAGCCAAACCGCCACCTCCTCTGGAAGCTGGAGAGGAGATTGTGACAAGCTCCCAGTGTGAGATATCTTTCCATTACAGTTATTTCCTCAAGAAAATAAAGGGTCAGCACTGCACGCAAACTGTGGGAAAACCCTCGTGATGAGGAGAGGGTTGACGTTGGTTCTTTCTGTCCCCTGGTTTCGTGTAGTGATTATGTAGAACCTGCCAGAAAGGTGTTTATTTGTGTTTGTGAATTGAATGCGCTGGGTGTTGGTCTCCAGCTTTGCCTCAGGCTCTGGATGTGATGATGGAGCTGGAAGCCCAGGCAGGCACCTACGCGGAGGGAATGTGCCTGTGAAACAAAAGCTCAGTTCTATCACTGCTCACCTCTCATGAGTCCCACTGCATGGCCAAACAGTGAGTTAATAAACGATAAACACCAGCACTGGAGTGAAAAGGAAATGTGAAAAACACACTGGAAGCAGCAGGGCCTTCCATCCCCATCGGGATCCCCAATGGGACCACCAGCCAGAGAACAGAATCAACACCAAACCACTGCTGTGCTACCACCCCATTCTATCCCCTCCTACCTCCCAGATCCAACCGTGTGGGATTGTTTTCCTTCTTTACCCCACCTGTAGGCAATGGAGAACCTCACCTCATGGTGCGTGGGGACACACATGTGGTTTTAACTCCACACCCCCGCACTGTGCACACACAGATAAATCCCCCCACAGCATTTTATTGAATCTCCAGTAACGTTGGCAGCCTAAAGTGATTTTTAACACTTCTCGATTGGATTTATGATTTCTGTGTCATCTGCCCTGCTTCTGACATTAGGAAATGTTCAACATGAGGGAATCATTCGGAGGTTCTTTTAACTGCACTATAAACCATTTTAGTCGCCTTTCTCTCAGAAATCCATAAATGGCTAATTTCATCCCAGCCTCACAGCACAAACCCTCCCTGCTGCTGCTAATTATGTGGCTCCTTTTTGCAGCTTAAATCATCGCGATAAGCTGGACACAGGTAGGCAGAGGGCCGTCAGGACTCAGTCATCACTTGGTTTCCAAAGCAGTGAGGATCACCTGGGCTTGGTACCTTTCCATGGGACATGCAGCAGGTCATCTCCAAATGCTGCTTTCAGCAGATCCAGACAAACCCAGGAGTTTCCCATGTCAAACTTTTTCAAAGTGAGGTTTTTCCAGCTCTCTGGAGTAGGTACTTGTTGTGGTGTAGCCATCCCTAGAGGCGTTTAAGGACAGACCGGCTGTGGCCCATAGTGCCCTGGTCTGGGCGATGGGGATCATAATGTTAGGTCCTGGGCTAGGCTGAATGAGCTCAGAGGGCTTTTCCAGCTTCAGGCGTTCTGGGAGTCTGTGACTTAACTCTTCTCCCTACCTAAGCTGCCTTTTTTCCTGACAAAAGAGGGTGAAGCCAACCACAAAGAAAGCTCTACAAACCATACTGACCGTAGCTCACCCTGGCACCATTCTCAGCTCAGCTCTGCACATTTTGTTCCATTTGCCCCATCACCACTCATGTTCATTGCTTTCTCTCCCCTCGCATCCTTGGTTTCATTCTCTTCTCTTCCCCTTTCCTGTGATGCATTTGGGGACCATCTCCTGAACCATTTCCTATTCCCTTCCTCCCTCCTGCTGCCTCTTCCACACACCCATGCTTAATGGTGGATCTGACTTGGGGATTCTCTGATGGAGGATCCCGACTCACAGATATCACCATGTACAGCAGCTACATTCCATCCCGAAGCTTCTCTTAGTCTGTACTGATCAATACCAGCGTGCAGAACCACATGCACCATTAGCTACAATTTACAGCTGATAATACACTGCTTTTCTTCATTAGTACAGCGGGCCTGCCCGTGGAAATGCTGGGGCACAGAAAGCTCCTCAACAGCTTCATTCTCCTTGAGTCTCCCGTCCTCTTGCCTGAGCTCGGATGGTCTGATTTTCTTCTTGAATGACCAGAAGTCATTTTTCAGTCAAGTTACTGCTGATTTACCTGAGGGTGAACGAGACCAAGTGATTTCTGGAGAAAATGATGAGAAGAAAGGTAGGGAACTGGCAGCCGTTGCCACCTTCAAGGAGCGATAGGTGTTTAGGGAGCAGAGGTTAAGTGAGGATGGTGAAAACATAGCAAGAATTAATACAATTACTAAGATACATGACTCCCTAACATACTCCTTCATATATTAATTAAGATATTAATATCAATATATTTGTTAACATTATATTTATTAACATATTACATTAATATAGTTACTAACCTATTCCTTCATGTATTATTCCTTAACTAGTTTTCATTCTCAAGAGTTAAATCATACATGGATTTGGAAATAAAAGCAAGCATCAGAGCATTTCCAACCCATTTCCACACCAACACTATGTTCCCATGTGACTGGATCTAGGGGATCCTGCTGTGTCAGGGGGATTGGACTGGATGATCTTTGGAGGTCCCTTCCAACCCCTAATGTTCTGTGATTCTGTGAATATTCCACAAGAGTTGAGGTAGACCCAAGACACCCAGACCACCACAGCAATGGTGAACTCAAGGGGTTTGCTCAGCCCTTGGTCCTATTTTTGATGTCTTGTGGAATCCTGGAATGGCAAAGGGCAACAAAGAGCCTCCAAGTGCCTGTCCAAGGAGTGATGACTGCAGAATCACTGCACTCACAAGTCAAAAGTGACAGGACAAGAGGAAATGGCCTCAAGCTGCCCCAGGGGAAGTTTAGATTGACCCTGAGGAGAAACTTCTCCCTGGAAGGGGTCCTCATATCATGGATCAGATCATGGAACAGGCTACCCAGGGAGGGGGTTGAATTGCCATCCCTGGATGTGTTTCACAGTTGTGGAGATCTGGAGCTCGGGGACAGGTTTTAGTGGTGGGTTGGGCCAGTTGGGTTCATGGTTGGACTTGATGATATTCATCCAACCTAATAAAGTCCATAACTCTGTCTGGAGCCTTCAAAACCACAGAAAAGACATTTTTGATCGTCCAGAATGTAATCATTCTGGATCCTCCAGAATCATTCCTAGAAGAATGATTTTCTCTAGGAGCTGGAAATTTTTACAAGGAGGTTCTCCATCCCCACATGAGGGTCATGTAAGGCAGTGTGACACAGTGTGACAACCTGAGATGCTTTGGTCTTTGAGACTTTAGACAGGATCACAGATTGTGCTGAGGTGTCTGTGGGTGGGCACAGTAGGGTATAAGTCAACACGCAGCTAACACTGACAGTGGGATTACAGGGAAGATCTCATGGAGATATAAACTCCGTGACTCGCTTCAACCCACTGAAGTTGAAGAGAGAGCAAAGTCCTTTCCAAGCTTTCTTTATCTTCTTGCTTCTTAAGTGAAACTGCTCCAGTTTACATTCTTTTAGCTTGTTATTAGCCCAGCAGAGCTCCTGGCACTCTTTACAACTTGGAAGTTCGTTACACCTACTGTTCTTTCTATGGCTTCACTTTTCTTGCGATAAATCCTGCAAATTAATACACTGCATCCTCCAGATTACAGAATGAGAGTGTCCCAGTCACCACCAGTACTCTGCCTGTGGAATGCTGCCAGTAGAAGAAAAACCGACGTCTTAATGATCTTTGTTAATAAAGAGACTTGGTAGTAAATTTTCCTGATTCACACATCGGGCTCTTCCTCTTCTTTCTCTTCTCCTGGACTCTGACTGACACGTATTTCAGAGTTTGTTGTGAAGGGGAAGAATCCTTGAAAATGAAATAATAAGAATAATGAAAATGCTGGGAATGAAAATAGACTTCAGTAGGAAGTTTGGCTGCGGGAGGAATGTGATCCCAACCCCGAGCCCTGCACATAGGTTACATTCTTTCTTAAATTAAATGAAGACTAATAATGAAATCTTTTGTTAAATTATTTGCTGACTGGCCTTCCTGATTGGGTAAATTAAGCGAAAGTCAAGCTCTGAACACAAGTCTCCATTCTTGTTGTGGAGGGTAGTGCTGGTGGCACCAGTGCCTTATTGACCTCTACAGCTTAGTGACCCCCATGCCCTCTACAACCACCGGAAAGGAGGTTGTAGAAAGGTGGGTATTGGCCTCTTCTCCCAAGTTAACAATGACAGGACTAAATGAAATGATCTGAAGTTGTGGCAGAGGAGGTTTAGATTGGATCTTAGGAAGAAATTCTTTACTGAAAGAGTGGTCAGGCACTAGAACAGGCTGTCCAGGGAAGGGGTTGAGTCCATCCCTGAAGTTGTTAAAGAAACGTGTAGCCATGGAGCTTCAGGAGCTGCTCTGGTGGCAGAGATTATCAAGGGTTTATTTTGTGTTTTGTCTAGTTGAGTGTGTTTGGTGCTGGTGTCTGATCAGGGTTTGGGTTTTGTTGTTGTGTGCGTGAACACAGAGTCACGTTAGGGATTGGAAGGGACCTCAAAAGATCATCCAGTCCAATCCCCCTGACACAGCAGGATCCCCTAGATCCACTTGCACAGGAGCATGGCCAGGAGTGTTTGAAATGTCTCCAGAGAAGGAGACTCCACAACCCCCCTGGGCAGCCCCTGCCAGGGCTCTGGCACCCTCACTGCCAACAAGGTCCTTCTCACATTGATGTGGAACCTCCTCTGCTGCAGCTCACACCCGCTGCCCCTTGCCCTGTCATTGGGTGCCCCTGAGCAGAGCCTGGCTCCATCCTCCTGACACTTACTCTTCCCATGTTGGTCAACATTAATGAGGTCACTCCTAAGTCTCAACTCAGTGATCTGGGAGGTCCTTTCCACCCAGAAATGCTGTGTGACTGACCACAGCTCTGCTTAATTCTCCTTCCCACCGTTTGGGAAGGCAACAAGCGCCGGCTGTTTGATAGTGGCAGAGCCCTTCAATGGAAAAACCTTCCTCGATCCCACTTAGGGCCTCAGATCAGACTTGCGTGTCTAGGAAAATCATATAGGGAGCAAAATAGCTGCGAAACTCACTGGCAATGCGTTCCGCAAATTTGGGCAGAGCATTTGCCGGCGCGCGCCGAGCTCCGCCGTCGACATCTAAAGCAACTCACCGTTGGGAATATAAAGTCAAAGCAGAAAAAATTGAGCGTTTAATGGTCTACCATTACTGTTGAAATCACAATGACAGGCCGTGATCTTCAAGTACAATTTTGATCCTTATGTAGTAACTGAAATTGCGGCGTTTCATACTCTTGACTATATTATCGGGAATAGAACATCTGTCTAAATATTGGAGATATAAAACCCTCAAAATAAAGATATTTGAGGATATCTCGCGCCAAGCACCTTTCCACCTGCTTGCTTAGTATAATGCAGTCATTATGGCAATAAATGTTTCTAATAAAGTATGAAAATGGATTGTTTGCTTTGCTGCTTGTATGAACTCTCATTTCTCTTTTTATTATATTGAATCTGACATTTGCTTACCCTTTATCAGCGGAATATTTAATCAACTCCAATCTGTAAGAGGCAAGAGGAATTTCCATTTTATTTAAAGCCTGTCCCCCATGAAAAAGGGCTGGGAAATAGGTCACGCCACGCGCGTCAAGGGTGGGAAGTGTTAGACTTACAGCGCCGAGTGTTGATCTAGGCAGCAGAGCAGACGGTGCCAAAACTGCATGGCACCGCGCGGGTCCGCCCCTACTGTTTAAAGTACCAGCAGAATGATTTAACAGCTTAATGTTTCTAATTTTTACCCACGACGCGGGATCCAGAGAATTAAACCTCCGTCAGCGTTATTTATTTTCTCTGTCAGAGCATTTTCTTGCACTTTCCATCCCTCCTGCCCCACATAACTCTTCAGAAATGCTATATCCATATCGATTGTAATTTCTTCGGGCCCTCGGCCAAGGCCCACGATGTAAACAGTCTGTGTTTCCTCTCCCCATCTGTATTTTGGCTAATCCCGTGTTTTAGACAATCTCCTGACAAGCGCCGGTTATCTGGAGGGACGCGGCGTTTGCAAACCGGCGCGCCCGTGATTTATGGGCCTTGTCCGGCGGGAAGTATCGCGGGCTCGCACAAGTGAAAGCTTCCAAATAAGCACCCAACTTTGGTAATAAGTGCAGCTAACAACACGTCTGCAAACGCAGCGCGAGCTGGGTGAGTGATGTCTTATTACGCAGGACGCGCTCCGGTCTGGGTTTATTTATGAACGTGCCTCGTGTCTGTTTCCAATTGCAGAGCCCATTCCGATGCTCCCCCGGCCGAGCTTGCGCCCAACGTGGGTAATTACCCTAATAAAAATATCTGTATCACTTTGACTAAAGATCCACAAGGCTTCTGCCACAGGCAGCCTGCTTTGTTTTCTTCTTTAATAACTGAATTAAGAGAAATAATTAGGGCTGGCACTGCAACGGTTGGAGATGTCCAGATTGTATTGAAAAAAAAAGACATAGGGTGCGGATGAAACTGGGGGGAGAATGGGTAGAGCAGAGAGAACTGTACAAGAGCAAAGGGACGTCTGATTAAATTAAAGGGCAGTGCTTTGTGAACAAACAAAAAGAAATCCTTCTTCATACAAATCCACAGCCAATCTGCCCAATTCGCTACCGCGGGGGGTCAGCGAAGCGAGCGTCGGGGCTGGGTTTCGGAGCGGACCGGATAATTTTATGAGTGGTATTAAAACACCTAGCCCTGGAAGCTCAGATGATGATAAGGGTGATCAAACCCCGTCGCTGCAGCCGCTGAGAAGATCAGTGGGGGCATGAGAGAGGAGCTTTGCCCTCCGTGCCGCCTGGAACAAGCCGGATGGAGCCTTCCTGGGGGGCTTCACCTCCCTTTGAAGAGGTGGGCGCTGCCCACCGGCATGACATGGGCTCCACCACTGATCTCCTGCGCGGCGACAGCTCCTTGCTTCTCAGCAAAAATAAAACATGAAGCCCTAGTGTGAATTTCTAAGCATTGCCCCTGCCTCGCCGCCGGATCCCCAGCACCGAGTGATCTTTGAGGGATGCGCTGCCTTGGCTTGTTGCTGTCGTGCTGCTGAATAGCTGATGTAGGGATAAGCTGATGGCAGAGCTACTGTGTGTGGGACTCAAGAGGTGTGGGGTCTGCCCACTGCCCCGAGGAGCAGGACACAGGGTGAGGAGAAGCTCTCAGCCTCCCCAGCGAGTGCTTAACCCTCTAACAGCTGGTGAAGCTGTGGGGTCCTTTGGTTGGCTAAACTGAACAGGACCTCGCTCCTGCTTTAGCTCAGAGCTGGGAATTCCACTGTTTGTATTTCACATGTTCGTTACAGTACCTGGTGTGCAGGGATGTCCTCCTTGTGATCCCACCAGAAAACGGGATGTGTTCAGTGCCCTTGCCTAGAAGATACTGGTAGACAAGTGAAAAAAACCCAACACGAACCGTAGGAAAGACTGACTCATCATAAAATTAAATAATCCCCCTTGCAAAACCAAAATACAAGCTCTGAGGAGCTCTGGGCTGAGGGAGTAGAGTGCCAAAGGGGTGCCCAACCTGTCCCCTTGGGGGTGGCTCCAGCTGTGGCCAGCTGTGCCTCAAGCCACTGCTCTGTAGTCTCTGGGTGATCCTTGGGAAGTGTGTGTGGAGGGCCTCTGCTGCCAGTTCGATTACTCTGATACCACCAGAGCCAAGGCAGCAGTTGGCATCTGTTTGTGCCCCTTGTTAGCACCCAGCGAGGAGAAATGCGACAGTGGGAATGGCCGGAGTGTCTGCGATCAGGGAGGCTGTCAGCACCAGTTAGGGGACTCTGATTTCTTATTTCACTTCTGGGCAGGGAAAAAAGTGACAACTTCTCCTCTCAGTGTTGTCAGTCTGACACTGCTGCCAGGCAGTTCACATCCAGGCGGCTTCTGGAAGGCGGACAGCAGGAAGGGAGGGAGCCTGGATATCCACATCCCTTGGCACAGGGACATGCTGTCCTCCACAAGAAGACGCTTAGTGGGCTTTTGGAGCTAAGCACCATGGCAGGATGTGGGAACAGACTGTTTCCCTTAACACAGTGAGGGTGACAGAGCTCTGGGAGGAGCTGTCCAGGGGGTGGTGGAGTCTCCTTCTCTGGAGACGTTTGAAACCCATCTGTGGACATGTCTCTGTGCAACTTGGTCTAGGTGGTCCTGCTGTGGCAGGGGGATTGGACTGGATGATCTTTTGAGGTCCCTTCCAATCC
>JAOXOE010000632.1:26894703-26905414 GCA_028565055.1 Phoeniculus purpureus | reverse complement strand
CTGTGCAACTTGGTCTAGGTGGTCCTGCTGTGGCAGGGGGATTGGACTGGATGATCTTTTGAGGTCCCTTCCAATCCCTAATACTGAGATACTGTGATAGTGAGAATGTGTAGCTCAGGTTGAAGGTAGATAATCTCTGAGGTCCCTTCCAACCTGAACCATTTTGTGAGTCCAAGATCCAGAGCCCCCAGCGTGAGGGCCATGGTTGTGCTGTTCTCAGCTCAGCTGCTCCTCACTGCAGTCTTTGTGCCCATCAGCTGTATCTGCTGGGATTCAGATTTTAAGCTGTTGAAACTGAAGAAATAACCATAGCCCCCTTGTCAGGTGTTTTGGTTGTTGCCCTATGCTTGGTTGCTGGGTCTGCTGTTGCTGACACCTCATCATTCCCTATTGTCTGCAAAACATTTGCCACTCGCAAAGGTTTTTCTCTTCCGACTGGAACAGGCCCAGGCTAGAACTGTGCTCTGCTGAGAGAAACCACCGTCAGCAGTTGGGGGAGACCACTGCTGGGATTAACTGCACCCATTTCATATAGGAGAACACAGCTACTTCCAGCATGCCAAGAAAATATCAAATAAATAGTGGTTTATTAGTATTTTATTTTACTTAAATAAACCAATAAACTACTCAGCCCCCAGTAAAGCAAAGACTAAAGTCCCCGTTGAGGAGCTCTTGCAACCCAGTTCTTGGTCTCAGCTCCCCACCCTGTCTTATTCCCTTTCAAGTTTGTGGCAGTGGTGAGGTTTTGTGTTATTTTTCACTTTAATCTTTGGGGAGAAATGGGTAAAATTGCAGGACACGCTTTCGCAAAGGAGCGGTGAACTGCAGCTGCACCCTGACCCAAGCAGTGCCCTTTGCTTGCCAACCCCTTCTTTTCCTTGGGAAGAAATCTTGTGTGAAACAAAAAAACATACCCTGCACAGGGATTCATGGGACTTCCTGGGAAATGAAGCAACTTTTTGTTCCCTACATGAAAGTTTGTGATAGGCCCAAGTGACTTCGGGGTAGAGGTGGTGCTCAGGCATCACAGGTACAGAATGATATCCAGTGATTTGTATGACTGCTAACTGCAGTGTGAGTTGTGATCATTCCCCTACACCTACAATCTTAGTGACTCAACTTCTTGATCTCAAGGAAATGCTGGATCACAGAATCACAGAACATTAGAGACTGCGAGGGACCTCGAATGATCATCTAGTCCAATCCCCCTGACACAGCAGGATGCCCTAGGTCCAATCTCACAGGAATATGGCCAGGGGGGTTTGAAATGTCTCCAGAGAAGGAGACTCCCCAACTCCCCTGGGCAGCCCCTTCCAGTGCTCGGTCACCTTCACTAGGAAGAAGGTCCTTCTCACATTGATGTGGAACCTCCTGTGTTCCAGCTCATACCCATTGCCCCTTGTCCTATCATTAGATGACACTGATAATCAGGATAATCTTTGTGTCCCTGACTCAGGATGAGGTTTCCCACGGCAAGGCACATGCTGACTCTCAGCATCATCTCCTGGTGCAGGACCACGTGCCTGTTCCCATCAAGCTGTTACCTCAGAGGCTGCTGTTGAGTGCAGGCACAAAGATGACAGTTTGCATTCATAAGTAGACAGTGAGCTCTGGCTCTTCCTGCTCACTTTTCCCTATGATCACAGCAACTGGAGGTGACAGAGACCTGCTCCCATCCCCACCCCTTTCCTTTCCCTGAGCGAGTGCTCCCCGATGGATAATTACCACTGGTGTGGCTCGGGTTTGCAGCATCCCAAGCAGTGCCACTTCTACCGTGTCCCTGGAGAGCCCCTTCCACTTTGGAGGCCACTATTGAAAATTTGGCCTCACCAGAGCACAAGAGCTGAGAAATTCCCGGTGGCCCAACGAGCTGAGACATCTGCTGAATTCATAATTGAATTGTTGACTGAATCCAGCAGGGTAAGAGCTGGGGATTGACCAGCTGTGCTGCTACTGGTATTTCACTGCAATCGATGGGAACGGCTGCATTGAAGGGAGCCATGTGCTATCAACTCATGTTGGGTAGCAAAGAGAAACCACCCAGCGTGAGAGAGAAACTGACACTTCCAGACCCGGATAAAAGAGGGAAACTGGATTTTAGACCCCTGTTCAGCCGCAATTAACTGGAGATGGAAAATTGACCATGAACAGACTGGGAAACTTCGGTGGGTAGGACAGAGATGACGCCGTTGCTTTTTCTTTTCCATTTCATCTCCTGACTTCTCCTACAGGGTCAGAGAGAAACCACCAGTTAAAAAAAAAAAGCAACCAAAAGGCAAAATTGTGACAGAAGGTAATTGCAACCCTTTCTCCAGCTTTAAGTCATCTCGAAGAAGCAATTTAACCAGGGTGTTCCGACTGCCGTTTGTAAATTGTTAATTAACGAGAGAGCAAATAATAATTACTGCTGGGGCCGCTCAATTAAAAGATGTTGCTTTCCAAACTTTGTTCTCTGTTACTATCATCACATTGGAGAAGCGATGCCACGAGCACCAGCAAAGACAAGCCCAAGTATTTCCTTGTCAGCTGCATGCTGTCCTCTTAGCATCTTTGATTATTTTGATCCATAAAGCTTCTGGTCTCCTGCTTTGTGTGGCTCAGGGATGAGTCTCCTTGTGGTTTTTCTAAGAGACAATGTTGAGAATAAGCAATGAAGAAATTAAAAACATAGAGTTGCAGAATGATTGAGGCTGGAGAAGCCCTCTGAGCTCAGCCAGCCCAGACCAGGACCTAACATCACCCCAGCGGCCACACCACGGCACTAAGGGCCACAGCCAGACTGGCCTTCAATGTCTCCAGGGATGGGGACCCCACCACTGCCCTGGGCAGTCCAGTCCAGGCTCTGATCACTCTTTCCATGAGGAAGGGCTTCCTGATATCCAACCTAACCCTCCCCTGGCAGCTTCAGGCTCTGCCCTCTCATCCTGGTGCTGGTTGCCTGGGAGTAGAGCCTGAACCACGCTTGACTGCAACCTCCCACCAGGGAGCTGGAGAGCGGGAGAAGATCCCCCCTGAGTCTCCTCCTCAGCTCCCTCAGCCTCAACCTTCAGGCCCTTCCCCAACCTCACTGCTCCTCTGGAGCTGCTCCAGCCCCTCCATCTCTTTCTTGAAGTGATGGGCCCAGCCCTGCTTCCAGTACTCAAGGGGAGCCCTCTCAGTGGCCAGTACAGGGAAATACGAGGAATTAATGTCTTTAAATATGAAGAAATTAAAATAAAAATAGGAAGCCAACACTCGTCACGAGAAACCGCTGCCCTTCTGTGTGACACAACAAGGAGACGGCTGCCATGAAGCGGTCGGGGAAACGGAGGAGAACTGCTCGTGCCTGCTCTGGCTAAGCTAAAGTTAACTGCACATGTCAAACGGATCGCCTGACACAAGGCAGGCGCGTTCTGTGATGACAAACAAATAGCACCTCCATCCTGCAGACATCCCCTAATTATAAAAGAGAAATTATTTCCCATTTTCATTGCCAGCAAATGTATGTGACTCTGGTGCCCCATAATTCCAGCCTAAGTGCTGTATCAAAGTTTGCTGAATGTGAAGCACAAAGTATGTCAGACGTTAAACTGTAATTACAGGAGGGAGTGGATTTTGAGAGTATTATGGGGTTTTTGGGGTAATATTTTATTTTATTGGTTTTCAAATACACTTAGACTGCCAGACTAAGCAGCCAGAGCAACAGCAACATGGAATTCCAGAATAACATATGACTTTAATAAAATAAAGCAGGATGGCTTGTTCTACTCATACTGCTGGAAAACAACTGAAGCTATTACCGTGCCCTCAGCCCCACTGCCAGCCAGAGCTGTCTCAGGCACTGCGGTCACCTTGGGCAACTGAATCCCATCTTCTCATTTCTTCCCTCCAGCCTCTGGTTGTCACAGAATTACAGTACATTAGACATGTGAAGAGACCTCAAAAGGTCATCCAGTCCAATCTCCATGCCACAGCTGGATCACCTAGACCAAGTGATTCTGTGAAGTCGCACAGGAACATGTCCAGATGGGTTTCAAATGTCTCCAGAGAAGGAGACTCCACAGCTACCCTGTGGAGTCTTTTGTCTCCCTTTTGCTCCTGCTGAGCCAACGTTTGGCTTGGTGATCCACCCTTCAAGCTCCTGTGCTGAGGAAACGTGGATAATGACCAGGGGTTTGAAGGAGGGGGTTGCAGGGAGAGGTGAACAAAGATGGTGTTAAAAGATGGAACCCGTGTTGATGGGCCCTGATCCCCTGGTTGTCCTGTATGTGAAGTGCAATGGCACTTTAGATGATATGTTCCATGGCCTTCTCTGGTACCAAGGTCAGATTGACAGGTCTACAGTTTCCTGGATCCTCCTTTCTGCCCTTCTTGTCGCTGGGTGTTACATTTGCCACCTTCCAGTCCATTGGGACCTCCCCAGCTAGCCAGGATTTCGAGTAAATAATGGGAAGTGGCTTGGCGAGCACATCGGCCAACTCTTTAAGCACCCTTGGGTGCAACCCATCCAGCCCCACCAGGTTTCTGTGGTGGCTACCATATGATAGTTTTCCTGCTATGCAGTGGCCTCCAGCTCCTCCTGTTTATTGCCCATGCTGCGTGCATAAACTTTTCAGGGAGGGAGCTGAATACACAGTTTTCAGTATTGAGGGGTGATAGCCCTTCTGGTTATGTGTCATGCCACACTGCCTCACTGGTGCTGGGCTGCTACACCCAGGGTTTTCACTAGCTAAGCCAGTTGTCCCCACTCCATGTCTAGTTTAAAGCTCTGTCTTCGAGTTCCTTTCCAATCCCTGATGTTCTGTGATTCTGTAATTCTGTGCAATGTGGATAATGACCAGTGGTTTGACGGAGGAGGTTGCAGGGAGAGATGAACAGGGGTACAAGAAACCCAGAGGGGTGTTTTCTATCCCCATGTAGGTTTTGTCACTTTGCATTTCCCCTTGTCCCCTTAACTTCTGGTGAATGTCACCAGTGGAGAAGCTGAAAGGTGAGGGACAAGTTCAGGAGATCAAATCAAGAGCCATGAATTATTAGATGAGTTTGTTGCCCTAAGTTGTGCGGGATCACTCAGACGAGCGCCGTCCCTGCTGTCACACCACCGCCTTTCCATTACGCTGCTATCACTCACCAGTTTGCCCTTTGTGGTTCCTATAATGATCTGCACTCATGCTGTCTCTCCCCGTGTCCACCTTCCCCTGTGTCAGTCGGTCGCAAGCCAGCTCCTGAAACCAGCGAGACACGTGGAGCTCAGGACGTGACCAGCTTTGCTGGGGATAATTTTCCACATGGCTGAGAATGCTTTGCTGGGGATACTTTCCTACTCTGGGACTGAAGCATCACCTGTGCCATGGAGTCTTGGGCCAGGGGCTTTTGCAGGTTCCTCAGGAAGGCATTTGCTCCTGGAGATGGTATCAGCACTGTCACAGCATGACTTATGCTCCGATTTCCCATTCTCTGCTCTTTTAGGTGGAACATGGATGTCTTCCAGCAGAGCTGGCACTGCCAGGACAAAATGCAAGGGTTGTCATAGAATCACAGACTGGTTGAGGTTGGAAGGAACCAGCCTCATCTAGTCCCAACCCCCTGCCATGGGGCAGTGACACTTCTCACCAGAGTAGGTTGCCCACAGCCCCATCCAACCTGGCCTTGGACACTTGCAGGGATGGAGCAGCCACAGCGTCCCTGGACAAACTGTCCCAGTGCCTCAGCACCCTCACAGGGAAGAATTTCTTCCTAAGGTCCTGTTGGAGTTCAAGTCCAAAGAAATGATGACCCATTCTGAGCCTCCCCTTGGCTTAAGGAGCAAACACTAGCCATGAGCTGGTGTTTCACACCCAACCCTTTCTCAGCAGTGAGACAGTCATAGAATCATAGAATCATTAGGGATTTGAAGGGACCCTGAAAGATCATCCAGTCCAATCCCCCTGCCATGGGCAGGGCATCCCACCCTAGATAAGCCATATTCAGCTGGGGGTTTGGTGGCACAGGAGGTGTCCTGGATAGGAAAGCACCAGGTGCTGCTTCCAGAGAACATGGAGATCTGTGACCTTTTAAAACTTGTCGGTGTCCTTGCCCTCTTCATGTATTTGCTTACTGCAGACCAGGCACCATTAACAACCCTTCTTTCTCTAAATTCGCACAGATTTTCCCCTTCATTCTTTCTAGCAACTCTTTGGGTTTATCTCGCAGCTTATTTATTGTATCAATGGATTTAGCCCTAACTTGGTGACTTTCACCACCTCTCATTATCTCAGCCAGATGAGTGCCCAGTAAAATGCCACGGCACGAAGTTCTCATCAGTGAGAAAAAGACACCAGTGAGACAAAATAGCTTTTCTTTTCAGTTTTCATCATCTCAACTTGTCCTTAACTTGCGTCGGCTTTGAATACTTGTGGAACAGCTTTGAATGACGGATAGAACCATTTCATTTATAGCCAGGAGTGGCTGGTGCTAGAGGAAAGGCTCTGTTTTCCCACTTGGCCCCTGCCAGACTCATCGAGTAGTTGGGGCAGTGCTGGGCCCCTCACTTTAAGAAAGAGATTAAGGGACAGGAGCAGGTCTACAGGAGCAACAAGTCTGGGGAAGGGACTGGAGAGAAAGTCTGAGGGAGAGACTGGGTTGAACCTCAAGAAGAGGAGACTTAGAGGGGACCTTCTCCCTCTCCCCAGCTCCCTGAAGGGAGGTTGCAGTCAGGTGGGGTCAGGCTCTTCTCCCAGGCAACCAGCGCCAAGATGAGAGGGCAGAGCCTGAATCTGCCAGGGCAGGGTTAAGTTGGATGTTCGGAAGCCCTTCCTCATGGAAAGGGTGATCAGAGTCTGGACTGGACTGCCCAGGGCAGTGGTGGGCTCCCCATCCCTGGAGACGTTGAAGGCCAGTCTGGCTGTGGCCCTTAGTGCCTTGGTGTGGCCGCTGGGGTGATGTTAGGTCCTGGGTTGGCTGGCTGAGCTCAGAGGGCTCCTCCAGCCTCAGTAATTCTGTGATCAAAGCTCTGCAGAGTGGAGTCCATTATCTCAAAGTGGCTCTGTTGGCTCTTTCCTGAGAGCTCTGCTGCTCTCTGGACTGGTGATGCTCACTCTGATACCCAATGCCCATTTCCCTACTGGTGAGGACCACTGACACCACACCTGGGTACTGTATTTTCCCCCTATAATTAAAAAGCACATTCCCATGGAGTTTTGTCCAGGAGAGGTTCACTTCACCCTGGATGACTCACTCATCTGAGGTTGCCCCTAAATTCATGGCCAAGGGTTTTTGCCAAAGCTAAAGCACCCATACCACCTACCCTATTTTCATGTCATGGACTCTCATGTGTTGACCCCATTGGGGCTGATAGGGTCTATTTGTCGATCTTGTTGGTTTACTAATTAGCCTAAAGAGAGAGCAGCCCTTCACCACAACTGCAGGTCCTTGCTGGAAGAGCTGCGAGTGGGACTTTCGCCTGAGAGCTGCCTAATGCAGCCATTGAAACACTGCCAAGGGTTTGCTTTCAGAGAGATCCTGTGGGCAATATCCTTGTGGTATGTTATATCCCAGATGGCCTTGATGTATTTCCTGGAAGTCTGGGTTTGGTTGGGGTTTTTTTTGGATAAATAACCCCCAAACCTGTTAGCTTTTCCATTCTCCATCCTCCAGGTTCTTTTCCATTTGCTTCCCCAGACGCAGAACCAGCCTGGAGACAGCTGCTCTTGGAAAGGAGAACATGGCAGAGCCAGGCAGGTTGTCCATCTACTGCTGTCAGAGCTTGGCATCCCTGACCCAGCGATGCTGGCACGCTGACCTGCCGCAGGCACTGAGCCACGTGAGCAGATGGGCATGAGCCTGGCCATGAAGGAGGCCGTGTAGGAGCATTTAGTCTCCCAGCAAAGGGCAGAATTCCTGGGCAGGCTGCGGTGAAGGGGATGTGCCCCTCACACCCGCTGGTTTGGGTTGCAGTAGACACAAAATGGTAAAAGAAGGGGGAAAGGTTTGAAAACTCCTATTTGCTGATGGCATCCTGCCAGGGAGCCCTATGGGGTTTGTTAGCAGCGACTTCCTGTAGCTGCTGTAGGTACCTAGATGCAGCTGCTCTGATGAAGGCCACATTATTTTTGAGCACAAAACCACTTTTATTATTATTTATATCCTTATTTTCAGTCAGCTGCCGAGTGTTGTGCAAGTGGATGAGACTGAACTTGTAGGTTTGATAGACTTTGAACTTGTAGATGTTTGAGCTGTGGCTCGTATGGCTGAACTGATTGGGGATCTGACACATTCAGGATGTAAGAAAAATAAGACCTGTAGATCCTGGATGTCCATCTAATGGTCTCTGATAGGGGCTGGTTCAGGATAGATGATTCAGTATATAATCCCTGAGATGCTGGTGGGGCGGAGGGGATGTTAAGCTGGATCCAACACTAGAAGTGATCCTGCTGTGGCTGGGGAGATTGGACCTTTTGAGGTCCTTTCCAATCCCTAATGTTCTGTGCCTCTGGAAGTTACCCCTGTCCAGATTGAGCCTAGCTAACTCCAGCCAGAAGATGAGGGATGCAGTCACCTCTGCCTCTGTACTATATAGAAATTATCACCTCTGCCCTTGAAATGGCCCTTCAGAGGTTCCTGGGACAGTCAGTTCCCAGAGTTAGGTGTCTCTCCCATCAGGCAAGATGGATCTGGGCCCTTTTCCTTCTGTGTCCTGGACGTAGCCCAACTGCAATGACACGAGTGCTGGCAGATGTATGTCTAATCTGTTCTTAAAAATTGCCAGTGAATTTCACAACCTCCCTTGGTAATTTGCTCCAGTGCCTAATTATCCTTTCAGACAGAAAGAACCTCCCTTCCTTTAAGTGAAAAACCTGTTCCTTCTTGTCCAGCCCTGCTTGGACATCGATAGCAAAGGTGATTGTCACCTTATTGAAGATAAAGGTTTACTCTCACTCATCCCAACCTAAATATATTTAGAATAAAAACAGCACTGAGGGTCCTCTTCCTCTTTGCAGTCTCACCGCAGCTTTCCTAAAATATTTATAATTCCCCATTTTTTTCTTCTGCACCTTTCCCCCAGTTTTGCTAAATCTGTTGTTTGGGTTTTTTAAAGGTTAATACCAAGACATTTTATTTTTGCTGAGGTTTTAATGGTGCCCTGCAGAGACCCCAGAAAGTTATTTGCCTGTTTGTATCAGCGACATGTTTGTTGACTCATAAACACGTGGAGGTCTCCTGTAGCCTCCAGGTCACTGGCAGCCTAATTCCACCAGTGGAATTGGATTTTTCTTCCTCTGTCCAGCGCCTTACACTCATCTTTATTAAATGTCATCGTTAGGATGCTCGCTCCAAAATAATTTGGAACTTCAATACTTGCGATCTTTCCCAGTTCGGTGTCGTCCAAACCATAATCTCTGCTCTGTCATCCAAGTTGTTAATGAAATATTGAATCGCTTTGGATCCAGGATGGACCCAGCTGGGACCCTGCAGCGCTGACAAAGGAAGGACTTGCTGGGTTTCATTTAGAGCCCTGAATGATCTAATCCCTTGGATTAGGTGGCAGCTCCAAGAAACAATGAAAAAAGAATTGAAATAACCCCATCTTTTATAAATGGCCATTTTTGGAGGAGTGTGAAATAGCTTCTTCCATCTCATATCGCCCCCTCAACATAACTTTGCTGTGGTTTGTGTCCTTGATTTGCTTTTAGAAGGGAAAACATTCACAGAATCACAGAATCTCAGAATGATTGAGTCTGGAGAAGCCCTCTGAGCTCATCCAGCCCAGCCCAGGACCTAACATCACCCCATCAGCCAGACCAGAGCACTAAGGGCTGCAGTCAGTCTGTCCTTCAACACCTCCACGGATAGCAACACCACACAGCCCTGTGCAGGGAATGGAGGTGCAGCCTCCCATCTCTGCTCTCTGCAGCCCAGCTAACTCCACGCCTTGGCATTTAATAGAGTTTCTCCTTTTGCAGTAGGACATCTAAGCTTACATGACTGTGTTTGTCTTTCCATGTAATTCAAAATGAATCAGCTCAAACTGAGCTGGCCATGTTCCTGTGCAATTTGATCTAGGGGATCCTGTTCTAGCAGGGGGATTGGACTGGATGATCTTTTGAGGTCCCTTCCAATCCCTAGTGCTCTCTGATTCTTTTGCTTGTTCTATAAAGTCTTCAACCAGCTGTCAAGGACAAATTTAAGTTCGTGTCACCTCCTATTGTTTCAGCCTCTGTTTAGTGAGGACCTCTGGAAGGAGCAATATGTCGGTTTTGAGCCAGAAATGTCGAGGTTCCCACAAAAATCACCCAAAGTCGTTAAACTGCTGGATCCTTACCTACATCTGCTCATCATGCTGTCAGTGATCCCAGGGCTTTCTTCTTCCCTGTCTGTCTTCTGATTTGTACGAGGGCCATCACCACCTTCGTTATCCTGTCTGCTGCTCTTTTACCAATGTTCTCCTCACTCACTTTGATTCTGCTGTGGTCATTCTTACACGTTCCTCTGTGCCAGTGGAAATCTCTCAAGAGCTACAGCAGCCTGGCTCCCAGAAGACAAGAACTATTCACAGAATCACAGAGTCCCAGAATGACTGAGGCTGGAGAAGCCCTCTGAGCTCATCCAGCCCAGCCCAGCACCTAACAGCACCCCAGCAGCCACACCAGGGCACTAAGGGCCAAAGCCAGGCTGGCCTTCAACACCTCCAGGGATGGGGACTCCACCACTGCCCTGGGCAGCCCAGTCCAGGCTCTGATCACCCTTTCTCTGA
>JAOXOE010000632.1:26850470-26871606 GCA_028565055.1 Phoeniculus purpureus | reverse complement strand
TTGATCAGTATGGAAAGGGTGGGTGTCAGGAGGATGGAGCCAGGCTCTGCTCAGGGGCACCCAATGATAGGACAAGGAGCAACAGGTCTGAGCTGGAACATAGGAGGTTCCACATCAATCTGAGAAGCAACTTCTTCATGGTGAGGGTGGCAGAGCACTGGAAGGGGCTGCCCAGGGTTGTATAGTCTCCTTCTCTGGAGATGTTCAACACCCACCTTGACCGTTCTCCAGTGCAACTGGATCTAGGTGATCCTGCTATGGTAGGGGGGATTTGCACTGGATGATCTTTCGAGGTCCCTTCCAATCCCTAATGCTCTGTGATTCTGTGATCCCATGTACAAATCATAGAATCATAGACTGGTTTAGGTTGGAAGAGGTTGGAAGGGACCCCAAAGATGCCAAATTAATGCTTGATAAAGATGCATAAGGCAGGACCTAAACACTGGCAGGGGGATTGGACTAGATGATCTTTTGAGGTCTCTTCCAATCCCTAATGTTCTGTGATCCTGTGTGATCTATTCTATTGCCTAGTAATTTCCAAATAAAGTTTATTTTTAATAACTAAGCTTCGATTTTCTGGTAACTAAACTCTGATTCTGTGATTCTGTAACACAACTGTATTTATCCCCTCAAGGAAGGGGGAACTAATGGAGAAAGAACACTTCCTACGTAACCTTTTGGTTCAGTAAAGCACTGGTTGGGAAGGCAGTTTGTCAACTAGAGCTTGTGGAACAGGAAGGGGGGGGTCTCTAATCTTCTTTGAAGTCACAGAGAGTTTTTTTCACGTGGTATATTCAAAGACAGAGACGGGGAGCTGTTGTGGAAGCATCCTGCAGCTGCCAGTCTGTTGCGACCGATGGTTTCTGATTGGCGGCCATCACTTTTTGAGCCTTGATGTTTCCTGTTGTACCTCTTCAGATAACATCTCATGGAGTATTTGCAGAGGAGGTAGCTCAGTTCACCGAGATTCAATACAATGCACAGGCACGAAGTTGCCACCAGAAAATAGACAAAAATAGTCTTCTCTGTGGGTTTGGAGACGTAGCAGTCTACAGCGTTGGGACACGGCCTCACGTCGCACTTCACGAGGCGGGGGACTTTGAATCCATCGTACAATTTATAAAACAGAACAAGGAAAACAACTTCAAACGCTGTTTTTAAAAGAAGGCTGACAAGGTAAGTGCACAGCAGCCCCCCATCGATCTCTCCCGGAGTCCTGTACATATTCTGGTTGTGGCGTTTCTCCTTGTTCTCCCGGTAGGCAACATGAAAAACGACCAGGAGGGAAGGGGTGGACACCATGATTAACTGCAAAGCCCAAAGTCTGACGTGGGAGACGGGGAAAAAATGGTCAAAGCAGACGTTCTCACAACCGGGCTGCTTGATGTTGCATTCAAATTCATCGTGTTCGTATTTCCAGAGGTTTTCTGCGACCGCAGCGTAAACCAGTAAGCGGAGCACGAACACCACTGCCACCCAGAGCCTGCCGAGTCCCGTTGAGTATTTATTCGCTCCGCTCAGCAGGTCACGTAGGAATGCCCAGCTCATTTTTAACTCCTCGAGGGAAAAAGGAAATGCTGTATTGAAGGAACAGAAGACCGGAGAGATGTGATGGTCATTCAAGATGGAATAGAACCAGCTGCCCAAGCAATTTGAAATTGTGAAGCATTTAAAAAGGGAAACAATGACCTGCTCTAACCCCTGACAATTTGCACCTTCTCAGGCTGTTACACAAAATGTCTTGGCTGATGCAGTAGAATCATAGAATCATTCAGGTTGGAAAAGACCTTGGCACCATCGAGTCCAACCATCAACCCTACTCTACAAGGTCACCCCTAGACCAGATCCCCAACACTACAGGTAAGTGACTTTTCAACACATCCAGGGATGGGGCCTCAACCACCACCTTTGGCAGCCCAGTACAGTACCTGACCACTCTCTCCGTGAAGAATTTCTTCCTGATGTCCAATCTAAACCTTCCTTGTTAGAGCTTGAAGCCCTTCCCGCTGGTTGTGTCACTAATGACCTGTGAGAAGAGACCAGCACCAACATCTCTACAGTGTCCTTTCAGATAGTTGTAGAGACCTAAGAGGTCTTCCCTGCCTCAGATGAAACAGCCCCAACTCTTTCAATCTTTCCTCATAAAATTTCTTCTCCAGGCCCTGAGAGGTTTTGACCACCAGGCTGAAGTGACTTGTTCTTCCTGAAGGTCTCCTGAGCAGCAGGTAGAGCTTTCTCTAGCCAGGCTGGCTCTACTACAGAGATCACCTCTACTTAGCCCTGTCAGTTAGGCAAAGACTAATTGCACTCCCAAGACCTACATGGATCTTCAAGGTTCCCAAGCTCCTTTGTTTCATAAGAGCAATCAGAGTATGAAAGCCCAGGGTACAAGTTGCCAGTTTACCAGCTGGCAGGTTTGAGTAGAAGCAGAAACCAGACCACAGCATCACAAAGCTCAACACAAACACACAGGTGAGGACTACTTTTGCTGTCCCTTGATGCCCAGGGGGGTTGTGGAGTCTCCTTCTCTCGAGACATTTAAAATCTGCCTGGCCATGTTCCTGCATGACTTGATCTAGGTGGTCCTGCTGTGGCAGAGGGATTGGACTGGATGATCTTTTGAGATCCCTTCCAATCCCTAATGTTCTGTGATTCTGTGATGCATTAACTGACTGCAGGGTAACTTGTGGCCAGCAGTGCTTCTAAGCCTGCCGAGCTCTGATTCTACTTCACCACTTGCAGCCTTCACTTAAAGTGAGAAGTGTGTTTGAAGGACAAGCTTCAGCCACAAATCCAAGGGGCCACACAGCCTGGTTCACGTGGCTTTGTTTCAGCTGTAACCAGCACAGCTCCTCTGCCTAAGTGAGCTGCAGACGTGCCTTTAAGAGGTCGTGTTTGCTTTGTGCGCCACCGTTGCTATGGAAGACTGTGGATGTGAACGGATGCTTTTGAGTCCTTTGAAAATACAATCGATTCACTGAAGCAGCGCGAAGAACACGGGGAACCCACACAATAAAACAGACTTCAAACAAGGAGGTACTCGACAGGTGAGCAAGAGAACATTGACTTAATGGGACAGCACAGATGCAGACTGACGAGAGGTTAAGTTAGCTGGGGCTAGAGGACACACAGACATTACAGGGGCTGTATGGAATGCAGAGGAAGGTGAGGATTCAGCCAACAAATAAAGAGGAGTCTTCATATACTCATACAACCGAGCAGCAGAAGGAAGATGAGATGAAGAAATGTGATGGAAATCCTTGTAGCCAAAGCCAGAATTCAATCTTGGCGTTCGGAGGAGGCTCATTGTGGGCAGAATTAATCAAAAGGAGTCAAGACTGGCTAAAGACGTCGAGTACATTGTGAAAAATGTAGATGGCACCAATTTCAGCCAAGGTAATGCCCAACATTGAGGCTAACAATGAAAAGAGCGGTTTAAAAAGACAACAAAAGGGTCAAAGGGTGATCCATCTGCACTGTGGACAGAAAGGCCACCACAGAAGACTCAGCCTTTACTGGAAATTACAAAGGAGGTACTAGAGAGGCTTAAACAGTAGAGGGAAGCATGATTTGCTCTAGGTGCTCAGGAGAAAGTTCAGTGGAGCAAGAAGGGAAGAGCAGGGATTTGAGGTTGGGTTTGTTCCAAGCTCCATACCCACACAGACATGCATGTCCACTACAACTTGGCCCAGAAGGCCAACAAGATGCCAGCTTGGATCAGGAATAGTGTGGCCAGCAGGAGAAGGGAAGTTATGGTGCCCTTGTACTTGGTCCTTGTGAGGCCTCACCTTGAGTATTGTGTTCAGTTCTGGGCTCCTCATTATAGGAGACATTGAGATGCTGGGATGTGTCCAGAGGACAGCTGCCAAGCTCATGTGGGCTTAGTAGGAATGGAGCAGGAACCTCTGCGACAAACTAATGTGTCATTTATTCCCTAGGTGTGACTTAAACACCCATCCCCAGGAGCACACACACACTTGGTCCTGGTCACTAGCAGCCACGCACATAGAGCCATAGAATGGTTGAGACTGGAAGGGACCCCAGTGATCATGTAGCTCTGACCTCCTGCCATGGACAGGGACAACTCTCACAGAGTCACAGAACATTAGGGATTGGAAGGGACCTCGAAAGACCATCTAGTCCAATCCCCCTGCCACAGCAGGATCCCCTAGACCAAGTCACACAAACCCCCCAAAACAAATCCATCATTGAGAGTGAAATTTAATTCTAGCTTAGGATTTTGCAGTTTGGATCAGAGTGAGCTGGGTACTCACTTATGGGGTGGGGGGTGTTGGTGTGTGTTTCTTTTGACTTTGTTCTCCCTTTAGCCTGGGGATCGAGGGGAGACTTTCTTTGTCTCTACAACTACTTGCAGAGAGGCAAGGCTCAGTCTGTTCTCCCCAGTGGCCAGTAATAGGATGAGGGCAAATGGCCTTAAGCTGCATCAGGGGAGGTTCAGGTTGGATGTCAGGAGGCACTTCTTTCTTGGAAGCGCTGTCAGGAATTGGAACAGCCCATGGAGGGGTTGAGTCCCCATCCCTGGAGATGTTGAAGAGAAGGGTAGATGTTGCACTGGGGAGCAGAATTTAGTGGTGCTGATAGGGCTGGGAAAAGGTTGGACTTTTTAATCTTGAAGGTCTCTTCCAGCTGAAACTGTTCTCTATGATTCTGTGATTCCTTAAGACTTCAAATAATATGAAGTTAGATTTTTAACATATTTAGTGGCATTTGAGGAGCCCTTCACAAGTCACTGACTCACAGAACATTAGGGATTAGAAGGGACCTCGAAAGATCATCCAGTCCCATCCCCCTGCCACAGCAGGATCCCCTAAGCCAGATGATCCAGGGCCACAATCACAGAATCACACAATCACAAAGCATTAGGGATTGGAAGGGACCTCAAAAGATCATCCAGTCCACTCTCCCTACCACCTAGATCCAGTCGCACAGGAATACGTCCAGGTGGGTTTGAAACATCTCCAGAGAAGGAGACTCCACAAAACCCCTGGGCAGCCCCTTCCAGGGCTCTGTCACCCTCACTGAGAAGTTGTTCCTTCTCACATTGGATGTGAAACCTCCTCTGTTCCAGCTCACACTCGTTGCTGCTTTTCCTATCACTGGGTGCCCCGGCTCCATCCTCGTCACACCCACCCTCACATAGTGATCAACATTCATGGGGGTCACCCCTCAGTCTCCTTTATTTCCCAGCTCTAGAGCTTTTCTCATCAGCCTTTCCTCATCAGGGAGATGTTTAAGGTGAGCTGTTGATTCCCTTCATATTATAGACAAATTCCCTTTGACATCGCTGGATCCAAGAGTACCCTCCAGCAGTTGGACTTGATGATCTCAAAGGTCTTTTCCAATGAGTCCGCAATTCTTTGATTTGGGAGGAGATGCTGCCTCCAGTTACAAAGTCGTTGGCTGGACCTGTCAGGATCCTCAAGGAGGGATGGAGCTGGAGGAGAAAAGCATTGAATAGTTAACAGACACAAAGAACAACAACTGGAATCTTTAGGTGGAAGTCAATTTGCCTGAAAGCTTGCAAGTGTCTGGCTGATCTGATTCCATTTGTCCATAATCAGCCGTAGAAGATCTTCCTTTAGTTCCCGTATTGGCACGTTGCTGCTGATTTAATGGAGTCACACCAGCTCACTGAAGAATTAGACAAGGCTCCAGCCCCGAGTGCCTGTGCGCCTGCAGATAGAATTTTTTAAAAACACCCCGATTTATACAATGAACAGAAAGTTAATGTTTTGGCTTTCTTCCGGGACAATCTGTAACAGGAAAACTAGAGCCGGGGATTAAAAAGAGTGTGCAAGTAATGTGTAAACCATGAAATTCAATTAGTTCCTCTTAGGAAGCCAAATTTTGGTGAATACTGCAGAGAAAAGGTAGGGATAAAACGCCTAAGCCAAAGCTGGACTTAATAAGCTTCAGTAATTAGTTATAAATGGCTCGTTAAACCTGCAAACACGTCTCGCTCCCTTCTTTTTTTTGCCTGTGTTTATGAACTAAGGAAAATGAAGGAGAGGGTTAAATAATAACTCAGAAGACTTTCTGTCCCAAATCTTCCATCAGGATAAAACAGGCCGTTGGTAGCTTAGAGAAAAGGAGACTGAAGAGTGACCCCATGGATGTTGATCAATATGAGAAGGGTGGGTGTCAGGACGATGGAGCCAGGCTCTGCTCAGGGGCATCTAGTGACAGGACAAGGGGCAATGGGTGTGAGCTGGAGCAGAGGAGGTTCCACATTAATGTGAGAAGGACCTTCTTGGCAGTGAAGGTGCCAGAGCCCTGGCAGGGGCTGCCCAGCAGGGCTGTGGAGTCTCCTTCTCTGGAGATGTTTCAAACCTGCCTGGCCCTGTTCCTGTGTGACTGGATCTAGGGGATCCTACTGTGGCAGGGTGACTGGACTGGATGCTCTTTCTAGGTCCCTTCTCATCCCTAATGACTGGATCTAGGGGATCCTACTGTGGCAGGGGGACTGGACTGGATGCTCTTTCTAGGTCCCTTCCAATCCCTAATGTTCTGTGATTCTGTGAAGGTCGACCGAAAGAAAAGGCCAGTGGTGGCCAGGCTGGGGGTGAGGCATGGGACAACCAGGAGTGCACATCCCATCCGGCACATCCCAGCATGTGTGGGATGTGTGTGTCCAGCACATCTCAGCGAGGCTGCCTGAGAAGGGGTCATGCAAATGGGTATTTCAAAAGGGTACTGAGAGAAGAGCCCCCGGACTTACCGACGAGGTCACGTCCAACAGGCTGTGCAGGAAATGAGGAGCATTGTCCTGTTATTGCCGTGTCACTTCTTTTACCCCTGCATCCTCTCGTGTTTTGCTGCACCCAGTAACAGCTTGCTGGTTGAATTGTGTGGTTGCTCTTCAGAATTGGAAGGGTAAAAGGTAAATTGCGCCGCAGTGAGTGATAGATTAATTGGCAAATGTTCCTGTTATTGTTTCTGGCAGCTCCGCATCCACCTCCCTATTCTCGGCTCTGAAAGGGCTCCCTGAAGTCAAAAGCACCAGCGAAAACACCGATGTCCAAAAACAGAGCCGCAGCTCCTGCGCCGCAATTCATCTTACAATCAAAGGTCCTTTGCTGTCAGTACAGGAACTGGAGCAACAAATACAGACATAGACAATTCCTTCCAGCGCTCCCTCCCCCCAGCTCCCTCCAGAATACACTGAAATCCCACTCTGATCCATACAGCGAATAGTAAACACTTTTGACCTATAAACCCTGTTTTGTAAGAGAAGTGTTTTCCTGGCTGCATATTCCTCGGCTCCTTCTCAGACCGACTGTTTTCTGAATCTTCATCACTGCTGAAAGACTGGCCAACACCTGAAACATTTCCAGCTCCAGCCTCTTGCAGGGGGAGTGGGTCACACTGGAGTTCCTTGATCTATTGTTACTTAATTTGTGGGTCAGGTTCCAGAAAGACCCCTTCTTCCTCTTTTGCTTGGGATGGAAAACATTCAAGGATTGATTTTTTGCTGGGAAACCTGCACAAGGCGGTTGGAATGTCATGGAAAACACAACTCTTGCCCTTCCTTAGATGGTGGAGCTCCCTCTTTTGAGCTACAGCCTCCGAAAGCACCGCGGGAGGGTCGCAGGTAGACTCTTCCTTATGTTATTAGCAGCTCAACTTCATGACAGAGCACTGGAAGGGGCTGCCCAGGGGGGTTGTGGAGTCTTCTTCTCTGGAGATTTTTCAAACCCACCTGGTCATGTTCCTGTGTGACTGGATCTAGGTGGCAGGGGGATTAGACTGGATGATCTTTCAAGGTCCCTTCCAATCCCTAAAGACTGGATCTAGGGGATCCTGCTGTGGCAGGGGGTTTGGACTGGATGATCTTTCAAGGTCCCTTTCAATCCCTAAAGACTGGATCTAGGGGATCCTGCTGTGGCAGGGGGATGGGACTGGATGATCTTTGGAGATCTCTTCCAGTCCAGGATGTTCTGTGATTCTGTGATTTATTTATTCATTCCCTTTCTGGTTTATCTTCACAACCATTACCTTGGCAGTACTGCAGGGGGAACTGAATATGCTCAAGGGGACTCAAAGGAGAGGTGGTGGATGAGAGCCACCAGACCGGACCCCAAGCGATATCAGACTCTTTTTCTCCTGCTCTTTGACCAGATCATTTTCAGCCCAGTCAAAGGGCTGCTCCAAACCGTGAGGGCTGAGTGAAAATGGTGTTACAAAGTGATTGCAAAAGTGCTCAGGTGGCTTCTTGTTGCTGCCTAATACCTGCTAGCTCCTGGAGCAAGCCCAGCCCTGGGGTGGAGTGTTTGTGCCCTTAAAAACCGTCTTCAGAAACCTTCTTCTGCAGCCTTGGACATGACACTTAACCTTGCTGCCTCCGATTCCCTGTCAAGAAGGGGATAATAACACTTGCTTATCTACTCCAGCGCGGGCTTTGAGGATTAATTAGTTAATATTTGTACAGTGCTTTGAACATAAGTGCTGGGTATTATCATTCTTCCTTGGCTGCTCCAGGCTCATTTTCTCCTCTGGCCTGATGTGCCTTCCTGCTATTCTTTCAAAGCTCTTTGCCTCAGCTCAGCTCTGCTGTGCCATGCCCTTGCCCTGCCTCGGCACGCTCCTCGTGTGGCCTTGGGTCTGCCAAACATCCACAGGACAAGGGCCAGCGCTTGCTCCCTTCTTCCTCCCACCAGTCCCAAGAGGAGCTCAGCCCAGCATTTGCAGGGGGCTGCTGTGGTGACGGGAATGGCCACTCAGACCCTCCTGCTCCATCAGCAGTGCTTCTCACAATGGTGGTGGACAGGCAGCTGCCTCAGTGTGCAGGTCAGTGGAGCCTTGTTCTTCTTTTGATCTTTTCTTGAGAAGAAACAAAGAGGAAGTAAGGAAGAGAGAAGCAGGTGAGAGGAGAACAGGAGTCGAGGGAAAGCCCAAAGCCTACGGGTTTCTGCCAACTCAAAGTCTGCTTCTTGGAAAAATCTCCCACCCCCATCACAATGGCAGTTGTGCACGGAAAATTTGCCATCAAGGCATCTGAACTATTGCAGGTGGTGAAGTTTATAGTCAGCCCTGCACGCCAGCCCCAGCTGTGTCCATGTGGGTCTCTGTCTGCTTGGTCACTTTTCCCCTAGGGAATGGATCTTGCCCCAGGAGCAATGGCTGAGCCCTTCTTGGTGGCACCAGAACAGTGGCTCATCTGGTGGATTTCTGCAGCCTTTGGTGGTGGCTCTGCCCTGTCAGAGACCTGTCTGCTCCATGCTCATCCCATCTCTCACATGTAGAAGTAGGGCAGTGGCCAGTCCTGTCCTCATGCTGCCATGAGACCCATCACACAAGTTCTACTCACAGAATCATAGAATCACAGAATCATTCAGCTTGGAAAAGACCCCTGGGATCTTTGCGTCCAACCATCAACCCTAATCTACAAGCTCTGAGGGGTGACCTTGTTAAAGTCTATAAATATGGGAAGGACGGGTGTCAGGAGGATGGAGCCAGGCTCTGCTCAGGGGTACCCAGTGACAGGACAAGGGGTAGCGGGTGTGAGGTGGAGCAGAGGAGTTTCCACACCAATGTGAGAAGGACCTTCTTCCCAGTGAGGGTGACAGAGCCCTGGAACAGGCTGCCCAGGGGTGTTGTGGAGTCTCCTTCTCTGGAGACGTTTAAGACCCACCTGGCCATGTTCCTGTGTGACTTGGTCTAAGTGATCCTGCTGTGGCAGGGGGATTGGACTAGATGATCTTTCCAGGTCCCTTCCAATCCCTAATGATTCTATGATAAACCAGAACCCCCAACACCACAGCTAAGCATCTTTTAAACTCATCCAGGGATGGGGACTCAACCACCACCCTGGGCAGCCTGCTCCTCCCTGCCCCTTTGGAAACCCCTTCTGTGCGGTGGTGCCCAGCTTCTTCATTTTAAATTCCCCCAGAGGACAAGGTTGGGGCTAAAATTTGAGTGAGAAGAATCTCTCTGATCTTTTCATGCTGGCAGGACACAGGTCAGAATGAGTATTTCACCTCCTTTCCCCCGTCCATAATGGACTGGGCAGGAGCTGTCTTCTCCTAAGTGTTTTACCAGTGCCCAAGAGCACCAGTTTCTCCTCTCTCGCCATTACTGGAGGAGAAAGCCCTTCTGTCTGTATTGTCTGAGCGTCTTTAATGTGCAATTCCCCTGCCCTAATGGGCACCTGATGGTACAGATAGATCTGATTCCAGATTTGGATCTGCTGACATAAACCCTTAATGCTTTTTATTGTGGGCCACTCAGGGAAATCCTGATTAACAGCAACAAAGAGATCATTATGCGAGATGAAGACAATGTAGTTGTTTTAAAAATAATGTATAACGTACAATTAATGCTACTTTGTCCTATATCAAAGTCACGCTACCTGCATTAATCAGACAACCTCCGAGTTTCTAAACATTAATAGCAAGAAATAAAAAGGAGAACTTCTAATCCCGAGGAGAGTCGTGATAATGGGGGGGGGAGGTTGGGTTTCTGTAGAGAAGAAGAGTGGGAAAAACTGCAGGTTTTCAGCCTGCTTATGGCAAAATGTAGAGTAGAAGAGGATCTTTTCTAGGAATCACAGAATCCCAGAACATTAGGGATTGGAAGGGACCTCGAAAGACCATCCAGTCCAATCCCACCCCCACAGCAGCATCACCTAGATCAAGTCTGGAAGGGACCTCAAAGATCATCCAGTCCAATCCCCCTGCCACAGCAGGACCACCTAGACTAAGTTGCACATGAACATATCCAGGCAGGTTTTAAATGTCTCCAAAGAAGGAGACTCCACAACCCCCCTGGGCAGCCCCTGCCAGGGCTCTGGCACCCTCACTGGCAAGAAGGTCCTTCTCACATTGATAGGGAAACTCCTCTGGTCCAGCTCACACCTGGTGCCCCTTGTTCTGTCCTTGGGCACCCCTGAGCAGAGCCTGGCTCCATCCTCCTGTCACCCGCCCTTCCCATATTGATCAACATTCATGGGGTCACCCCTCAGTCTCCTTTTTTCTAAGCTCAAGAGCCCCAGCTCTCTCAGCCTTTCCTCAGCAGGGAGGTCTCATCATCTTCGTGGCTCTGTGCTGAACTCTCTCCAGCAGTTCTGTGTCTTTTTTGAACTGAAGGGCTGAAGCTGGTTCAGGAACTCTAATTAATAAGTAATTAATCCCATTTAGTCCTCCTGCATCAAAGCTGCCTGAATGCCTGGAAATGAAGGTGTTACCTGAAATAAGAAGTAGGGTTTTACCTGCTTCTGACTTTATAAAGGGCCAGCAAAGCAGTAAACCCAAATGGACACGGTGTGGTACATGTTGACATGGTTTAGTTTTGGGTTAATGGTTGGACTGGATGATCCTAAAGATCTTTTCCAGCCTTTGTGAGTGGCTGAGCTGCTCTGGGCACTGAGATGGCTGCTCCTTCCTTTCGGATTTCACAGAATCACAGAACACTAGGGTTCCCAAAAGATCACCCAGTCCAATCCCCCTGCCACAGCAGGATCCCCTGGATCCAGTTGCACAGGACATGGCCAGGTGGGTTTGAAATGTCTCCAGAGAAGACGACTTCACAACTTCCCTGGGTAGCTCTTATTAAGGGAGATGTGGAAGTTGCATGATGTGGAGTAGCTCATCGTTAGGTATGGAGGGGGATACATCTTCCATTAAGCTGTGGAAAGGTGGAGGGCTGGAGCAATGGGAATGGTCAGGTGGACACTGATCAGATCGTTATCAATCTATACATTGACTCCTTTGAAAAGAAACATTGGAAAATGCAGATTTAGGTCTGGCTTTGGGTTCCTTTTGGCTTGTCTGACTTTGAAGTCCTCACCAGGAGCAAAAAGGGGTCAAGGACTTCATCTTAAAACCTAACTGAAGCCTGGAGTCCCCCATTTGTGTTTTTAAGAGGATGCAAATGCCCCCCCTAATCTGTCTTATTGTCTGTTCCAGAGCATCCTGTGTCCTCATTGTTTGCCTTGGAGGATGCTCTCAGGCACCAGCCTCTACTTTTCATGTTTGGGTTCTTCTGCAGTGGGAAGGTTGGTGTGAAGGGAGGTGGGCTTAAGTGGGAAGAAGGTGGGCCAGGCGCTTTCTCAGCTCCCCTGCTCAGGATCTGGTACTCCCTGAGGGGCTTCAGGTGGTTTTTGAGTCCGCATCCCTGGATGAGTTTAAAAGACGCTTAGGTGTGCCATTGGGGGATCTGGTTTAGGGGTGACTTTGTAGAGTAGGGTTGATGGTTGGACTCAATGATCCCAAGAGTCTTTTCCAACCTGAATGATTCTATGATTCTGTGAACTTATCTCCCCATGGTGGTGGGTTTCAGTGGACCTGGTGTGGGTGAGCTCCTCTGTGCTGCCATGACTTGAGGTAGCCCTAACAATATCTGTTACAATATCTCATTTGTCAGCCTCTGCCTGCCTGCACCGCCTGTCGAGACCAAATGCTGATCCCAGCTTTACAGCTTGGGCCCATCTATGGCAGCAAAGGGGTTTCCATGCAAACACCAGGGTAACAACCCTACAGCACAAACATTTTTCTCCTGATTGACTACATTCACTTAATCTTTGCTTTCCCATCCCAGCTTTGATGTAGCCCACGCCGCTTCCCAAAGGCTCCTTGATTTACATCTCGTTACCCCGAGTCCTCCAGTAAATTACCACTAGTTTGTGTCGCTGGTGGCTCCAGCGCCGGGGGAACAGCGGGAAGGTTTGGGTGGGCTCGTTCCGTTACCTTCTGCGCAGCAATGGGGCCAGACCATATGTGCGTCGGCAATTAGACGTTTGGGTTTCCAAAGCATTTAGTTACCAGTTGCTGAACCATTGAGTAATTACCACAGCAAAGCTGCACAATCTGTCAGGACGTCAGCTCCGGGGCACTTCTGGGCAGCTCTGCACCCACCTGCACCACTGCCCGGCCTTCTCAGCACCGCCCTGGCTTCAACTTCAGCCCCTTTGCAGGAGAAATTCCTCCTGGCCAAGGGAATTCCAAATAGCGCTGAAAATTTTCTGCCCCGTGGAGAAGAGATGTCGCCTCAGAGCGAAGGTGCTATTTAAGGGAAGAGGTTCCATTAAACGCGGTGGCTTTGCCAGGCGGCACCGAGCTATTCCGGGAGATGGGTTTGGTGTTGGCCACTCAGCACTTCTCGTTTCCATCATCCCCTGCTCCACTTCTGCCGCTGGCAGACTGGGAGGAATCTTCAAAGCGCTGCCTTCCAGAAGGATTCCCTGGAAGTCAGAATGTGTTTGAGGTCATAAGAGTAATTGGTTCAGCTCATTTTTGGGTAGATAAGGGAGCGGTTTGTGTTCAGGAAGGGAAAATTAAGGTTATGATGATCAGAGGAAAGCGAAAGGCATCATTTGCTTCCCTCCCTCCTCCTCCCCACTCTGGAATCTCGAGGAAAATTGGGTCACTAATATGGAAATTTTTAAAGTATCGATAATACCAACATGACAAGTTGTCACTTGGCAGCATGTTCTTAAACACCACTAAACCTTAATAACCAGGTTCTTCTAGAATAATCAGGGTAACGGAAGGAGAATGAATGGCAGTTGCTGTAATTATTCTAGAAAGAGGACCAAAGCAAACAGAAACTCTCTCTAATTTTATATATTCCCAACAGGAGCACAGGGGACATCATTATCACTATAGAAACTACTTAGTAGTTTCTCCAAAAATCAGCTACGCTTCACGGTCTTCTGGGCCAATGTGAGAGCCGCACACGAGCCGGCAGCGCTAATTCAAACAGAGGTGAGCTCCGAGCAAGTGGCGCAAAGCTGCGGGGCAGGCAAAACACATTTCCTAAGCCAAACACCTGGAGTCCTACAGATTCTTCCTTGGTTTAATAGCCTGGAACTTCGGGTCCAACTGGTACTTTCTGGATACTAATGGGCGTTAGAGATGGAAAGGAGAGGATGGAGATGTTAGGGAAGGAAGGTGCTGCAGGGGCCTTTGCTCAATATGACAGTTGTTGGCCGCCGGATGAAAACTGTAATTAAATTGGGTGCTCTGCAAAGTTCTTTGGTGAGTTTGACCCTATAAGATGCTCTGCAAAGTTCTTTGGTGAGTTTGGCCCATAAGAAGCTCTGCAAAGTTCTTTGGTGAGTTTGGCCCTATAAGATGCTCTGCAAAGTTCTTTGGTGAGTTTGGCCCTATAAGATGCTCTACAAACTTCTTTGGTGAGTTTAGCCCCATAAGGTGCTCTGCAAAATGTTTGGCCCCATAAGATGCTCTGCTAAATTCCATGGTGACTTCAGCCGTATAAGATGCTCTACAAAATTCTTTGGTGAGTTTGGCCTCATAAGATGGTCTGCAAAAATCTTCAGTGTGACTTGCACTGTAAGATGCTCTGGAAAATGTTTGGCCCCATAAGATGTTCTGCAAATTTCTTTGGTGAGTTTGGCCCCATAAAACGCCTTTGCAAAATGTTTGGTCCTGAGCTCATAAGGCTCTGCAAAATTCTTTGGTGAGTTTCACCCCGTTTTTGGTTAAAACTCTTCGTTGCTGCCCTAAAGATTTGTGTAATAACCAGATGATCCTGTTTGAAAACCAAAAAAGAATGAAAAAAATTGAAAACAAAAAAATGAAGCAATAAAAAGAATAATGAAAATCGTAATAATAAAAAGTAAAATTAAAATAAAAAGAATAGTAAAAATTAAAAGATAATAAAAATTAAAAGATAATAAAAATAAAAACAATAATAAAAAGAAAAATAATAACAATAAAAATAACAGAAATAAAAATCATAATGAAATAATTTAAAAAATTGAAGTTACCCTGTTTGAAAAGAAGACAAATGAGAGCTCAGCTGATGACAAATCGAATGAAATGCAGAAGCTGTTTCCTTCAAAAGAAAAAAGCGAGGAAAAATAAAAAGGAAACTAAACAATGACCCTGTGTGAAGTTGGAAATTTATAGGCTGCATATCCTGGAAAAAGGGAAAAAGAAAAAAGACTCAAAAAGTGTTAAGAAAACAAATTACACTTGTGGATGTGAGGACCCCGACACTGCCGCCGCCTGACAGATCGACCCTCCGGCTTGACCCTCCGCAATATGTTTCCACAGGTAATTCCATAAGTCTCCGGTCAACTTTGTAAGGTTTCCTGTTTGACTCTTGGGAGAAGGGAAACTTCTCCATCACCGATGGGATCCTTGGCTGCCTCGACCACCGCCCCTGTGGCCATCGGGCACAGAGGCAGTGGTTGAGGCGGCCATGGCCGTTAGCCACGGGGCGGTGGTCGAGCTGGCACAGAGACCGGTCAAGACTGATGGATGGTTGAACCTGGCAGATTCATAATCCCGAACCCGCTACAGCTGCGAGGAAACTAATGGCTAGCAGGGACCGCGGTGGTCCCCGAGCTAATACCTGTCTCCTCCATCACAAATTGATGGCATTAACACACCGAACAGGAAAAAAAAGTGGGTTCCTTTCGCTTCCTGCCAATCTCCTCCTTTTTTTTCCCCTTCTTCTTCGTCTTTTTTTGGGACCCCCCGCAGCCATCTCAGGGCCGAGTGGCACCGAGGGCACTAAACGCAGCCTGTGGGATGGCTCCGGTAGCATCTGTCATCCAGCCTCGGCTGTCTGGTGTCGTGGAGAGGGAGCTGGGGGGAACGTTGCCGGGCATTCATCCCCTTTGGCTGCGCTGCTGCAGGATGGCTCTTGCCCCATGCTGGTCTCTTTTTTTCCCAGCCTTGCGTTTCTGGCTCGTCTTTCCCTCCCTCCCCCTCCCCTTTCCCAAACATATGGTTTCACTTTCCTCTTTTTTTTTCCCCTTCCCGGGGAACCCGGGACGAGTCGGGGCATCGAGCGCTTTGAGTCGATTCGTCTCGCGAAGGTTGCGTACGAGGGAGGAAGGTCCAAAAATAACATCAGTGTGATAAGTCATTAGTCATTTCTCACTGTACATATGTTAACTTGACCCACCGTATGTTAATTCATGCAACATTGGCCTCACATATGGCTGCAATAGGAATCCCAACTGGTACTTCCTCCTGCATGGTGCCTCATTACGGGAGAAACTTCCCAGAGCTTCATCATTAACACTTAGGTGAAGTTCGACTTCCAAATTACTTTGTTGGCCTCAGGTCGGGAAAAGGGCAGAGCGAGAGTGAGAAGTAGAGGTTAAAGTTGTCAATCAAACGTCTCGCTTGCCGTCGGAGATGGTCTGGCTTCAACCGGCGTCGCGTCGCCCTGCCTGATACGCGTTTGCTCCGGCGTTTCCCACACCCAATTCCCTTATAAATATTTTTCTGGGTGCACCCCCAGCCCCCTGCTCCACCGGAAAACCAGAGCAGGGTGGAGTTGGCTTGTTACGGGGTCCTCGAAGAGCCTACTTGTCCTGCAGGATGCAGTTTACGGGATGCTGGGTGAGCCTGGGTCTTTGCTGCAGCACTGACGTCTTCTAGGGGAGGTGCTGATGACACTAGTGTTGGTGGCTACCCGCAGCTAAAACCCAGCAACCAACCCCCCTGTCCCGTGAAATCAGAGAGTCCTGGGTGTGGGACTGCCCAGTTATCACAGAATCACAGAGCATTAGGCATTGGAAGGGACCTCAAAAGATCATGCAGTCTGATCCCCCTGTCACAGCAGTATCCCCTAGACCCAGTGGCAAAGGAACACATCCAGGTGGGTTTGAAACATCTCCAGAGACTAACCTAGCAATGGGTATGGGGTGGGCAGGAGAGGTCCCTCTCATGTTTACTTCTATCATAGAAATATTGAGGCTGGAAAAGAGCTCTGAGATCATCCAGTCCAGCCTATGACCTAACGATATGATTTTATTCCTCTCTGATATCCGAACAGCTCTTTTTAGGAGGCAGGACACCCATCTTTTGTAAAGTTGTGAAACTACCCCTGAGCAACCTTTTCTCCTCCAGCCATGCAAGGGTGGGTGTCAGGAGGATGGAGCCAGGCTCTGCTCAGGGGCACCCAGTGACAGGACAAGGGGCAGCGGGTGTGAGCTGGAGCAGAGGAGGTTCCCCATCAGTGTGAGAAGGGCCTTCTTCCTGGTGAGGGTGGCAGAGCCCTGGCAGGGGCTGCCCATGGGGGTTGTGGAGTCTCATTCTGTGGAGACATTTCAAACCTGCCTGGGCATGTTCCTGTCCGACTGGACTTAGGGGATCCTGCTGTGGCAGAGGGATTGGACTGGATGATCTTTGGAGGTACCTTCCCATCCCTAACGTTCTGTGATTCCATGAGCACAAGGGTCAGTGCTGCTCCACCGAAGAGGAGATAAGCCAGTGTTGCTTTGTTTGGTTTGGGTTGGTTTGGCTCTACGAGGTGTTGGAATGGGGTTTGTGTTTTCCTCTCTCCGTAGGGACGCTGGAGCCCCACTTGTCAGGTCTGCTGTGGACAGCAATGCTGATATCCCTGGCCATCGTCATAGCTCTTCCAAAGCCTCACGGCATCCGAGCCTTAATCGCCTCCACAATATTGCGGTTAATATTTTCCGTTGGTTTACAACCTACTTTATTTCTTCTGGGTGCGTTCAACGTAAGTATCGAGTAGGGTTGGGTTTTGGTCAAGCTCTCTTGCGTCTTACCCAAGGGTTTCTTACCTGCGTGTGGTGATGTTGAGCAGAAGTAGACTGGGACATTGTGGTGGAACTGGTGTGCAGAAGTCGTTCCCCCTTGGGCCTGTTACTGGCAGAAGTGCTTTGCTGTTGATCATTTCCATGGAGCTGAGTGTGGGGTCCTCCATGGTGGTCACAACAGTCCCTTGCAGCACCACAGGCTGGGGTCAGGGTGGCTGGAGAGCAGTCTGGCAGAGAGAGACCTGGGGTTCTAATTGACAGGTGGCTGAAGAGGAGCCAGCAGGGTGCCCAGGTGGGCAAAAAGGCCAGTAGCATCCTGGCCTGGATCAGAAACTGTGTGTCCAGCAGGAGTAGGGAGGTGATTGCCCCCCTGGACTCAGCACTGGGGTGGCTGCACCTTGAGGACTGGGTTGTGTTGGGCACCTCAGTACAGGGGAGACATCGAGGGGCTGGAGCAAGGGCAAAGGGAGGGCAACAGAGCTGGGGAAGGGCCTGGAGAATTAATCTGATGAGGAGAGATGGAGCAAGATGGGGCTGTTGAGTCTGAGGAAGAGGAGGCTGAGGGGTGACCTCCTCGCTTTCTACAGCTCTCTGAAAGGACCCTGCAGAGATGCTGGTGCTGGTCTCTTCTCACAGGCCATTACTGACAGAAGCAGAGGGAAGGGCTCCCAGCTTCAACAGGGGAGGGTTAGACTGGCCATCAGGAAGAGATTCTTCCTGGAGAGAGTGGTCAGGGACTGGGATGGGCTGCCCAGGGTGGTGGTTGACTCCCCATCCCTGGATGTGTTGAGAAGTTGCTTAGATGCGGTGTTGGAGGATCTGTTTTAGGGGTGACCTTGTAGAGTAGGGTTGATGGTTGGACTCACTGATCCCAGAGGTCTTTTCCAACCTGAATGGTTCTGTTGAGTCCCCATCCCTGGATGAGTATAAAAGTCACTTAGATGTAGCGCTGGGGGATCTGGTTTAGGATTGACCTTGTAGAGCAGGGTTGATGGCTGGACTCACTGACCCTGGGGGTCTTTTCCAACCTGAATGGTTCTGTGATGCTGAGGCAGTGAGGGTGAACATACTTGGATGCAGCTACACACAGTGTCACCAGCAGAGATCCAGCCCCACTGATTAGCTGCCCACAACAAGTATTACAGTGACTAACAAAGGCTCTAAAGCCCACAAAGGAATTTGTCACCTGGGTACCATTTGTGCATGTTGGAATTCCTTTAGGTCATCACATATTTTCTCTCCAACGAAGCAGCTGTAAAGCAGCACCATAGTCTGTCTGATCGTCAAACAGCTCCATAAATGGAGATACAAATCAACACGAGCTCAGCTCAAACCAGAATCAGGCTCTGTGGTTTGTTTGGGCTTCTGCATCCTGCCCGCTCCATCGCCTGGGTGTGATGCAGCAGCCGAACGTCTCTCCCCATCATCCCACCCTCGAGCCGAAGCCCAGCCCTAAGGGGATGTGTGATGCTGTCTTTTTTTAGGGTTTTACAGTGGATGACCCAATGGGATGAGCTAATGGGAACTTTGCATCATTACAGTGGAGAAAGCTCCATCTGGGGCTAAAAATACCCCGTTTGCTCGTCCAAAGGGAGAGGAGACTTGTTCACCCCTGGGCGTGTTGTAAGCGCTCAGCTGGACCCCTGACACAGGAATTCTGCTTCACAGCCACAGCAGTAGAGAAAAGAGCTGCCTGGCTCGCTCAGTGAGGGGTGTTTTCCCGACAGCTCTGTCCGAACCTTCCTTTGCCAAGTTCAGCAGAGGGGTTTCCACTGCTTCCTTCATCAAGTCCCTGACAGGGTCAGGAAGGGTGAGGGATCATTTCCCCCGGTGTCTGTTGCTGTCGGCTGGGTTTGAGCCCTGCCCAGCAGCGAGGGGGTCTGCTGGAACGGGTGGGTGGAGGCTGCGAGCTGGATGGGGACACGGTGCCAACAAATCATTTCCAAGTGAGTCATCAGCAGCCGCTGCTCGGCGACGGCGAGAGGCAGAGGAACCTCTCTGCTGTTGAGCTCAGCTACGTGCCTGCTCCATCCCAGCTCCGCATCGTGAATCATCCGGAGTTCCAAGAGCACTAGATATCTCTTCTCCAACCCATCAGATCCTATCTGACGTGGGATGAGGATCTAACTTGTCCCTGCTCTGAGCCGATGACCCCCACACCCCCTGACCACCACATCTCGGGGCAGTGACCTACAGAGGTCCAGTCCAACCTCACATTCCTAGTGACCCATCAAGGTGTTTGGTTGGTGCCTGTTGCTCAGCAAGAGCCAACGAGTGTTGCTGAGATGGGAGGGTGGGAAAAGCTTGTAGTAGGTCCAAAAGCCACAGCCTGGGCTTCCACAGCCACGTCCATCTGCGCTGCCCTCCTGGACTGCTGGCCAATGCGAAATAGCTGTGACAGCTTCGCCTAACCAGGTCTTTGTGATGAGGAATCATCAGGGCTGAAGAGAACAGGGCCAGGAGCAGCCATTTCTAGAGAGGACACATCACCCAGCGTCCATCCCACAGTGCTCCCCACTGCCCTCTCTGTTCCTTCACCACCTCTGGGCCACCAACCACTGGAGATACCCCAAAGCAACCTGTGAAACCACGGCCAAAAGCCACCCAAACCCATACACAGGTGTCTCCTGCGGATGAGTGGAACAGGGAGGGGAAATAAAACTTCCAAAGTATTTGAGGAGCACTGGAAGGGGCTGCCCAGGGGGTTTGTGGAGTCCAAATCATCAATCATCGAGTCCAACCATCAATCCTACTCTACAAGGTCACCCCTAAACCACATCCACCAACAGCACATCTAAGTGACTTTTAAACTCATCCAGGGCATGAGACTCAACCCCACCCTGGGCAGCCCATCCCAGTGCCTGACCACTCTCTCTGGGAAGAATTTCTTCCTGGTGGCCAGTCTAACCCTCCCCCGTTGGAGCTTGAAGCTTCACCTCTGGTTCCATCACCTCCTGTAGGAGCCCCCAGAAAGCCAGGTGAGGGGCTGAGGTTGACTCAGCACTGACTCAGCAATTCCACTTCCTTTCCAAAGTGAGAGAAAAACCCTCTTCTTCCCAGAATGATCCCATCTCTTTCAGAGGAACAATAAGAAACCACTTTAAGAGACTCTAGCGTGGAAAGACACCTGGGGATCCATAAAATAAAGAGCTTCCTTGAACACATGTTGAAACTATTCACGGCTGCTCCCCAGACACTCCGCACAGGCAGCACCGACTCCGCATCCATGCAAACAGAGAAGTAAATACTGCCCCGTGCCAAGGATGTGTTCACTTCTCCTCGGCAGCGACACCGATCGCTTCCAACCTAGTGCTGAAACCGAGAGGCTGGAAGAGGCAGTGAACGGTTCATGGGCTGAACTAGAGGAAAACCGTGTGGACTGAGGAGGTTCTTTCGAGAGCAGACCAGCAGCGGCAATGCCGTGGACCAAGACGATGCCATGGGCTCAGCACAACCATCCATGGACCAATGTTAGTGTTGCTGAGAAGAAATAAGGAGCTTTAGAGCAGCGTGAAGATTTAAAGTCAAACTAAACCACAGATTAAATCTTCAAAGCAGCTGTAACGGGTTGAAACTAAGAAACTGCTTTGCTCCCAGGTTTTAAGGGGAAAGGAAACCAAAGCAGTCAGGTCT
>JAOXOE010000632.1:26821197-26836385 GCA_028565055.1 Phoeniculus purpureus | reverse complement strand
GATAGGGGTGGAATGAGGATGGGATGGGGATTGGAATGGAAGTGGAATGGGAATTAAAATGGGCATGAGTAAGGGGATAGGATGGGAATTGGAGTGGACAAGAGGAAGGAGATAGGACGTGAATAGGATGGAGATTGGAATGGAAATGGGATGTGATGGGAATTGAAATGGGTATGAGGGAAGGGATAGGATGGGGATGGGATTAGAATGGGCATGAGGAGGGGGATAGGATGGGAGCAGGAATGGAAGTGGAGATGGGGATGGGAGTGGTGGTGGAATAGGGATGAGAATGGAATCGGATAGGAGTAGAAATGGGATGGGCATGGGGATCAGATGGGCATGGATGTGAGGTTGGGGATGTAGAAAGCCTGTTCCCCCCACTCCACCCTGATATTTCAGCAGCCAGCCAGAGTTCCAGAACATGTATTATTATTATTACTATTATTATTATTGTTATTTTTCCAAGTGCTCCTGACTATTCCAATGATCTCACGGCATCCTCTGCAACGTTGACTTTTGTAAATGTTCCCCCAACATCTCTTTCAACGGGTTACTACCCCTTATTTTGTTGAGGCAGGGTAGGGAAGGGAGGACTGAGAGCCAAAGGCAGATCCTGTGCACCAGCCTCCGCACAGCTTACCCAGCATTTCCTCCCTCCAATAAGGAGTAAAGTTTGTCTGCTGCCAGGTTTTGCAATTAAAAAAAAATCATGAATAAAGAAATATCCCTGTTGGGAAGATCCTAGAAAGCTGTGGGTTCCCCCTTTCTCCACTCCTCAGTTCCCAGTCTTTTCCCTTCCGTTATATCCCAGTGATTAATCAGCTTCACCTTCCTCCTGCATCTCTGTGCAGCCAAAATCTGCAGCAGGAAAAGATTTCAGGAAGGTTTTAGAGCAAGAAGAAGAAAAACCCCCCAACCCTAAACCACAGCATGAGAGAGAGCTGCAGAAAACCTGATTGAAAAATAAAGGGGTAAGCGTGAAAAATAAAGAGAAGTGCTCAGAAAATAAAGGGATGTGCTCGGAAAATAAGGGCACAAGCACACAAATAAAGGGATAAGATATGATTGAAAAACAAAAGAATATGATCAAAAAATAATGAGATAAGCGCAAAAATAAAGGGATATGCACGAAAAAGAAAGGGATATGCATGAGAAATAAAGGGGTATGATTGAAAAATAAAAGTATATGATCAAAAATATAGGGATATGATCAAAAAATAATGGGATGTGCTCAAAAATTAAAGAGATGTGCTTAAAAAGTAAAGGGATGGGCTTGAGAAAGAAAGGGATGTGCTTGAAAATAAAATGGTGTGTTGCAAAATAAAGGGATATGCTGGAAAATATAAGGATAGCCTCATAAAATAAAAGGATCTGCTTGAAAAATAAAGGGCTGTGCACCAGAGATATCCGTAGGATTGATTTTTATTAGGGCTTTTAGCCTAAGCAGTGATGCTGAGCGCATTCCCTCACTACCCAGAGCTGGAGACATGACAATTAGTACCTGTGACGTTTACAATGCAGATGTTTACGATGTGAATAATAGATGGAAGGCGAGTGAAAATGCAGTTGTTGCAGTGAAACATAGTGGGAAACCCCCGAAACTTTGCGGGTTGGGGTCTGTGCTCAGTCTGCACTGCTCTGGCAGCTCAGAAAATAATAAACCTCCCAGAATAAAGGGGTTTCACGTTGTAATGAGGTGTGGTAGGGAAGCTCTGTGGGGAGGGGGAAGGCGTTAGGGAAAACACCAGGCATTTCCAGCACGATGCTTCTCTCTTTTAAACCCCCGGCACTCCGGCCCTACAATCGAAGCCCTGAAATAAGCGACAGTGAATGTAAATAACTGACTGCTTTGCAAGCAGAGGGTTGGGCAGGGAAGTCGTCTTGAAGAGCGACTTGGCTGGCCCTGCCCAGTGATGTGATGCCCTGCAAAGTGCCTCTGACATCGCTGCTTGTTAAGGCTTCTTCACGTCCATTAGCGATTCATCCCAACCAATATTTCATTTAATAAGGTGGGCAAATGGACAAACAGCAGCAGCAGCACCGCTCACTGCACCTTCAGGTTTGGGGTTGTTTTGGACCTCTAACTGGGTCTGTGCACTAATTGTCAAGATTAACACCTCCTGCTTTTCTCGGTTCTTAGGCTGGGGGGCTCTGAGAACCTCGGGGGAAA
This sequence comes from Phoeniculus purpureus, assembly GCA_028565055.1. Classification (NCBI taxonomy): domain Eukaryota; kingdom Metazoa; phylum Chordata; class Aves; order Bucerotiformes; family Phoeniculidae; genus Phoeniculus; species Phoeniculus purpureus. The sequence continues at coordinate 26,834,215 of JAOXOE010000632.1, read as the reverse complement.
ATCCTATAAGGGGTCCCGAGTTTGTCCTCTGAAAGCAACATGAGCAGCAGGGACGGGAAGGCCAGGTCCAGCTAAATGTAGGGGGTTTAAACTTTTAACTCCACATCCCACCGAACCAGGAGATTTTGTGTGGGGCTCCTTCGGAGTTGGTGGCAGTGGGGCTGTTTGAGGTTTTGCCTGAAATCCCCTCTGCAGCTGAGCCTGGCTGCATCCTCGTACCTTAGGCTCAGCTCAAGGCAACCCTTCAGCTCCAGCGCTGCCAGCCTGGGAGCTGCACGGGGATGCTCTGAGCTGCAGAGGATGCTCAGGGAGCTGCATCAGGAGCATCTTGAGCATCCCCTAAATTCTCCTGCCGGATGCAGCTGTTGAAGTTTGTTCCTATAATTCCCTTCACATCCCCAACAAAGTGTTGTAGGAAGTGCTGATTCTCCCGGAACATCTTTGCTGCATCCATCTCTCACCCACCTCACGGGCCACCCACTGCCATGGCCTATGCCACCACGCCAAGCTGGCCCCAATCCCAGGCACAAGACTCCCTAAACCCCATTGCAGCCAGACTCCCATCCCGAGTTCATGGCTAGCAAACAGTTTCCCACAAACCAGTGGAATATTTACTCGGCAGCATCGCAGGAACACGCAGCAGCCTTGAGAGAGCTAATTGCTCTTTCCCTGCCGTGGCCAGTGTCGACGACGTGCACCCAGCTTCTCGAACCCGATGCCACTTTCTACTAGGGTTTCCTTTTATTTTTTGCGGGGAATTTTTTTGCACCTCCTTTTCTTTTCCTCCCCCCCCCCCCCCACCTTTAATTCTTTTCTTCCTTTAATGGGTGACTGGATAAATTCAGCAGTGGATTTTTGTGACACTAAAGCAGCAGATAAGTCTATGATGCACTCCAGCTATGTGGTTTAAAAATCCCTTACCATATGTTTTCTCCCTGGAATGCCTCGTCTTGCAAAATTACAGGAACCGAAGCTTAAAAACACAATTAGGTAGTTTAAAATGAAATATTAAAGAAATACCACATCTTTTTTGCCACCGCGCTGTGACGCTTCCCCTCACTTTTGTGTGTGTCCCCCCCTCCCCATTTCTTTCTCTTTTTGTTTTTGTTCTTCCCTGCTGTCTTTTATTTTGTTCTTTGAGTTGCTCAAGGAGCCCAACTCGACGCGATTGTTGTCCTAATCGTGCTCCACATTTTTCCTGATTGGGTTATATAGGCTGTGGTTAAATTATAAATGAAAGAATGAGCTACCAGAGTACTTGTCATAACGGCGTCTTTTATGTTGTTAGAGAAGATGAGGAAGGGGGGGGTGGGGTCGGAAGAAGGAATCAAAAAAGGTTTTACATGATGAAGATTCTCTTTGCCTGTTTTATGCTCCTTATAGGCTCCGGTTAGACAATAATGGGATTTCTCGAGCTGTACTGCTCAGGTAGCCTGACAACTGCAGCGCAGCAGCTGTCCACGGAGAGCAAGCTGCTTGGAGACGCGGGTTGTGGCATCAACTCGCACAAACACGCCCTCTCCAACTCGGGGTTGTGCCATCACCCCGGCTGGCAGCTGCTTGTCCTTTATGCTCAAATGTGAAAATCGTAGCTCAGGGTTGGAAGTGATGGTGCCTTTCGCTTCGGTACCTCCTGCGGTGCTGGGTGGGCAGCATCGACGGAGCTCTGTGTCCCTGTCTGATTAGATATAGTAGATATAGTATAATAGATATTACAAGATATTCTGCATATTGGATATCATCTTCTATAGATTGTCTACTATATACTGTGTTTATATATGATCTACTATGTATTAGCCACTATATCCTGTATATTAGATACTATAGATTGTACACTATATACTATCTACTAGATCTTACTCACTAGTAACTGTACATTGGGAATGATCTACTAGATAGTCTGTTTCTTTCCATGATGGTAGTTTAAGTTATTGACTGTAAAACTGACTTTGGGAAGAGCTGGAATTGTCATGATGAAACTATTTGACTTGAAGTAAAAACAATGGTGATTTAGGAACATCTATTCCTAGACTATCTATTCCTGAACTAGGTATTCCTGAACTAGATGTTCCTGGACTATATATTCCTGAACTACATGTACCTGGAGTATATATTCCTGGATTATATATTTCTAGATTATATATTCCTGGATTGTATATTCCTGAACTAGATGTTCCTGAACTATATATTCCTGGATTGTATACTCCTGAAATACATATTCCTGGATTGTATATTCTTGAACTATCTATTCCTAAACTAGATATTCCTGAACTAGAATTTCCTGGACTATTGCTATGGTCCTGGATTATTTATTCCCAAGTACCTATTCCTGAGCTAGATAATCCTGAAGTACGTATTCCTGGATTATGTATTCCTGAAAGACATATTCCTAACCCAGGTATTCCTGAACTAGATATTCCTGGATTATTTATTACCAAATACATATTCCTGATCTTGATAATCCTGGAATATGTATTCCTGGAATACATATTCTTCAAATAAATATTCCTGAAGTAGATCTTCCTGGACTATATATTTCTGGATTATGTATTTTGAAATACATATTCCTGGATTATATATTCTTAGGTTATATTTTCCTAGACTATATATTCCTGAACTAGATATTCTTGAACTAGATATTCCTGAACTAGATATTCTTGGAACTAGATATTCCTGGACTATATATTCCCAGATTATATATTCCCTGAATGCATATTCCTGAGCCAGATAATCCTGAATTACGTGTGCCTGGAATACGTTTCCTTCAAAGAAATATTCCTGAGCCACACATTCCTGAACTAGGCATTCCTGGAGAGAATACATTGCTGAAATACCCCATCCTGGACCCTGTGTTCCTGACTTCCATGTTCCTGAACTTAGCCACAGTTGAGGAGTTTCACCATGTTGGTGCAGCGCAGGAACCAGCAGACTGCAGGACAGTGAGGGTTTGCTGCTAAACCTGCTGGTTTCTTAAACCCAGCTGTATCTTCCCCCCAAGTGTAGGCAGATCAAGCAGGGAGATGCTGCTGGAGGCAGAGGAGGAGACGAGTGGGACACGAACACCTTCCCCAGTAGATGCCTTTTGCTCTTTCCCGAGGATTTTTAAGTAGAACCCCCCTCCCGGCTGGTCCCCAGCGCTGAGCGCAGAGCAGATGCAGAGTTCCCTGGACATTCCTTACGGCAGGGGCCAAAGGAACCTCTTTGAAGACACGCAGGGAATTTTGATGGGATTGCTGCCGTGGGTCGTTCATTGCGGGGTTGGCAGCGACTGGGACGGGCGAGGGCCACCAGCACGTGTTTGCCGCAGCTGACGTGCCTGTGAGCGCTGCCGTGTGCCCCCTGCAACCAGCCTTGGGGGTTCTGCTGGGGGGTTGTTGGCAGGTTTTTTATATTGTGGTGTGTGCTGGGGGTGTGATTTATAGGATGAACTGCTTCCCGGGATAACAAACCTTGTTTGATAGCACTTGGTGGAGTTTGGTTAGGGGCTACCTCTGAGCAACATGAACTTGGCCTTGCTGTGTGTCTCACACTAATACCTTCGCTCCTGTAAGGAATCAGGGTATTGAGAAACAGCCTGCAGCCATACAGCTGATTATTGCACCGCATTTGCATCTTTTCAACAGTAATGGGGATGGCTTCTGCAAATGCTCCCAGGCTCTAAATAGACGCTAAGTGGCTGTTTCTAGTCGCTTCCCTCCTTCTCTCCCTTGGGTTCGCCCAGCCCCTGGGCCTGGCACCCGCGGGGCAACCTCCCAGTGGTACCCAGCAACATCCTGTGTGCACCAGGGATGCTCCAGGGATGCTCCGGCTCTGTTTCTGGCGGAGGATGGGATGACACCAGTGCCATGGGAGAGGCCACTGGAGAAGGAACTGGGAGCAGGGGAGGCATCAGTGTGAAGTAGGACTTATCCCCAGCCCTGGAGGTGTTCAAGGCTAGGTTGGATGGGGCTCTGGGTACCCTGGTCTGGTGAGAGGTGTCCCTGCCTATGTCAGTGGGTTGGCACTGGGAGAGCTCCGAGCTCCCTCCCAGCCTAAACCAGTCTGTGATTCTGTGATTCTCACCCATGTTTTCTCTTGAGTAAATAAACCAAGTGCAGCTGAGGAGAGATGATTCAGTTGAAGGCTCCTGCTGTTTAATTCCAATTCCTCTGCCTTGCTGGAAACCTGAACCTCCTTGTTCCTTCCTATAAAACGGGTGCACGCACCCGACACCCTGCAGACAGCCACCTCCTGCGTGGAGGAGCGGCTCGTTCAGCTGATGTCTGCAAAGAGCTTTGTGTTCCCATGGGTTGTGCTGGGAGACTCCTGCAAAGAGGAGGAGAAGGAGGATGCTGCTGCATGTTGGCCACAGCTGCCCTGTTCATTGCTGGCAACCTCGTAGGTTCGCACAGATAAAGTGTGTAGGATCGGGGTGAAATCATGAAGGGAAACCTCATGTCCTGCTTTTATTCCAGATCTAAACCCTATGGGTGTCCATGGTGGGCTTGAAGCATCCCTTCCCTTTCCCCACCTTCCCCAAGTCCGGAGCAGAGCCAGCCTGACAAGAAGTCAAACCTTCCCCCAAATCTACGGTAAAATATCAGTCCTGGTCTCTCTTAAAACCCACTGAAGGAAGCTTAAGGATTAGAGTAAAGCCTGATTCTTAATTCATCTGCTGTGTGTAGCTACTCCAGCACGTAACGATGGATCTGCAAGGAGCACCCGCAATTTGGAGCTTTCTGCCTTCACATGGGCTCCTCAGGGTGAGGTGAAAGGCAGAGGGATCACACAGAACCCTTATGTGGGGTGGAGTGCTCAGTATGAAACGGAGTATGAGTAGAGTAAACCGTACAGGGTGTTTCAGAGCCATTAAGGTTCAGCTTGTCGCTGCTCACGTGGACAGACACTTACACCAGATACTGCTGACGTGCCAGCAGGAGCTCGGGGCTGCTTTCCTACCTGGTTTATTGCAATGACAGGCTGGAGCTGCTCTTCTAGGTGCTGCTAAACCCAAATCATAGAATCATTAGGGATTGGAAGGGACCTCGAAAGATCATCTAGTCCAGCTTAAAAAAACCCCTCATAGGCGTTAGATGTGTGCAGTGAGTGCCCTCCTAACGCCGTAAAGTCACCATCGACGTTTTATGTTTACCTCACTTTGTAATGGAATCCTAGAATCATCCTGGCTGGAAAGGACCTCCAGCATCATCAAGCCCAGCCATCATCCCAACAGCTCCCTGACCCCTAGACCATGGTGTCCAGTGCTCAAGCTACTTGGTTTTTAAGCACCTCCCAATGATTCTGTGATTATCTTCCACCAGCCCACCCTACCCTCTTCACCTCTCCCTCACAGAAGGTGCTATCACCCAGCTCATCCTCCATTTGCTCCCCTCTCCGGCTTCCGGCACAGTCCAAACTGCTCTTGGTGTCTTTGAACCAAAGGCTGCTGACAGCGCTTGGGATCAACCTTCCAGCCAGGGAAAGAGAGACCCTGGGTTTAACCTCAGACCTTGCATCACGTTGTGGGATCTCCTGGGTTCACGCACCCAAAAGTTGAAATCCTTTGGGTTTTGTGGAGCAGAGCAGCTCCTTAGAAAACGGCCGTGAAGGACCAAACCCTTTCACTCCAAACATGTAATGAACGTGAATTTCAGCCCTTCAAGGTCTGTCAGCTCCGGCTCTCGGCAGCGGCAGCTCTCTTGCTGTTTCCACTTAAAAATGGTCTTTTCAAGGCACCGTAATTGCCTGTAAAGTTTTGCTTGGATCTGAAAGACAAAAAAAAAAAACCCCTAACATGTCAAAGGCTCAGCCTGGGAGAAACAATTGATCTGCATACAGATGGCCAGGCTTCTTCAGAAGGGGAAAATCTGAGGGTTTGATAACTTTTATTTCCTCTTCTGCAGCCGCGTTGGTTGTCTCAACTCGCATCTCACCGAGTGCAGAACTCACTGCTGCGTAAAGCCCACTGACCCCAGCTACAACCCATTCTAGGGGATAACAGTGATTTTCATTACTCTGCACTCGTGAGACCCCACCTCGAGTGCTGGGACCAGTTTTGGGTGCCACAGGATCAATAGAATCATGAGGAAGATTGGAAGGGACCTTGAAAGATCATCTAGAAGGACATTGAGGGGCTGGACCGGGGCCAGAGAAGGGCAACGAGGCTGGGGAGAGGGGCTGGAGAACAGAGCCTGTGGAGAGCAGCTGAGGGAACTGGGGTGACTGAGTCTAGAGAAGAGGAGGCTGAGAGGAGACCTCCTTGCTCTCTACAGCTTCCTCAAAGGAGGTTGTAGCCAGGCTGCTGCTTGTCTCTTCGCCCAAATTCCTGATGATAGGATGAGGGGAAATGGCCTCAAGTTGCATCAGGGGAGGTTTAGATTGGATCTTCTGAAGAAGCTCTTTACTGAGAGAGTAGTTGACCCCAGGGCAGTGGTGGAGTCCCCGTGTCTGGAGGGATTGCAAAGCCATGGAGATGTGGGACAGGTGTTAGTGGGGACCTGGCAGTGCAGACTTGAGCTTAAACCAAACCAATGCTGTGATTCCATGACCAGAAGGACTTCAGTAGGGGCAGCTGGGTCCACCTACTTGGAGACTCTATAGCCACACACCCCCTTGGGAGCAGGACCCACCCCCTACAATCCCTGTGCCAGGCTGGTGGGAGGAGGAGGAGATGATCTTCAGAGGTCTCTTCCCACCCCTGACAGTCTGTGATCCTGCAGCGTCAAACAGCAGATCACAACCTGCTCTGTGGAAATTCCTGGTTATTGATAACATGAGTTGACCTCAGTGCAGAACATTGAGTTTTAGAGGCCAGTGAACCCACACAGAAAGATTCTGACCTTTAGGGTTTGGGTGGTGGGGCATCAGCTTGGGTTGAAGCTGGAGAAATGAGGGTTTGTGGAGGGGTGAAGCTCGTCGTGAGCAGCCACATCCAGCCCAGCTCTACAGAAAGTGCAGGAAACAAGAGCGTTTTCACACCTTTAAGGAAAAGACTAAAACTTCTGGAGTGGTGGTCACTCCTGGGAGGAGTCACCTTGTTCCTATAAGAGCACAAACCACCCAAAGGGATGGGTGTGAGACAAGGGCTGCTCCGGATCTTTAAAACATGAAAACACTGGGGGTGATTTTGCATTGAATCCCAGACTGAGTTGGGTTGGGAGGGAGCTGAGAGCTCACCGAGTGCCAACCCCTTGCCATGGGCAGTGACACCTCTCCCCAGACCGGGTTGCCCACAGCCCCATCCAACCTGGCCTTGGATGCTGCCAGGGATGGAGCAACCACAGCCTCCCTGGGCAGCCTGGTCCAGCGCCTCAGCACCCTCCCAGGGAGAGATTTCTGCCTCTGATCTCATCTTACTCTCCCCTTCACTATGAAAGAAGGAAATGGATTAAATATTTTAATATTGAATTTTGTAGCTCCTTGTCCTCCTCATGTGGGGTGACTGCTTTTAGGGAGCCAAGCAGGGGCTGGGGAAGCACTGGATCAAGGAGGAGGAGTAGGTCTGTAGCAAGGAGACACCTGCTAACCATCTACTCGTCTCATATTTACATAAGCAATTGCTTTTAATTAATTAAATATGTTGTCATTTTTATTCTAATCATAGAATCACAGGATGTGTTGGGTTGGAAGGGACCTCCAAAGGGCACCCAGTGCAACCCCCTGACACCAAGCAGGGCCAGCACTCCCCAGACCAGGTTGCCCAGAGCCCCAGCCAGCCTGACCTTGAATGGCTCCAGGGATGGGGCCTCCACCCCCTCTCTGGGCAGCCTGTTCCAGGGATCCCCCACCCTCAGATTCCAGAGCTTTTTCCTCCTGCCCAACCTCACTCTGCCCTTTTCCAGCTCCAAACCAGGACCCCTCATCCTGTTGTTCCCTGCCCTTGGGAACAGCCTTCCCCAGCCTTCCGACAGCCCCCGGCAGGAACTGGAAAGTCTCTCTAGGGTCTGTTAGGTGCAGACAGTTAAGTTTTAGGATACTTGGCTGATAATTCCAGTCAGTAGCTCATCAGAGAATTGCAGCTCATTAGGGGTTGGAAGGGACCTCGAAAGATCATCCAGCCCAGTCCCCCTGCCCGAGCAGGAGTGTTTCCATGCTCAGTGCTCCCATTGAACTTAAAACTACAGTCACTTCTCAAATGTGGAGCATCCCACTGGTGACACGGAGGGAAATCTCCCTCGAAAGGAACTCAACTTGCTCCTGTCTCTGGGAACCCCATTAGTTTTGCCCCTGCTCAGAGCTCTGACCTGTGCTACACGCAAAGTTTCGAGATGAAGTCATTTCTGGTTTGAGTTACTCCTCCAGCTGCGGCTGCTCGACAACAATCCCGGCATTCAGCATCGACAGGCACCGGCAGCGGACCCCAAAGGCAGGGGGTGTTGAAAGCAACACTTAAAAAACCCCTCTCGTTTGTAGAATTTAACGTCATCAAACCCCACAATGTAAATACGAGCAGAGGGGAAATGCCCAACCATCAGTCAAGGCTGTTTCACCGACAACCTCTTCCCCCGCCGGCCCCAACCCAGCTGGTATTTTAATGTATTATTATTTTTAATTATTTTGTTAAGGAAAATCCCCCAGGGTCTATCACTGAACATAAAGGGGCATCTTAAGGAGAAAGAAATTGCTGGTTGCTTTGCTCCAAAGGGTCTTGTGTTACCCACGACGTGATGCGTTTCCCATGCCGAGCGTGTGGTTAGACTCACGGTTCGCTAGGAACAGGGGCACAAAGTGCTGTGGTTCCTAGTCCCAGGACCAAGCCAGGAACCAGCTTTGCAGGGAGCAGTGACGTCTTTGCTCTAACACACCCTGAAATCAAACAGAAGGTGTTTCAGAGCAGCTATTCCCTTCACAATAGCTGTTTGAAAGGAGATCTTGCTGATAACCTGGGCAACCTGGTGAGAGGTGTCACTGCCCATGGCAGGGGGTTGGCACTGGGTGAGCTCTGAGTTCCCTTCCAACCCAAAACCACTTGAATTCCATGATGCCATGGAATTTCATTGTAATAACCTAATGGATTGATCCCATTGCTTCTCCTCCCTCACCTACTATTGAGTTGCCATTCCAGAAGAAAATGAGGGGTAGAAGGTCTTTGGAGCAAACCAGTGACAGTCTGGATCTGCCAACTGGTAGTCAAGGGGGTAAAAGAATTTCTCCTGGAATACTTTTTCCCTTTCAGTTGATAATTTTAAGAGAGAAAGACTGATCTGTCCATCTCCTTTCTTTGTAGCTGTGGATGATGTTGGGGCTGTGTTTTGGTGAAGGTGGTCAATATGGGTGTTGATGAATGTTGATCAATATGGGAAGGGTGGGTGTCAGGAGGCTGGAGCCAGGGTCTGCTCAGGGGCACCCAATGACAGGACAAGGGGCAGCGGGTGTGAGCTGGAGCAGAGGAGTTTCCACATCAATGTGAGAAGGACCTTGTCGGCAGTGAGGGTGCCGGAGCCCTGGCAGGGGCTGCCCAGAGAGGTTGTGGTGTCTCCTTCTCTGGAGACGTTTCAAACCTGCCTATTCCTGTGTGACTGGATCTAGGGGATCCTGCTGTGGCAGGGGGATGGGACTGGGTGATCTCTCAAGGCCCTTTCCAATCCCTAATGTTCTGTGATTCTGTGATAAAGCAGTGAAGACTTGGTGACCATCTTTGGCAGCTCCCGGAGCACAGAGGTGATCCCAGAGGATCTGCAAAGACAGGGCAGGAGGTGATAAAGGAGTCAGGAAGAAATCACCGACTAGTCAAACTTTGATATTGGGAGAGATAATGGAACAAATTATTAAAATATTTATAAGCATCTCCAGTTCAGAAGGTCATCAACCACCAAACAAATCTCATCTTTTTCTTTGACAAGATAATTGGCCTCATGGAGAAGGGGGGCGGACAGCAATGGGAGGAGAATGTACTGACTTTCTCAGGATTTTTATAAGCCTTTGATGACATCCCCATAAAAAAAGAGAGGGAATCACAGTCAACATCAGCAGGCTCTAAGGTGGATGCCAAGAGAAGAGGTTAAAAATGTCAGTAGAAGTATTTACTGCTGGGTTCCACAGGAGACAGAAAACGCCCGTGCGAAATGGGATTTTGCAGTAATATGAAAGGAGAGTCTCAATCCCTGTATTTTAACTGCCAGTCAGATGCACCTGGATATACTGGTTGCTCCAATACCAGCGGTCAGATGGAGATGGGCATCATTCCTCTAGGTTCTGGTTTGATTACAGAGTCTATGTTTCCAGCTGATGGGATTGAGGCTGGGATATTGTCCAAGCAGGTCACGTGGATAAATCAGAAATCAAAATTATTCTACTTTATAGTGACCTTCCAATTCCTGAACAGGGCTGGGGAAGGCTGTTCATAAGGGCAGGGAATGATAGGATGAGGGGTTGTGGTTTGAAGCTGGAAAAGGGCGGAGTGAGGCTAGACAGGAGGAAAAAGTTCTTGAATCTGAGGGTGGGGGGATCCCTGGAACAAGCTTCCCATAGAGGTGGTGGAGGTCTCATCCCTGGAACCATTCAGGGTCAGGCTGGATGGGGCTCTGGGCAACCTGGTCTGGTGAGTGCTGGCCCTGCTTGTTGTAGCAGGGTTGGACAAGATGCCCTTTGGAGGTCCTCTCCAGTCCTATGATTCTACCATAATTTTGATGAATTAAGATAAATAGACCAAGCCACCAAGACAGGAAAGTCTCAAGAACCAGGCAAGTATGATCTACACAAACACTGTGTAAGACACATGACCAGCAGCAGTCAACGTACCCTGGGTCCCCTCAGACAAAAAACCTCCTCAAATACTGCATTTCCCTTCGCACAAAAAAAGATGGAGGTGAATTTGTGAAGCTCCAATTAAGCTCTAATTAATTTTGCTCTCTACAGCAAAACAAAGAGGTGTACAGCAAGAGGTTGATAGTTGTGACCAGTGTGGTCAATGGAGACCCATCGAAATGGTGACATTGAAATCCAGCTGCTGTTACCTACCCCATACCCATCTACCAAACGATCCTGGTTTTTCTAGCTACCTTCTAAGACCTTTGGTAGTCTAGAGACCTGAAAAAGTCTACAGATCACACAGAGAAAAATGACTGAGCTCCTACAGATTTCTTGTAGTTGAGGCCAGTGGAAGCAGCATCCTTGGAAATCTCAGGAGAACATTCAGGACATTGATTCTTTTCATCTCTGTGAATCCATTTTGATGGGCTATGGAATTCAGCCCTGAGCCACCTTACAGAGCTGGCTTCCACCACCACATCTCTCCACAGAGCTGTCTCCAGCTCTGTGCATTGGCTCATGTGCTCTTAGAGATGATGCTGTCAAACATTAAACAGAGTAGAGGTGATTCTTCCCCTCTGCTCCACAATGGTGAGACCCCACCTGAGGTCCTGGGTCCAGTTCTGGAGTCCTCAACATCAGAGGGACATAAAGGGTCCAGAGGAGAGCAACTCAAATGACCAGAAGGCTGGAGCATCTCCCCTCTGAGGACAGGCTGAGCAAGGTGGGGTTGTTCAGCCTGGAGAAGAGGAGGCTCCAAGGTCACCCTCCAGCAGCTTCCTAGTCTCTGAAGGTAGGTGGCTACAAGAAAGCTGGGGGAGGGCTTTTGACAGGGGTGGTAGCGAGAGGACAAGGGGAAAGGGTTCCAGAATTGAAGAGAGGAGATTGAGGTTGGCCATGAGGAACCAATTTGCTGTGAGGGTGGGGGGATGCTGGAACAGGCTGCCCAAGGAAGCTGTGGCTGCCCCATCCCCAGCAGTGCTGAAGGGCAGGTTGGCTGGGGCCCTGAGTAACCTGCTCTGGTGAAGGTCTCCCTGCCTGTGCAGGGGGGTTGGAGCTGGATGATCTTTAAGGTCCCATCCACCCCTGCACATTCCATGATTCTAAAATCTTTGTTTTGAGTCACACTATCACAAACACAACCAACCCACTAGACATCTCCGCTAAAAAGGGGACAGTGTCCCCTCATAAAATTAGGTGAAACAAATCCAGTAGCACAGAAAGCTGGAAAGTCTGGAAAAAAGTCTTTAAGTTCATCAAGTCCATCCATGAACCCAGCTATCTCAAGGTCACCGCTAAATCCTGTCCAAAAGCTTCACATCTCCATGGGTTCACGTTCCTCTAGTTGATTCATGAACTAGATGGGAGCCAGACACGGGTCTGGAATATTTGCCAGCTGTACCCATTTGGATTCATTCAAAGTTGGACTCGTGCAATACACATTAGAAATGCCGCCCTATAAATATCCTCTGAAGCCACTCGGAGGGAAAGAAATCAATGGCATCACTCTGCGGCGACAAAGGACTTTGTTCCAAACGAATTAGCAGTAACTAGGAAAATAATCGTAGCTTAACGCCCATCATTTCACCATTAACCGCAGCATCGCTGCGCTGAGCAAGGACAAGGAAAAGCCATTTTTCCTTCGATATTAGCAGGAATTCATGAAGACACGTGTTGGTACATGCACGGCCTGTGCAAGAGTGACAATGTTTTCCTCAGGTACATGAACACTTTTTTCTGCTGCAGCCGTGTGGGAGCTGGTTCTGCTCAGCTCAGCTCTGAAAAGCAGTGCTTGAGTATTGCTGTATATACCTGCGCTCATGTCATGCTGTGGTCTGAACTCCAGATGCTCTCCCTACCCCTCGCCAGCTCGTTAAGTTACAGACTCCCAGAATCACAGGATTATTGAGGCTGGAAAAGACCTCTAAGATCATCAAATCCAGCCCATGACCTCACATCACCACAATCACCTGACTATGGCACTAAGGGCCACAACCAGTCAGCCCTTAAACATCTACTCTGCCCTGGTGTGAACACAGCTGGAATACTGTGTCCAGTTGCGGACCCCTCAGCTCCAGAAGGACACAGAGCTGCTGGAGAGAGTCCAGCGCAGAGCCACAAAGATGATGAAGAGAGCACAGTCACTTCCTGATGAGGAAAGGCTGAAGGAGCTGGGTCTCTTGAGCTTGGAAAAATGGAGACTGAGGGGTGACCCCATGGATGTTGATCAGTATGTGAAGGGCGGGTGTCAGGAGGATGGAGCCAGGCTCTGCTCAGGGGCACCCAGTGA
>JAOXOE010000632.1:26784492-26801959 GCA_028565055.1 Phoeniculus purpureus | reverse complement strand
TCTGGCACCCTCACTGCCAAGAAGGTCCTTCTCACACTGATGTGGAACCTCCTCTGCTCCAGCTCACACCCACTGCCTGCTGCGTCAGAGGGATTGGACTGGATGATCTTTCGAGGTCCCTTCCAAGCCCTAATGACTGGATCTAGGGGATCCTGCTGTGGCAGGGGGACTGGACTGGATGAACTTTCGAGGTCTCTTCCAAGCCCTAATGTTCAGTGATTCTGTGGCACTGGTGTGGTGTTTTTATAAGATTAATCAGTTTGGAATGGAAGGAGATGAAATCAAATCAAGTATTTAATCCCTACAGCAGGGGAAAAGCAAACTGTAAAGAAATGAAGGCTTCAGCCTCATGTGTATCGAGTTCTTCCATGGGAATTATTGGAGGAATTTTGATTGAATCTATAAACCTTGAGCAAAATCCCGGCTTTCCTGGGAGGCAGAGCGTGGTCGGCGGTTGCAGCCTGGTGGAGATCCCAGGCTGGGACTGGGTGGTTCCGTGGGGAAGGGCTGCTCGCGGCACTGTGGAGCGATGCGGAGCTGGAACCTGGAGGAGCAGCTGGTGCTATAAGGGTGTCCTAAGGGAATTGGGGTATCTTGCTGACTTGTCTGAAACAGCAGCTGGAAGAAGCCTTGGAGTAAGAGAACTCACGAGGAAGGGACTTCAAGGATGACCCAGAGCTGCTGGAGAGAGCCCAGCGCAGAGCCACAGAGATGATGAAGGGACGAGAGCATCTCCCTGATGAGGAAAAGCTGAGGGAGCTGGGGCTCTTGAGATGGGAGAAAAGGAGCCTGAGGGGTGACCCCATGGACGTTGATCAGTATGTGAAGGGTGAGTGTCAGGAGGATGGAGCCAGGCTCTGCTCAGGGGCACCCAGTGATAGGACAAGAGTTAGTGGGTGTGAGCTGGAACAGAGGAGGTTCCACATCAATCTGAGAAGGACCTTCTTCCCACTGAGGGTGACAGAGCCCTGGAAGGAGCTGCCCAGGGGTGTTGTGGACTCTCCTTCTCTGGAGAGATTTTAAACCCTCCTGGCCATGTTCCTGTGCAACTGGATATTGGGGATTCTGCTGTGTCGGGGGGATTGGACTGGATGATCTTTCAAGGTCCCTTCTAATCCCTAACGTTTTGTGATTGTGTGATGTTGAGGCACCAAGTGCTCACCAAGAACACGGTACCATTTGGAGCTAAGGTCTTGAGTTATTTAAATGGTGCTGCTCACAGTTGTTTGAGTGTGAAGAACCCATGAAGGGTTTAAAAATCTCACACTGTCCTCTGCTCCTGACTGCAGTGATGGTTTTGTTTGCTGCCTGTGTCTAAGCACTCACCAGTGTTTCAGAAGGTTCTTCATAAGGGTGGTTGGCTGAATATGAGTCTGATGAAACTCTTTAGGCATAAAACTGCATCTCACATCAGCATCGCTCAGTGTTGGCACCATGCTGTGCTTCTTGTACTGGTGGTTTGGGTGATGGGAACTGCCATAGAACTATAGAATCATCTTCAGGGTTGGCAAAGACCTTCAAGTTCAACAAGTCCAACCATTTACCCTACAACCCCAACCGCTAACCCATCTCTTGAAACACCCTGTCTGCCTGTTTGTTGAACCCCTCCATGGACGGTGCCTCCAGCCCCTCCCTGGGCAGCCTGTTCCAAGGGCTCCATAGTCATCCAAATGCATCAGGAGAGGAGACTTTCCCATATTGAGTCAACCTGGTGCCTTGTTTTCTTGGCAATTGGGACCTCTTTGGCTTGTTTCACCTGTTGTCGTGGGAAGCTGGACAGATGGCTCCGTGTTTTCTTAACTCACAGAACGTGGTTGTATCTAAAGGGATCGGACTTGGTTTCGCACACATCTCAAACCCCAGTGAGCTCAGAGTTTGGCCGGCTCTGGTGCTAGCTCATGTTCCTGCAGTTTGCCAAGTCTCCCTATGAAATGAAAACATAAGAAGCTTTATAACAGATGGAACTGGAGCCGAGGGGGTTTTAAGCTTCGATTTATGTATCAAATATTACGCACTGGGCAGAGAAATGAGCTGGAGGTCTCCTCCAGCACTGTTTGTGTGGGTCTGTCAGATCTCCCCACGACCTTGACCAAAGGAGAAGATGGTTTTCTAGTCCTACAAAGCACTCCTGCTTGTGGCCATGACAACATCCTATGGTTCCTCCCATGTTGGTTTGCTGCTGCCCAGGGTTTCTTTCAGAGGACCTTTGCAGGGGCAAGTGGTTGTCTTGATTCTTGGCCACGAACCCAACACATTGCTGAGGAGTCATGCCCAAGGATGGACTTCTTTTTCATTCACTGAAAAAGAAAGTCTTGTAGTAAAAACCATCCTGTAGGTACGGGAACACTACATCACTCAAAGTGTTGACTATCCCATCACAGAATCACAGAACATTAGGGATCGGAAGGGACCTTGAGAGATCATCCAGCCCAATCCCACTGCCACAGCAGGATCCCCTGGATCCAGTCTCACAGGAACATTAGTCACAGAAGGTGGTAGCAGCAGCATTAGGAGGCTGCCAAGAAAACAGCCCTGAGATAATTTCCCATTTCCTAGCTGGGGACAGGATCACAAAGCCCAAATCGCAGCCATCTTGATGGCTTTTGTAGAGTTTCCAAGGGGTACCTTCAAACCCCGACTTGTTTTAGGACCAGTCCTTATCCACTTGTGTGTGTGGAGGGGTTGGGGTTTTCTCTTTCTTCGTCTTTCTTCTTTTAATTGCTGAACTATTTGGCTCCTCTGTTAGGGCCAACACAAGGGTTAATTGGGTAATTTTTATTTGGGTTGCAAATCCCCGGTGCCTAATCCTAATTATTCCGAATTAACACCTACTCTAGAAAGTCTATTTCATAACTTTTCCCTTTCTCCTTCCTTTTTTGCCTCCTTTTTTAATTCCTCTCCTGGCTCCATCACAAAGATGGTTTCAGAAGCAGGGTTTGTTTCTAATAATAACCCTCTAATTTTCGTGTTTCAATACAACAATTACGTCGCTCCTAATTCACTCCTAAAAATCTAATTTTCATTAGTGAAGCATCATCTAAATATTTAATTGTGGATCTGTCAGAGCAGGTGTTTTAGGAGCTGGTAGGTGGCCCTGACATGTTGGCAGCTGCGTCGCACTACAACTGCCAGGCTGGGAGGGTGGGGAGGTGAAGCAGGAGATGCCAGCGGGGTTTGCAGGAGCCCGTGAAGCTCCTGAGCGGGTCGTTGCGTGGCTCTGCAGCCCCTATCACAGCCAGGGTGTCACAGCTAGACAAGACAGAAGTCCTTCTTGGCATGAAAGTGAACTCAGAATTTGCCCACAATGCTCTTGAGAGGCCTTGAGAAAGAGCTGGCTCCTCCAGCAAGGATGCTCAGCCTTCAGCTTCCCACCCCAGCAGCCGGCGCTGCCGCAGAGGTTGGGAAAACAAATGGAGTGGAACAGGAAAAAAGAATAAGACAGGTAGCTCATGTTTTGTGGAGAGGCCACTTCCTGGCTCAGGGAAAAGCTCGCTGATGGCAGGAGGTGTTCTGGGCTGGCTGGTGGGGATGGGTTCTCTGGATGAGGCATGGCATAGGAAGCAGCTCCTCGCCCAATGCAGTTCAGGGCCAAATCGAAGCCGATGTCAACAGAGATTTGGGATCTGGGACCCAAGGCTTTGCCTCTAAACAACCACCTTGTGCCCTAGAAAAATGCAAAGTGATGGAGCTTCCCGTTGGGTGATGGATTTGTCTCCAAACTACCGTGGAACCAGAGCAGCAGCGACCGTCCGCGGTGCTGAACTGTGCTGAGGTGTTTGGCAGCTTCTGATTCCAGACCATGAGCTCTGATTTGGGGGAGTTGTTGTGCGACTTGGTCTAGGGGATCCTGCTCTGGCAGGTGGGTTGGACTGGATGAGCCTTTAAGGTCCCTTCAAATCCCTAATGACTGGATCTAGGGGATCCTGCTGTGGCAGTGGGATGGGACTGGGTGATCTTTCAAGGTCCCTTCCAATCCCTCATGTTATGTGATTCTGTGAATTCAGAAGCAGTGGGAATCATGGAATCATTAGGGATTGGAAGGGACCTCGCAAGATCAGCCAGTCCAACCCCCCTACCACAGCAGGATCACCTAGACCAAGTCGCACAGGAACACATCCAGGCTGAGTTACAAGAAACCTTTTGAGGTTGGATGTAGCCCTAATATTTTGTCAGACACTGGAGATTTGGCTACCTCATCTTTTATAAAATGTTTACATTCTTAATACTATTTTATTATTATTAATCATTTTATTATAATTTTAATAGGAAAGCTGCTCAAAAAATTTATTCATGAGCCACCAAATCCTTGAGTTAAGCCCAGTAAGAGTTTTACGTCTGATGCTGGATCCATCTCCAGTTCTCTCTGTGTTGAGTTGGAGTCGGGGGGGGAAGATGCTGGAATTATTAGCATTAATAAACATTTCTATTTTTTTGTTAAATTCTCATTTTCCTGGTCTGTGAAATGAATTGAAATGAACATATTAAATATGCAGGTTTGTCAGGAAGGAGAATATCTTCCAGGTTTAACTAAGCTACAAATTGGTTTGTTGGTTGGTTGTTTTCTAAAAAAAGCCCAATTTCCCTCACCTGGCTCCCAGTTCGCAGTTGGGTTTTGGTTAATGGGTGAAGGGCTGATGTCTTGCCCCACGTCCCCTAAGTCCTCCAGGTGCCTCCATGGAGGAGATTTCACAAAATCACATAGAATCACAGAATTACTGAGGCTTAGCCAGCCCCAGCCCAGGAGCTAACAGCACCCCAGCAGCCAGACCAGGACACTCAGTGCCACAGCCAGGCTGTCCTTCAACACCTCCAGGATTGGGGACTCCACCACTGCCTTGGGCAGCCCAGTCTGGGCTCTGATCACCCTTTCCCTGAGGCTTCCTAACACCCAACCTAACCCTCCCCTGGCACCTTCAGGCTCTGCCCTCTGGTGCTAGTGCTGGTTGTATGGGAGAAGGAGAAGGTCCCCCCTGAGTCTCCTCTTCTCCAGGCTCAACACCCCCAGCTCCCTCAGCCTCTCCCCATCAGACTTTCCCTCCAGTCCCTTCTCCATCCTCTTTGCTCCTCTGGACCCACTCTTCTCTTTCTTCTCTGGACCCTCCATCTCTTTCTTGAAGTGAGGGGCCCAGAACTTGCCAGAAGAAGAAGGAGAAGGTGCAAGAGACAGGGAAAAACCAAAGAGCAGGACATGGGCTGAAGAAACCGATGTTATTCTGTTTCCACTAGCTGTGCAGAAGGTGATGTTTTCCATTGATTTCCTTAGAAACGAACAGGAAATGACCTCAATTTCTGTTGTAGAGACAAGGGCTGCCACATTTACTGTTCCACATGTCCAGAGCCTTCCTTCAGCTCCCAGAAGCACCTCCATTATGACACAGCCTTTAACTGCAGAATCGCCTCAGATGTTCCCCGTTGCCTCTCTTTTAATACTGGGAGCCAGATGCGCCAGCGGGAGGAATCGGGACCGCGCTGGCTATTGTGGAAGTGGCATCTCTGAAGCTTTCAAGTCCTTTGCAGCTGAAATAACTTTCTTCTAGCTTCGTGTAATTATATCTCTCCAGTCCGGGATGGGGATTACTGGCAGCTTATGGAAACTCCATTTCCTTCCAGCAATGAAAAGGATCCACCGCCTTGGTTTTTTTTTCCCCTCTCCATTTCCCAATGAATTCATCCATCTTTTGAATAATAGATAGAGCTCTGAGTAAATGACTCAACACCCCTCATCCCGGGTCAGGAAACACTGTCAATAATTATTCTTGCATATTTTTCATCATTAAGCATCCAGACGTTGTTGGAGCAGCTAGCTGAGCGCCGAAGAGATCGGGTTTTAATGAACGGCTGCTGACATGGCCTCACAATCCTGCTTCATCTCCCCTATTAACTTCCTCTGCACCCAGGAAACCTTTGGCTCGCTGCCTAAATAATGGGAGAATAATTAGAGCGGTAATTGAAGGATGCCAAGTCAAACTTCTAAGGAACTTCTCTTTAACGACCGCTCCACAGCGCTTCTCCCCGCGTGGCTCTTCCCAAAGACTCATTTCACATGTGTTCAGGAAAAATCAGGGGGTTGGGTTGCAGTAAAAGGGGCTGTTTTGCCTTGTAATATGGAAATAAGTGTCTCTGTTCCGTAAGGCTTTGGAGACAGTCTCTTTTATCCTGGTGCAAAGCCCTGTCTACCTCTTGGACAGCCCTGCTGTACCTGTGGTGTGGGGCTGGGTGTATAATCTACAGGGTTCAGACCTCACTCTCAAATCATGGAATCACAGAACATTAGAGATTGGAAGGGACCTCGAAAGATCACCCAGTCCAGTCCCTCTGCCACAGCAGGATCCATTAGATCCAGTCATTAGGGACTGGAAAGGACCTCAAAAGATCACCCAGTCCAGTCCCCCTGCCACAGCAGGATCCATTAGATCCAGTCATTAGGGACTGGAAGGGACCTTGAAAGATCACCCAGTCCAGTCCCCCTGCCACAGCAGGATCCTCCAGATCCAGTCGCACAGGAGCATATGCACAGACTCATCATCAGGGTTGGAAAAGACCTTCAAGATCATCAAGTCTGACCATCCACCCTACAACCTCCCTCTACTAACCCACCTCCTGAAACACTCTGGCTGCCCGTTTGTTGAGCCCTTCCAGGGATGGTGCCTCTACCCCCTTCCTGGGCAGCCTGTTCCAAGGGCTCCCCACTCTTTCTGGGAAGAATTTTTTCCTAAGATCCCTCCCCGGCACAACCTGACCCTATTTCCTCTGGTCCTGTGGCTAGTCCCTAGGGAGAAGAGTCCAACCCTGCCTCATTCCAGCCTCCCTTTAGTAGTTGTAGAGAATAGTGAGGTCTTCTTGTAGTACCTGCATCCCATAGGTTTGTAAGGCTGGAGAACGAGATTTAACCTCAAATTTTCTTTCTTTTGTCAATTCATGTCTACTTGTTTAAGACCGACCAGTCTCTCTGATGACACCAGATCAGGCTGATGCAGTTGGGGTTTCTTTTTGTAATTGATTGCCCATAACTGCCTCATGTCCAGCTGCTCCTTTTACAGGCTGAAAACCAGCAATAGCTACCGATTCCTTGTTTTGCCGAGATGATCAAGGGACAAAAAATGACAGGACCTGTATGACTGGATCCAGGGGATCCTGCTGTGGCAGGGGGGTTGGACGGGATGATTTTTCGAGGTCCCTTCCAACCCCTAATGACTGGATCTCGGGGATCCTGCTCTGACTGGAGGATTGGATTGGATGATCTTTCACGGTCCCTTCCAATCCCTAATGCTCTCTGTTTGAGCCCAGCTTTGTCCTCCAGGCTGCTCTGTGAGGAGCCCCTGTATCTGAGCAGACACTGGCGGCGTTGCCCTCCTCGTGACGTGAGATCTGCACGGGGGTTTTTCATAATGTCACTTCATGTTTCGATGATATTAAGATGTGGAACCACATTCCGAGTGTTTAGTGTCATGGGAAATGAAGCAGAATAGATTTTGTTGGTAATTTCTGCAGCAGCAGAGTAAAAGAGGGGGGTATGGGGAGGACCGTGGTGGCGTTCCAGCCAATTACTAGTTTCAGGTCCTTCTTCTATATTTAAATTTCTTCCCTGTTACCTCAGCATAATTAATAAATGATCCTGCTACCTATTCCAAGGCAGTGCAGACAGCTGTACCACACATCACTCCTTTCCCTCGTGCACCGCCAAAGTTCCTCCTCCACGCTCGCGGCTCTGTTGTCGTAATTAAGGCTCAGCACCAGGAAACGCCACGCTCCAAACCTGACTTTATTGCCAGCTTGACAGACTCCCACAGCCTCCTTCTCCGGAGCTCATTTCCATCCAAAACACCTCATGGAATCACTGAATCACCAGGGATTGGAAGGGACCTTGAAAGATCATCCAGTCCAATCCCCTTCCACAGCAGGATCCCCTAGACCAAGTCACACAGGAACACATCCAGGCAGGTCTTAAACATCTCCAGTGAAGGAGACTCCACAACTCCCCTAGACAGCCTGTTCCAGTGTTCTGTCACCCTCACTGGGAAGAAACCAGCAGCTTCTTCCCAGGAAGACCAGCTTGATGTGTAACGAGGGTGCTGATTCTAAGTGCGATGTTGAGGTCATGTTTGATGCTGTAGTATAGGGTAGTTTGGGGAGGTTTTGGATGTATAGGAATTGGTGCTGAAGATGTTATCATGGTCCAGGATGAAAGTGATGAGCCAGGTGGAAGAACCATTTCTGTCCTGGTTTGGGTGCCTGGAGCATTAGGGATATGGAAGGACACCACTTCCCTCTTTCCCCATGGTCACCAGAGCATCACTAGGGCCTCTTTGGCCAACATCATCCAGTGCATTGGTGCTGCTCAGCCCCAGTGTCACAGTGAAAAGAGAATTTGCTGGAGGCAAGAGCGACCCAGAGAGATTGTAGATGCCCCTTCCCTGGAGATGTTCAAGGCTGGGTTGGATGAGGCTTTGAGACAGCTGGTCTAGTCAGCAGGCAATCTCTGCTCATGGCAGGGAGGTTGGATTAGATGATCTCTGAGGTCCCTTCCAGCATGTGCCATTCTGAGATGCTGTATCACAGCCAGCTATGAACCATGAGAGGAGCTCAGAGCCAATGTGCCTCTCCCGGGGGTCTGGAGGGGCGCAGGATGCTCTCAGCACACTCCATGTCTTGGTCGCACCTGCGTGTGTGAGCAGGAGAGGAGGTGACTACCATCACGCTTAAAAAGCAATTCCACCTTTATTATTAATGACAGAGTCCTGGTGGAGAAGAGCAGCGTCTTGATCTCACTTTTAGACACTTCTACGGCTCCGGATTTCAGATGGTCTGGTTTTCCCTTTCAGAGAGCAGCCGGTTTTCCTGTTGTTTCTCTGTTTACCCACTGCCATCCTCTCATCATTCCTGCTGCCCAGTGTGCCGTCATGCTCCTTGCTCAGCTGCATCCTTTCCCCATCTTCCTTCAGGCCTTGCATTGTCTCCTACATAACAGACATCATTTCCTTATCAGTTCTTCCTAGGGTTTTACTTATCCCTTCTTTCTCTTCTACTTCAGTCTTCCTCCTCTTTCTTCTTCTGATCTGGTCCTTCACCCTTGCTACTGACTCTTGGCTCACCTTCTCCTCTAGGTGATCCTACTGTGGCGGAGGGATTGGACTGGATGATCTTTCGATGTCTCTTCCAATCCCTAATGGTCTGTGATTCTGTGGCCTCCAACCCATCTGCCTTCAATCTTCAGCATCTTTTTCCTTTTCCCACTTCCTCAAGTTCTTCCTTCTTTTTTCCCCCTCCCCGTTTCTTCTTCCCAACAACCCTCTTTACGCTTGTGTTTTCCACCCTGTTCCCACCATGCCCACAGCCTGCTCACCATCACGAGGTCTCAGCACTGCTGACAGGACCACCAGAACCACCAGCCAAAGATGCCAACACATTAGCCAGGCTGGAAAGCCACGGGTGAGCGAGGGGGCTGGTAGCCAGTGTCGTTGTGTGGCCCTGACACAGTGCCGGGCTTGTGTTCCGCTGAGTTCATTTGTCATTGTTAGTCCTTCCTTCCTCGTTAGATAATTACCATCCACGCCACCTCCCTTTCCTAATCATCCTGTGAATGCTTAAATTATCACCACATCATGCAGATTTCTCTTTGATCTCCTCGAGAGGGTTTTATTTTCCCTTCTGCAGGTAACCCCGGGTATCGCTGGCCCCTTCAGCCCTTCAGTTCGCATCCAATGGCTCCCTCTTCCTCTTTGTTCACCCACCCCAGTTTAAAAAGACATAAATACTGGGCCATCCTTTTCTTCTCCTTCCCTTCCTCCTCACTCTTTTAATCTACAAGCAGAGCTTCTCCCCACATTGCGTTTGACAAGCCAGATTTAAAAAGCATAAATCCAATACCTGCCTTCACTAGTCATTTGTGTCGAGGTAAACGCGGTGGGGGGGGGTGGAAGAAAAACCCCAGAAACATGCCCAGGATGAAGAGAAGGAGTGAGAAATAAAAGCTGGAGAGGACTCCAAAAAAATCAATCAGGACCTTTGCGCTTTTTTCATCCTTTTTCATCCTTTTTCATCCTTTATTTGGGGTTGGGGTGTTTTTATGCTGGCACATCCCTCCCGCCCGTACCGCATGCTGAATGCAAACGTGGAAGCCCCAACGTGAACCAGTAACCGTTCCTTAGCTCATTACAGAGTTGATCCGTGGTGCTTTATGAACCTTTATTGTTTGAGGGGATATCTAACGACTCCGTCTGAGAGGTGTGGGTATGCGGGTGCTTCGATGGCAGGACCCAACCGCACCGTGTTTATGACTTAGAATCATAGAACCATTAGGGATTGGAAGGGACCTCGAAAAGGTCATCCAGTCCAATCCCCCTGCCACAGCAGCATCACCTAGACCAAGTTGCACAGGAAGACATCCAGGCGGGTTTGAAATGTCTTCAGAGAAGGAGACTTCACAACACCCCTTGTGTGGAGCATCCGAATGCTGCCGGGTGGGTGTTTTGCCACAGTAGCTTTATAGCTTCTTTAACTGCTCCTGAAGAAGTGACTCACAGATCTCTCCTTCGTTATCTTGTCTTTGGAAGTCTTGGGTCTAAATCAAGGGGGGAAGACAAGACTGACTGCGAACGACGCTGACCTGAGATGAGTTAGGGTAGTCACAGCCCAAGTTCCGCCGAACGTTTATCAAACACTGCAAACTGACATCTGTTTCCTTCAGATCTCGTAGATCACAGTGAGATGAGCAGGAAGAAGAGTGGCATCAAAAAAAAATGGCATCGCTGGCTTTTTTGTGCTCTGGAATGAGATGCAGAGGAGGAATCTCATGCTGCCCTAGTCCTGTAATACACCTAAACTATAGCTGCCCTTGGGAATGTTCCACTCAGGCTTCAGAGGAAAAGAATTAGTGTTTCATTTTCCAGGACTGTCACACCCCACCTTAATGAGCACTTAAAAGAGATGAATGTGCTGGGAATGAAAAGATTTATTTGAGATATTTAAATAATCTCTCTCAGCTATAACTAATCCGACACCCTCTGCTCGCGCGGCGATATTTTCCTGTTATTTTTGATAACGTTCGATGGGAAGTTTGTCGCTGAGGGGATGTCGTAGGGTGAAAACGGGCACTGGGGCTAGGGGGGGATCGCAGCCGGCATGACGCCCGTCGGACACAGTTTGCATCCCCACGGCGGTAATTCCGAGGAATCGATCGGGTTTGATTTTTGGGTGTCAACAGCCTCCAAAAATTCCTCATTAAATGTTTGGGGGGGTGGGGGTGGAAATTAATAGCACAACAGACCCTAAATACTTTACGGCACACTAAAAATCCTTGCGAGAGTTATGACACAGTCTGTTACTATCAGCCATGAAGTACATTACAAAGGTAATGTGGGTTTAAGAAAGAACTACTGCAGAATGTATATTTTCATTATCAAAAACGTTAAGCCATTTATCCTGAGGAGTCAGAATAATCATTAATGGCTGGGAATTTATGGTGCCAGATCTTAAACTAATGTGAATGATTCCAGGTGTTACTAATGGCTTCGGTGAAATGTGCCAGTATCTAAGACTTCTACTAAATCTGAGGTAATAGTCGAACGCTTAATCTCGACAGATGAGTAGCAATTTAACTGACACATTGATTGGATTCTGTGGGCTTTAAATGGCACCCATTGTAAAGGTTCGGTCAAACAGCAATCAAGAGGGTGACTTGGAAGTCATTCGCTTGCAAGGCGCAGCGCCGTATTTGTGGTGGAGAGTTTCTCTTTCACCTGCCTGAAGACTCTTGGAAGTCGCAGGCTGCTTTCGAGTGGAGGCTCAAGGAAAGTTTTTTAAAGTTGGGCTTTTGTTTGTTTAATACAAACACTCTCCCTATCCCCATCTCCTCTTTTCCTTCCCACTCCTTTCATCATCTCCATCTATTCCTTCCCACTCCTTTCACATCTCCCCCTTCCCTTCCCTTCCCTTCCCTTCCCTTCCCTTCCCTTCCCTTCCCTTCCCTTCCCACTCCTTTCCCTATCCCCATCTCCTCCTTTCCTTTTCCGATTGGCTCTAATTACCTTTCACAGAATCACAGCACCGCAGAACATTAGGGATCTCAAAAGATCACCCAGTCCAGTCCCCCTCCCACAGTGGCATCCCCTAGATCCAGTCTTTAGGGGTTGGAAGGGACCTCAAAGATCGCCCGGTCCAATCCCCCTGCCACAGCAGGATCCCCTAGATTACCTTTAGTGCTGCTGTGTGGCCAAATGACACTCTATTTATCACACGCACGCGAGGTGTCAATATTCATTAGCTTTGTGCCCCACTCCATATATTTCCGTGCGGTACAAGAAGTCATCCCCTGGTAGCTTTAAGTGGGAGGTATTGAAGGGAGCTCTCCGTCCGGGCGAGAGTCGCGGGGATTTACAATATCGGACGTTGATTTTAATGGTGCATATGCTGAGGCTGCATGATGACTTTATGGTCTGGAGGTCAGAGCGAGAGACGGTCCGTTAGAGGTGGCCAATGAGCATCCACCCGTTCGTTAGGAGCGATGAATCCTGCCCAGCCCGCCAAGCCCGCCTCGCCTCGCAGACGTTACCTGGCTGCTGTCAACATACTTTGAAAACCACATAAAAATAAATTATCCATAGGTTTACCTGTCGGAAAGATAGATTCGGTGCATCAGAGTGTTGCAGCCATTCCGAGTGACAGGGGTGCCTATCATGTTCTCGTAATAGGGTCAAACAGCTGGATGGGGATTTAACGCTCAGCAAGGCCAGAAGGCCTGAGCACTTCAAGTGCGGGATGAATGGAGTGATAGAAGGCAGCAGGACCTGTTTATTACAGCATTTTTCTGCTTCACTGCAAACCTGTAATGATTGCCACGCTGCTGGATTGACAGTTGCCCTCTTTCTTCTAGTGCTCGTGAAAAGTGGGTGAAGGCAAAAAATTGTGCCTGCTGACCTATCTCAGTGCCCCATAAAGAGTTCAATTTACTTCCCCTGACAAGCAGGTGATAAGTTGGTTTTCGGTGGGGCTTGATTGGCTCACGTGGGTTAAGTAGAACAAGGGTTTAATTAATACTGGGGAACAACAGCAGCAGCAACAACATAAAACCCTCTAAAAATTGCTTTTCTCTATCAATTCTTTTAATTAATGAGACGTGTTCTCCCTCTCCGGCTCCGGCTTCCCTCCTTTATTTCCCAAAATTGCCCCTTTTCTGATGGCGTTTCTCCTGAAGCGAGAGGAGAGGCGATGCCTCTGGGCGGCGGCGGGCAGCGGCGGTGCCAGCGCCCCAAACAAGATTACCGGGAGGGGCAATTTTTTATAGCAATAGCAGTAGCATTGATTTCCTTTGCTTTATAACTTTGTTTTCATAAATATTGTTGAGTGTAATTGACAGGCGCGAGAGTCAAGGAAAATGGGACTTAACTGCTGGAAATTCAGCGGGGGGAACTAACTTCGGCTCATTCCTGGCGCCTTCCCGGCTCCTGGAAATATATGATGGCAGGGGAGTTGCACATTTTTCTTCCCTAAATGCTCTTGAAAGTGAAGGCGCAGAGAAAGGAACTGAGAGGGAATATTTGGGGAGCACGGAGAAGTGTTTCCGACAACTGAAAGCCGGCCGCCGTGCGGAATTAGCCTAACGGGGTAATTGGTGCGGATCCTCGATCCTATTTAGATATGTGAAGGGGGGGGTGTCAGGAGGATGGAGCCAGGCTCTGCTCAGCAGCATCTAATGATCTAGGGGATCCTGCTGTGGCAGGGGGATTGGACTGGATGATCTTTTGAGGTCCCTTCCCATCCCTAATGACTGGATCTAGGGGATCCTGCTGTGGCACAGGGATGGGACTGGGTGATCTCTCGAGGTCCCTTCCAATCCCTGATGGCTTAGTCTAGAAGACCCTACTGTGGCAGGGGGATTGGACTGGATGATCTTTTGAGGTCCCTTCCTCATGTTCTGTGACTCTGTGAAGGGCTATTCAACACTTTGGAACGAATGAAGGGTTGTTCAACACCTTGAATGACGTGGTGTTCCTGTACCTGCAGGATGGTTTTTACTACAAGACTTTCTTTTTCAGCGAATGACCCATCATTTGGAGCTTGATTTCTCCAAGTGAACCATTAATGAGGGTTACTTGGATGTTGCCGATGTCCTTTAACACTCATCGGGGCACCCAAGGAAGCAAGAGACCTTGAGTAGCAAGACCGTTTGATTTCTTATCGATTTTTCACACATGAAAAGGAAGAAAGAGGAAAAAAAATAAAGTTCTCTGAGCCTAAAGCAGACAACAATATAAATCCTGCTGGTACGTGGCTGTTTGGGCGAGCGTGACGTGATGAAACACCCGAGCGGATGGCACTAACCTCCAGTGATAAAACCTGCTCTAACTGTCACGCTGCAGCTACTTTGGCCCATCTGTACCTTCTACCCACAGCCCTGAACTGGGAACAGCGATGCGCTTGGACCCATTAGCCAAATCCAGCTCTTGATGCTGAGATGGGGCTTCACAACTCATCTGTGGGGATTTGCTTCTCCGGGTTTGAACCGTTAGGTTGGGAATTAGTGCAGAAATCTTTGCCTTTCTCGTTTAGATTGGATCTTAGGGAGAAGCTCTTTGCTGAGAGAGTGGTTGGGCACTGGACCAGGCTGCCCAGGATGGTGGTGGAGTCTTCATCCCTGGAGGGGTTTAAAAACCTAGTAGCTCGAGCACTTGAGGCCATGGTCTAGCAGTTAGAGAGCTGTTGGGATGAGGGCTGGGCTTGATGATCCTGGAGGTCCTTTCCAGCTGTGAAGGATCGAGATGATCCTGCTGTGGCAGTTGGATTGGACTAGATGATCTTTCGGGTTCCCTTCCAATCCCTAATGACTGGATCTAGGGGATTCTGCTGTGGCAGGGGGATTGGACTGGGTGATCTTTTGAGGTCCCTTCGAACCCCTAAAGACTGGATCTAGGGGATCCTGCTCTGGCAGTGAGGAGAAGGAGAAAACTTCCTGTAGAATGATGGAACCATGGAACAGTTTCAGCTGGAAGAGACCTTCAAGACCATCACATTCCACCTTTTCCCAGCCCTAGCAGCACCACTAAACCCTGTCCCCCCAGAGCAACATCTAAACTCTGTCCCCCCAGAGCAACATGTCCCCTTCTTTGCAACACCTCCAGGGATGGTGATTCAACTCCCTCCCTAGGCAGCTGTTCCAGTGCCTGACAGCCCTTTCAGCAAAGAAATTCCTCCTGACATCCAACTTGAACCTCCCCTGTTGCAGCTTAAGGCCACATAAACCCAGAGAGATAAAAACCCCACCCCTGTGAAGAGTGTCGCTGTGGGGTTTGGAGGGCACTTCTGCGAGCAGCACAAACCCCCCTGCACGGCTCTGAGTGCCAGGCAGTCTATTATCTGCATTCTCTCTCCTCAGGACGGGCAGGAATTCTTCATTTCATGCATCATTTAAAACTTGCTACAGCGATCCCACTAAGTCAGTAACTTCGCTCAGTACCGAACTTTAACGGTGCTGCTAGCCAGGCACAGGGCTCCAAACTCACCCCCTCACCACCCCTGCAAGCTGCAGCGTTGGCCTTACACCGTGAGCCGCGTGAAATATTGCAGCGGGCGCCGCGGCGCTCGGGAGAGCCCAACCAGAGCTGTCGCTGCAACCTCACCATCCCGCACTTGCAGGCGCATTCGCGTGATTTATAGCTCGGTGAAGTCTTATCTCCCCAGCCTAGTGCCATAGGCTAATAGTCTGTAACAAAGCTCAGTCTCAAAAATGTCAAACATAATGAAAAAGGGAAAATCACAGCAGAGGTGGTTGGTGGTCACCCTCTCCTAAGGGTCTCTGTCTCGCGAGCAAAGCCAAGCTGAGCAGGATGCAGTGGCACTGTTCCTCTGCTGATGCTGCTTCTCGAGCCTCTGCTGCCACAGGGTTCCTTGTTGAGATCACAGAATCAAAGGATCACAGAATGACTGAGGCTGGAGAAGCCCTCGGAGCTCAGCCAGCCCAGACCAGGACCTAACATCACCCCAGCGGCCACACCAGGGTACTCAGGGCCACAGCCAGGCTGCCCTTCAACACCTCCAGGGATGAGGACTCCACCACTGCCCTGGGCAGTCCAGTCCAGGCTCTGATCACCCTATCCCTGAGGAAAGGCTTCCTGACATCCAACCTGACGCTCCCCTGGCATTTGGAGCTGTTTGGAGAGACTGCTCGCTGCCAACCTGAGGAAAACATCGCTTGCTTTTCCTCTAGTTTAAGACCAGCCCTGAGAGCCAACTTGGATTCCCCAAGTGCCAGGAGGTCCCACACAAGTACTGTTCATTTTGTTAACTAAGCTGCTTCATTAGATCCCTGAATGTTCCACCTTTGACATCTCCAACTGGGAGAGTCCTGGCTGTGATAACACAGGAAGGGTCAAGTGAATCTGGTGACTCTGTAGCAGCTGTCCAGCACCTGAAGGGGCTGCGGCAAAGCAGGGGAGTGACTTTTGACAGGGACCCTAGTGATAGAACAAGGGGGATGGTTCAAGCTGAAAGTGGGGAGGTTGAAATGAGTTTTGAGGAGGAAATCCCTCCCTGGGAGGTTGCTGAGGCTGTGGAGCAGGTTACCGTGGGAGGTTGTGGCTGCTCCATCCCTGGCAGTGTCCAAGACCAGGTTGGATGGGGCTGTGGGCACCCTGGTCTGATGAAAGGTTTCTCTGCCCACAGCATGGGGAGGGCACAGGGTGAGCTCTGAGCTCCCTTCCAACCCAACCCAGTGATGCTGCGCAAAGAGATGCTATCCAGAAGCCAGTGGTCCACTGCACCCACTGCAGCCCAGTTGTGTCCAAGTGCTGCTTGAACACAGTCAACCCACCAAAACCCTTCGTTTCTCAGGTTGCCTCTCCACAACACAGATAAAAATAGGGACAGGAGAATCTTGTCTTTCTTTAGCGAACTTTCATTTATTAATGCCTGGATAATGCTTGCAGGTCCGACGGAAAGTGTTGTGTAATTATAATAAATAGATATTGACTTCAAAGAGTCTCTGTAGATCTGTGCTTTTTGATCCCATTCTAAAACTGTAATTATCACCATCCCATAGGCTTCAATATGAAATTGTAGGAGTGCAGATATTCATCTGTATGCGGACGGCGTGTGGGGTTGGGTTTGCAAGAGGAGCCGGTAGGATACGGGGCCCTCCAATGATACCAAGTGCAGATGGCCGGGGTTTTCATCAGAAATGGGGACTTTGTGGAGTGAAGCAGAACCACAGAGCATTAAGGATTGGAAGGGACCTTGAAAGATCATGCAGCCCTACCCACCTGCTACAGCAGGATACCCCAGATCCAGTCATTAGGGATTCGAAGGGACCTCAAAAGATCACCCAGCCCAATCCCCCTGCCACAGAAGGATAACCAAGATTCAATCACGCAGGAATGTGGCCAGGTGGGTTTGAAACGTCTCCAGAGAAGGAGACTCCACAACCCCTCTGGGCAGCCCCTGCCAGGGCTCTGGCACCCTCACTGCCAAGAAGGT
Source organism: Phoeniculus purpureus (assembly GCA_028565055.1). Taxonomy (NCBI): domain Eukaryota; kingdom Metazoa; phylum Chordata; class Aves; order Bucerotiformes; family Phoeniculidae; genus Phoeniculus; species Phoeniculus purpureus. The sequence continues at coordinate 26,784,493 of JAOXOE010000632.1, read as the reverse complement.
C
>JAOXOE010000632.1:26766236-26778366 GCA_028565055.1 Phoeniculus purpureus | reverse complement strand
CCAGCTCACACCCACTGCCCCTTGTCCTATCACTAGATGACACTGAGAAGAGCCTGGCTCCATCCTCCTGACACCCAACCTTCAAATTAATGAGGTCACCCCTCAGTCTCCTCTTCTCCAAACTGAAGAGCATTTCCTCATCAGGGAGATACTCCACATCTTTCATCATCCTCGTTGCTCTACGCTGGACACCCTCCAGCTGCTCCATGTCCTTCTGGAGCTGAAGGGCCCAGAACTGGACACAAGACTCCAGATGTCTTGCTGGTTGTGATAGATTCAGATGGTTAATTGTATTTGAATCTATCAAAATTGAATTTCAGTAGATTCAGATGGTTAATTACTGTTGTACTTCAATTGTAACAGCAAAGAAGATCCTAAAATGAGGATTAGTAATCTAAGGTAAGCAGGATGGACATCCTGCTTGTAGGGGTTTCAGGGAAAGCAAAAATTAGGGAACTTTCTTGCTCTGAGAGTCTCTAGGTGACAAATTCTGAGAGCTAAGCTGCCCTACCTGGCTGCTCCTCTCAACTCAACGGTAAAGCATCGCACGGCCCCATCCTGCCAGTCGGGTTTAATTTGGATGGATTCAGATGGTTAATTACTGTTGTATTTCAATTTTCTCTCTAGTATTTTTTTGTTCATTCATAATAACTTCATGGTTCAGCGGACCGAGAGGACTAAAATGAAAGATTTCCAAGATTTCTTCGGGGAGTAATTTACAAAAGACCACCAATTTTTTAATTGCTCCTGATGTTTAGTCCTGGGTATCTGGAAGAGAAGGAATCAGCCCAACTCTTTTAGCTGCCCCACCAACACTGTCAGACGGGTCACAGAATCACAGACCATGAGGGATTGGAAGGGACCTCCAAAGATCATCCAGTCCAACCCCTCTGCCACAGCAGGATCCCCTAGATCCAGTCACACAGGAACATGACCAGGTGGGTTTGAAACGTCTCCAGAGAAGGAGACACCACAGCCCCCTGGGCAGCCCCTTCCGGTGCTCTGTCACCCTCACTGGGTAGAAGTCCCTGACCAGCAGATTTATTGCCCCTTTTTTTCCCCCTTCTTTCCTGATTTTAAACTTTTTTTCATTAATATTTTTTAATACGTCGACGTAAAGACGTTTCCATGGAGACCGCAAAGGTTTCTTTATTAAGAGGTCGCCAGCAATACCTCCTACATAATAATTTAAGCGACTTGAGTAAAACCTTACGGTCTTGTTTCTCGACGTGTTCCAGTTGGCGGGTTGCCCCCCATTGTAACCCTCTGCCAGCGAAACGCAGCGAAGCTGTAAAAGCTGAGGATATGGCAGCATGACAGCACATCTAGAGGGTAGGACATAAGAATATTAACGTTTGGAGGTCAAAAATACATTAGCACGGGAGAAGCGAGTTGGCTGGGTGCTGCGGTGACGACACGCTCGGTGTTAGCCTGTGGCAGGTACGGTGGGTGCTGCGCCAGCGTGTTTGGTGAGATGTAATGCAGTGTTTATCTCTGTGCAAATCAGGATCTGTGTTTTGACTCTCTCCCCTGGAGATGTGTTCTTTAAGCAGTCTCCATCGTCAGAAATTAAACTGGAAGACCAGCGCTGATGTAACTTGGAAGTATTTTTCCCAGTCTTGATTACGCTGCCCTCTCTGCTGTGCTCATGGATCTTTAATTGTTAGAACCAACACGGCCAGATCCAGGGGGTTTGTAGAGTCTCCTTCTCTGGAGACGTTTCAAACCCACCTGGCCATGTTCCTGTGTGACTGGATCTAGGAGATCCTGCTGTGTCAGGGGGATTGGACTGGATGATCTTTGGAGGTCCCTTCCAATCCCTAATGACTGGATCTAGAGGATCCTGCTGTGGCAGGGGAATTGGACTGGATGATCTTTTGAGGTCCCTTCCAATCCCTAATGATTCTATGATTTGCATCACCTTAACCTTCTGGTGAGCGTTTGCAGACCCTCCACCCGTGCTCTCAGCAGCCAAGCCGCTAACGTGAGTCCTTTTAGCTCTGTGCTCGGTGATTAACCAGTAGTGTCTGGGAATACGAATTGGTCACGGCCATCCATCCTACGGGGTCGATTAACTGGGAGTAAGCTGCAGGGTTTTTTCTTTCCCTTTTTTTCTTCTTTTCCCTTTTTTTTTTGAACTGCGAAGCTTTTCCGTGGTAATTCCACCATTCATTAGGATGGAGAAATTGGCTCCAAACCAAGTGCTTCTGCCAAAGCCATTATTTCCATCATCGCGCTCCGCATCAGTCTGCAGTGCAGCCTTGTGGGAAGACAATGTTCCATCCCCTTGTGGTTCCTAAGTTATGGGTAAGGAGCTTACGTGCATTAAAAGGAGGGTCTTCACTTAGTCTCTTAATCTTTACGAGCGCTAATAATAGCCAACTCCCTCTCCAAAAACTGAGGAGCACTTGCGTTCCACGCAGGGAGTTTGCCCGCCTTAGAAGATAAAGCTCCGTTCCGTGAGCTCAGGAGCCGCCTGGGGTTGATGTTTTTCAAATTCCTACACGTTTTCTTTCCTAAAAGCAGGATCTCTGTCGCTTTAACACACACACACACGCACCCTCCTGTCCTTACCTTCTGTATCTTTAAGAGGATAATTGCTGAATTGAAATTTGAGAGTGTTATCTTAATAACCAATTACTCAAATAACTTTGAAATTGGCTTAAATTGGCTCGTCATGCTACATTTACCTGAATCTTTTTATGGGAAAGTTAGGAACTAAAAAAAAAGAGCAAAAAAAAAAACCCCAACCCCTTTGGCAGCTGCATTTGTTTTGCATTGCTGAAGGTTCCTGTTTGCAGCAGGAGAGTGGCCCAGCATAACCCCAGCGTGGACCCCCTGCCTGGTCACCTCCGGTAAGGCAGAGGAGAGCAGCGGGAGGCCGGGATGGCCAGACCCCATTGCCCCTGAGGGTGCTGCCTGCTGACTTCCAACCCCTGCCTGCAGCAGAGGGTTTCAGGAGGGAGGATGGATAGATGCTGGCTGGAGAGAGCTGCCATCTCTTTGCAGGGTGTTTGAAGCCAGCCAGTGTGTGGAGGAGGAAATGGAGGAGAGATTCTTCAGCTCAGCTTGTAATCACAGAATCACAGGTCGTTGGGGATTGGAAGGGACCTCCAAAGATCGTCCAGTCCAATCTCCCTGCCACAGCAGGACCACCTAGATCCAGTCATTAGGGGTTGGAAGTGACCTCAAAAGATCATTTAGTCCAATCCCCTGCAACAGCAGGATCACCTAGATCAAGTCACAAAGGAACATGGCCAGGGGAGTTTGAAACATCTCCAGAGTTGGAGACTCCACAACCTCCCTGGGCAGCCCCTGCCAGTTCTTTCTCATTGTGAAGAAGTTGTTATTAAAAGTGGTGAAAATCAAGTGAGCCTTCTGTGAGGATTCCATATGCTGGGCAGTGCAGCTGGCACAGGCAGAGCCCGCGCTGTGGCTCTGCACAGGGGTGGCAGATGTTCCCCTGCATTGCCCCTCATGCTCCTTCACCATTTCCTGGTATGAAATAGGTGTCAGACTGATGAAACTTTGGTCAGGGCCAGTGATTAGGATGATTCCAACAACTGCATTCACACACATCCTGTAGTGGGTTTGAAAAGATTTCCTCTGCAAGCAGGCCACCCAGTTGATACCAGCTTTCCAAACTGGTCCCTGTGGCTTATAGCTCAAACCTCAACATTGACCAGTCCTGATTCATCACTCGATACTGGAACAACTGAGTGTTCTACTCTGCACTAGGAAGCACCCAGTACAGGATCGTGTTGCTTAATAGCCATCTTAACGGGCACTGCTGGTCGTTGCTGGAGCATGCTCTCCATGGCTTGGCTGCCGTGAGGTGGAGCCGTGTCTGGAACGTGATGGATCTACCGACAGAGCAAAGAATCACTCTCAGCCCCTTTTTGTTTCGCTGCCCTACCAAAACTTCAGACAGAGAGGGTCCACGCAGAACCAGAATTCACAGAAGTGAGTCTGATTTAGGAGGAGTTAGCATTAAAAATAAAGTGCTGGGTGTTGTGCTCATGCATGTGGACAAGAGGAGACTTCTTCCCAAACTAGAAGAGCCCAATTCCTCACTCTGAGGGGACCTCCTGGTACTTTTTGTGGGATGTGCTGCCCATGCACAGCACCAGCTCTGAGGTTCTTCTTGCTATATTTATTTTATTATGATAGAACCTTCCAGTTTGGCGTATTTTTCTTCCCCTTCTTAATGGCACCCCATTATACTGAGCACTACTTTTATCCATTAGACTATTCCTAGTTGAGTCTTCTCAGTAGAACATCCCATTTGTCTTCGACTGCCTGAGAATTTAACTCTCAACCTGTTTGGTTGTAGCAGTCAAAATGTGTCATAGAATCACAGAATCACGCAGATTGGAAAGGAACCCTGGGGTCATCGAGTCCAACCACCAACCCTACTCTACAAGGTCACCCCTAAACCACATCCCCCAACACCACATCTAAGGGACTCAACGCCCACCCTGGGCAGCCCATCCCAGTGCCTGGCCACTCTCTCCAGGAAGAATTTGTTCCTAATGGCCAGTCTAACACTCCCCTGTTGGAGCTTGAAGCTCTTCCTTGTGGTTCTGTCACTAATGACCGGTGAGAAGAGACCAGCACCAACATCTCCCTTCTGGTCCTTAGCCAATGTCTGCACATTTACAGGATTCAGTGAGAAAATGAGATGTTCAAACTCTACCATCCCAAATCCTCAGTGTTCCTGGTTCTTCTGGCTCCAGCTTCAACTTCTGCAGATTTTGAGCTTCCACTAGCCCCTTGGCCACTCTTTTCTCTCACCGTTGTATCTACCTCTCTGAAGACCCTAGAAAGGGGGGTGGGGTTTTGAGAGGCAGAGTTCTCTTTTGACCTTCTGAAGCACCAAATGGCTTTGGGATTGAGAAGGAATTCCGTTTTCCCTGAATACTCCTTTTTTAATAGAAAGCAGACTTTGTGTGGTACCTGCAGCTGAAGAGGAGAAACCTGAGATTGCTGCAGGCATTTAAGGACATATGTATGGGATTTAGGTGAATATAGGTTCAAGTGCATAAATGATAAATGAAACACCAGCCACGGCGGTTTATTTATTTCAGTCCGTGGAGGAATAACCCTATTTTCCTCTTGATTGAGACCCTGGTCCTGTAGCTGCACCTTTGTCAGGTCTTAGAGAGATGTGATTGGACCAGTGGAGGAAAAGGCTCCTCTTGTAGCTCCTAAGACTGGAAAATGCCTCTTGGGAGTAGCTTCAGGCAGGTAGCACATTTGTAGCAGTTTGTCGGGTCTCATCGTCTGGAACGTGAGGAGCTAAATTCCTGCTGGAAGCACTGAGTTTGCTAATGGCCTACAGAGAACCCCACATGTTTTTTGAAATTCAACTATAACCAAGAGCATCAGGAGTGTTTCCAAGGGGATTCATCAGCTGCTGGATACCCAGAGGCCTTGCAGCACACTGGGAAGAAATGCAAACCAGTTGGACATGGGTCATTGCAGAATGATTTGAGTTGGAAGGGACCTCAGAGATCATAGAATCATCCTTCCACAAGACCATGTTGCTCAAATCCCATCCATCCTGACCTTCCACTAGACCATGTTGCTCAGATCCCCATCCAGCACTCTCAAGGATGCTTCATGTGGTGGGATCTTGTCCAGCCTGTTTGAGCACAATGATAGAAAACACCACTTCCATTATCAACCAAGGTCCCTTCAGGCTTCTCGGTACTTACCTCAGGAAGCCTTGCTCAGCCTTGAAAGTCCTCTTAAGCTGCTCACTGGAAGCAGGCCCTGTGCACCTTGACTTGTGACCCAGACCAGAAAAAATCCCAAGCCTTGATCAGAACCTCAGCACAACCCACCATCCATAGTCTCTCTTGTTGGAAAAACATAGAATCACAGAATCATTCAGGTTGGAAAAGACCCTTGGGATCATCGAGTCCAACCATCAACTCCACTCTACAAGGTCACCCCTCATTCAGGTTGGAAAAGACCCTTGGGATCATTGAGTCCAACCATCAACCCCACTCTACAAGGTCACCCCTCAACCAGATCCCCCAACACCACATCTAAGCAACTTTTCAACACATCCAGGGATGGGGACTCAACCCCCACCCTGGGCAGCCCATCCCAGGGCCTGACCACTCTCTGGGAAGAATTTCTTCCTGATGTCCAGTCTAACCCTCCCCTGTTGAAGCTTGAAGCCTTTAGGATCCTTTAGGATCTTTCTGGATAGACTCACGGCTGTATTCACTCAGCAGCTTGACGTGGGGCTCTAATGTCATTTCTTTTGGGTTCTACAGCGCTGTCAATCGGGTAACCGGCACGAGGCTGCCCCATTCCTAGCCTGCCCCAATATGTGCCCCAGGGAGCACCAGGCAGGATCGTTGCCTCCAGGTCTGTTTCTCCATGAGATGGAGGTCTCCTCCAGCCAAGGCCCCGAACACACGATTATGGTGCAGTTTCAGTTAAATAAAATTGATAAATTCTCTTGTCCACATAAAAGGAGTCCATACCCCATTTAGCAGTGCAATTTGCCTACCCACCGTCACTAGCATAAATCTCCTTTATTAACTGACTAATCTTCCTTCCTTCCTTCCTTCCCTCTTTTTTTGCCTTCACTCACTCTTTCTTTAACTCTCCTTATATTAAGCATAAAGTACAAACCACAAAACCCCCACTTCACTCTTTCTGCTCTCTCTACCACAATGGTCTTTCAGGAGAGCCGGGGCGTTTCTCAAAGAGGACTTCGTTCCCCGCCTTGTTCAACCATCCACTGGACCTTCCTGCTGCCAGGAGTGGGGCTGCTCCTCCACACTGCAAGAAGAGACTTGTTCTTGCAATAGTTCAGGTTTAATTACAAGCAGGAAACACTTGGAATCTTATAAAAAGTAGTTGTTCCTCAAAGATTTTCCACTCCAGGGAACCTCTTGGTCAAGCTGCAGCCACCTCTGCTCCCAGCATGGCCACCTGCACCCCAAGCCTCCTGCACCGTTACCTCCTGCCTTCCACCAACCAGCTCCATAGGTGCAAACTCTGCATGTCGGAGCTGGTCTCTTCTCACAGGTGAAGCTGGAGCCAGAAGAACCAGGAATACTGAGGATCTGGGATAGCAGAGGTTGAACCCCTCATTTTCTCACTGAATCCTGTAAATGTGCAGACACTGGCTAGGGACCAGCAGGGAGATGTTGGTGCTGGTCTCTTCTCACAGGGAATTAGCAACACAAGCACAGGGAAGGGCTTCAAGCTTCAACAGGTGAGGGTTAGACTGGACATCAGGAAGATGGAGAGAGTGGTCAGGCACTGGAATGGGCTGCCCAGGGTGGTGGTTGAGTCCCTACCCCTGGATGGATTTAAAAGTTACTTAGATGTGGTGTTGGGAGATGTGGTTTAAGGGTGACCTTGTAGAGTAGGTTTGATGGTTGGACTCGATGATCTCAGGGGTCTTTTCCAACCTGAATGAGGGGTGACCTAGAAGAATAGATTTGACGGTTGGACTCAATGATCCTGGGGGTCTTTTCCAATGTGAATGAGGGGTGACCTTGTAGAGTGGAGTTGATAGTTGGACTCGATGATCCCGGGGGTCTTTTCCAACCTGAATGAGGGGTGACCTAGTAGAATAGGTTTGACGGTTGGGCTCAATGATCCTGGGGGTCTTTTCCAACACTAATGATTCTATGATTCTGTGAAAAGGGTTAAAAGAAACCCTGTAGTCCTGCCTGGAAGAAGTACGAGCCCTACCAGCCTTATGTAAATGTGCAATAAAATGAGGAAAGGGGAAAAGTAATCATAATAATGTGAAGATGAGGGTGCTGGGTTTATTCCCAGCGTGGGCTAATAATTAGGGTGAGAATGTCACGCAGTGAATTTCAGGCGTCTTGTTTTTGCCGTAGCCTTTGTTACTGGGTTTTTTTACCTCCTCTTGGATTAACTTCCCTTCGAACCAATCGGGTATTTCTCAGCAATAAAGCCTTCACTCAACATGCCTTTTCATAAAACCCCTCCATGGCTGTAAGAAAACATAATTGGATGTGCACTACACAGCTCGAGCTTCATAAACATTAAGTCCAACAACATGGTATAAATAATAGTGATACAGAAGATTAGCTCTATTAACCTCCTAACGGAGCTGGAAGCATTAGCCTCTTCCAGGAGCAGCCTCCGCTCGGCGGTGCTGCGCTGGAGCTCTTGGTGTCTGCCTTTCATTTCCTCCGGCGCTGCCATTCCCACATCTGCCCGACAGACCTTCGGTGCTTCTGGTCCTCGCTGGGTCAAAATGCACAGTGGCAGATTGGCACGTTGGGCTATTAATGCGTCGCTCTATGCCTTACAGATGTTGCGTAAATGAGCGCCGCTCCATCACGGCTCCTTGACACGGGGGGCCCCCCGGGGCATGGAGGGGGTGGGAGGCTGAGCCCCCAGATCTGTCTACAACCTGCCTACTCTAGCAAAAAAAAAAAAGGGGAGGGGGGTTAAGGGAGAAAAAAAAAGAGGGAGAGTTGCCCCTCATTGCAGAATCACATTCCAGCTCGCAGAGTCAATTTTTCAGATGTTCCTGCTTTCCTGTTCCTTGTTCCTTCACTCAGACCTCATCTGGCCGCGGTGAAAAACGATGTGGCGCGGGTTTTTATTCTGCACTTGACACCCTTATGGAAGGCAACGTGGCTCATTGATTCCAACCTCCTCAAAGGTCACGGCACGAGGAACAAAGATTTTTTGGAAGCGGCCCAGGAAAAACTTTTCGACTTGGACCCCTTCATCCCCGGCAAAAACAGGGCTGTTAATTGTTACCCCTCCCGTCGCCGAGCAGCCCCGTCTGAACGCCGAACACATGTTCCCTCGGCGGGTGCTTTCATATTAAAACGTTATTGAGCCGCCAGGTGAACGGAGTGTTAAGTGCACGGCTGAAAATAGACAGTAGGGTTAGGGTTTGACAGCGAGCAGCTGTAGGATTTCCAAAGCTTAATTCAAGTAATGAAACCAAGAGGCTGGGCTGCGATTTCAAGTTCCCCCCAAACAAATTGGGAGGAAAAAGGGATATTCATTTCGCTTTCGAGATTAGTTCTGCTTCAGGACAGATTGTTCTGTCTTGATTGTTTCCGCACCTTGAGGACTGGGTCCTGTTTGGGGCACCTCAGCATAAGGGAGACATCGAGGGGCTGGAGCGAGGGCAGAGGAGGGCAACGGAGCTGGGGAAGAGCCTGGAGAACCAATGTGATGGCGAGAGATGGAGAGAGCTGGGGCTGCTTAGTTTGAGGAAGAGGAGGCTGAGGGGAGACCTCATTGCTGTCCACAACTATCTGAAAGGACACTGTAGAGATGTCGGTGCTGGGCTTTTCTCACAGGTCATCAGCGACAGAAGCAGAGGGAAGGGCTTCAAGCTCCAACAAGGGAGGGTCAGACTGGCCATCAGGAAGAAATTCTTCCTGGAGAGAGTGGCCAGGCACTGGGATGGGCTGCCCAGGGTGGGGGCTGAGTCCCCATCCCTGGATGTGTTTAAAAGTTGCTTAGATGTAGTGTTGGGGGGATGTGGTTTAGGTGTGACCTTGTAGAGTGGGGTTGATGTGATGACTGGACTCAATGATCTCAAAGGTCTTCTCCAACCTGACTGATTCCATCATTCACCCAGAGACACCCCCCGGCTCTGCTGGTTGCTGCCACTTTCGGACCCCTTCGCTGACTCTTCACAGTTACTTTCCCTCATTAATTCCTTTTTATTTGGATGAGGGGGTTTCCTTTTCTGCTTCCCATTAGGTGAATTAGGTGTCAAGTGATCTGATGGTGCTGCACTTCATGTACATTTAGTTAGGCAGTGGCCTCCTGGTCCCCTGCTGAGTTTGGGAAAAACTGCTTTTTAGAAAAGCTCTCAATAATTAACCAGAACTCCTGCTCCTTCTGATGGTTTTTCCCCTCTCCACTGTCAGTCTAAACAGCCCAGTAGGTTTTTTCTATGCAGAAATTACCATTTTGAGGAAAATCAATGTTCACAACAACAGCTGCCTCGAGTCATGAAGGATAACATCCCCCACAGGGGAAGGTAACCGCTACTAGAAACCGTGTCTGGGCTTCAACGTCTGTAACAAGTTATTACAGAGAGTCCAAAAGTCCCAGTGATCTCCTGTCCAGCCACAGAACATCATCATCACAGACCAGCTTAGGCTGGAAGGGAGCTCAGAGATCACCCAGTTCCAACCCCTTGCCATGGGGACACAACCACACAACATTAGGGACTGGAAAGGACCTCAAAAGATCATCCAGTCCAGTCCCCCTGCCAGAGCAGGATCAGCGACACCTCTCACCAGAGCAGGTTGCCCAGAGCCCCATCCAACCTGGCCTTGAACACTCCCAGCCACAGCTTCCCTGAGCAACCTGTTCCAGAGCCTCAGCACCCTCACAGGGAGGGATTTCTTCACAATCCTGCACCAGGACTGAGCTCCAAACCAGTAACACATTGGTGAGGAGCTCAGTGCCTGCAGAGACCTTTGTATCACTTGGAGGGACCAGTAGGAACCAGTTTGGGCAGACTATTGTCTCTTCAGCTGACTCCTCAGCACTAGTCCTCTGCTTTCCAAGGAGGACCACAGTCCATGGGCTGCCCAGCCCAGTGCTCCCTGGGCTGTGTGATGCAGAACCAGTGGATGCAGCACTGGTCAGGCAGCCCTTTGATTAGCAGCTCTCCCAGCAACAAACACTTACTACCAGGTGACTGAAAACCTGCAGGTTTCTCTCACCCTTTCTTAAAGAAAAGCTTCTCAAAGCTGTTCTTACAGCTCCCTTAAAGCTGAGGTAGGTTACAGGCAGCAAGAGAAAACTCTGGGGAAGAAGCACCAACATAGACAGGCGGGAAGTTTTCCGAGCGCAGGGACCAGGGAGTTGAGGGGTCAACATGGGCAGGTCTTGAGAGTCACAGGGAAGGATTAAAAGAACCCAGAGTTCGTGTAGGAGAAGCAGCCCTGCAGCCTCTGGGATGACAACAAACTTGTTTCAGAAGAGCAGCCACATCATCCAGCCAGGAGAGAGGGGCAAACCCCACAGCACAGACTACAAACCAGCCCCAGCAGGGCAGAGACCTTGGGTAGGGAACCACAACCCTATCGATCACCCCAGCAAAGCCTCCAACCCTTCCCACATTCTTCTTACAGGTAACAGCAGCAGTAAACCCATTTCCCCAGCACTGGTTTGTTCTCACCTCAGTCATCTCCCCAGAGCCACACAGGGGGTTGCTGCAGCTCCACCACCAGCCCAACAAACCCATGTAAGATACAGACTCACCTCCCAGTCCACGTTGAGTGGTGAGACCATTGCAGCTCTTCCAGCAGAAGGTGATGGAAACACTCCACAGGTAACCGCATCCCAAATGAGGAGAGGAGGCTCTTATTGGCTTCCAGGACCACTGGTAAACAAGGACCAGCTGTACAGTCATGAAAGGAGCCAGTTCTCACCCTGGCTCCATGCTGCTGGCACAGCTGCCCCTGGCTTCACACCCTCCCACCCCTCCTCCTTGTCCTCACACCAGCTGATTCCCACCTCTCCCCAGGTGAAGAGCAGCTGTCAAAGCCATTGGACTGAGAGGTGTCTGTCAACAAGAGCACTGAGAGCATCCTGAGGAAGCATCACATTGCTCAGCCATGGGACTCCACGACAAGGCTGGGGTGTCAAAGTCACAATCTTCTCCAACCTGGAGAAGAGTAGGTTCTAGGGAGAACTTAGTGAGGACCCTTGTCCTATCATTAGATGCCACTGAGCAGGATCCTGGCCCAGCTTGATCAGAGATGATAGATGCCCTATCCCTGGTCAGGTTGGAGTGGGTTCTGAGCAACCTGCTCTAGTTCCAGGTGGGCAGGGTGGGTTTTCACAGAACTACCCACATCTCCAGGCAGCAACCAGGTGGGAGAGCCCTTCTGTGCGGGTTTGGCCACATCAAAAGTGGATGTGGCCTCACGGGGGCCACCAGAGCCTTCAGCATGGCAAAGGCAAACCACAAAGGTCTTGTTAAATCAGAATTATAAATCTGGGGAGCTTCTCTGCGAGTGAGACCACATCTGGAATGTTGTGTGTGGTTCTGGGCATCTCAGTTCCAGAAGGACACAGAACTGCTGGAGAGAGTCCAGCGCAGAGCCACAGAGATGATGGAGTGGAGCATCTC
>JAOXOE010000632.1:26730292-26743266 GCA_028565055.1 Phoeniculus purpureus | reverse complement strand
CTGCTCAGGGGCACCCAGTGACAGGACAAGGGGCAGCGGGTGTGAGCTGGAGCAGAGGAGGTTCCACATCAGTGTGAAAAGGACAGTGAGGGTGCCAGAGCCCTGGAAGGGGCTTCCCAGGGGTGTTGTGGAGTCTCCTTCTCTGGAGACATTTCAAACCCACCTGGGCATGTTCCTGTGCAACTGGGTCTAGGGGACCCTGCTGTGGCAGGGGAATCGTACTGAACTGGATGATCTTTCCAGGTCCCTTCCGATCCCTGATGTTCTGTGATCATCTGAATCCTTTGAGCAGAGGCGTTTCTTGGGCTCCATTGTGCACATGAAGGCGTTTCCATGGGCTGAGTCTTACAGCATCAGCAGCATTTGGCCACTACTGGGAGAGGCTGGCGAGAAGGGAAGGTCAGGTGGGTGTCTGGGGAGAGGAATCCGAGGGAATGACTATAAAATCTGTGCAGCTAAGTGAGAAAATCAGCATCTGCGAGAGAGGTTTGTTTTCTTTCGGGGTTTTCCAGAACGGGAGGAAATGTTAGGAACACATTGTTTTCTGGTTTGGTTATAATTCTGAAGGGACAGAGCGATGAGGATGAAGGTGGGAGCTTGGGGAATGCAAAGAGGAGGCTGAGCACCGGCAACAGAAGCCCGAACAGCAAATACTGTTTTCCCCGATGACTTCAATTGTAGGGAAGATGAATTAGGTAAAGAGAGAAACGAAGCCTCTTCGTCTGCTTTCTGTCAGCCCTGACTCAAGAAGTAGCTCCAGGAACTGCTGTAGCAGAGACTTCCTCCACCCACGTTTCTTGGGGCAGCAGCACCCATTAGTTTTCTCTCCTTTAGGGTTTTCTCTCGCTTAGGGTTTGTCTCATTCAGGTTTCTCCCACCAGGGTTCATTAGTTTTCTCTAGTTTGGGAGACTCCACAACCCCCCTGGGCAGCCCCTTCCAGGGCTCTGTCACCCTCACTGGGAGAAGGTCCTTCTGGCATTGATGGGGAAACTCCTGTGTTCCAGCTCACACCCACTGCCTTTGTCCTATCATTAGATCACAGAATCACAGAATTAGGGATTGGAAGGGACCTCAAAAGACCATCCAGTCCCATCCCGCTGCCACAGCAGGGTCCCCTAGATCCAGTCATTGGACTTGGAGGGGACCTAGAAAGTTCATCCAGTCCAATCCATCTGCTGCAGCAGGATGCCCTAGATCCAGTTATTAGGGATGGGAAGGGACCTCCAAAGATCATCCAGTCCAATCCCCCTGCCACAGCAGGATCCCCTAGATCCAGTCACAGAGTCCTATCACTGGGTGCCCCTGAGCAGAGCCCTTCCAGTGCCTTGTGTTCATACCAAAGAAAACCCCAACCAGGTCTCAAAGAGGTGAAAACCATCGTGTTCGCCCCAAATAAAGCTCTGAGGAAGAACAGCCTGGAAGCAGAGTGAGCTCCAAGCACCCGGTGAAGGGTCTACCCGTCTCTTCTGCGAGACAAAGGCAGGCAAAATTAATCAGCAGTGATTTGTTGTGCCAGAGACACGCAGCCTCCCCGACTATCTGTGGCAGATTATTGCTGAGGAAATAGTTCCTCAACATCCCAGGCACATTCCTGACCCTGTATATTATAAAGTTATTTCTGCCGTATGATTTGTAACCTGTAAAATGCCTGTGATCTTAATAAATGAGAGCTTGTTGCCTCCTGAAATCCACTGTATTTCATCTTTCGCTCCCCTCCGCTGGCAGCGTTGTTATTTAGGCTTGAGTTAACATTAGTATTCTCCCTGAGCATCTACACTTCCCTGAATTCGATAGCATCGCTGCGAGCTGGCACCCTTAGGACGCGGTGACACCATCCGTATGACATACGATCACGGGTGGAAGCGTAGCTGGAGGCTTTGTGGAAAACACTGAGCGGTTCCCAACCTGTACCGTTAATTTTAGTGGGTTGGGGTTTTCTTCCCTTGTTCCACACAATTTCATGGAGGGTTTTTTTTTTCAGTTTTAATTGGCAGAATTGAGTTGGTGACCAGCAGGTGTGAGCTGGAGCAGAGGAGGTTCCACATCAGTGTGAGAAGGACCTTCTTGGCAGTGACGGTGCCAGAGCCCTGGCAGGGGCTGCCCAGGGGGGCTGTGGAGTCTCCTTCTCTGGAGGTGTTTCAAACCCACCTGGACATGTTCCTGTGTGACTGGATCTAGGGGATTCTGTTGTGTCAGGGGGATGGGACTGGATGGTCTTTCGAGGTCCCTTCCAATCCCTAATGTTCTGTGATTCTGTGAATCTGAGAAGGACCCTCTTCCCAGTGAAGGTGACAGAGCCCTGGCAGGGGCTGCCCATGGGGATTGTGGAGTCTCCTTCTCTGGAGACATTTAAAACTCTCCTGGCTCCAGGAGATCAGGAGGAGGGAGGACTTTGCTCCCCAAAAGACAGGAAACACCCAAGAAATAATAATAGTAATAATGATGATGAAATAAAAAACACAAGCAACTTCCAGAAGCTCCAGGGGGACTGTGGAGTCTCCTTCTCTGGAGATGTTTCAAACCCTCCTGGCCATGTTCCTGTGCAACTGGATGTAGGGGATGCTGCTGTGGCAGGGGGATGGGGCTGGGTGATCTTTCGAGGTCCCTTCCAACTCCTAATGACTGGATCTAGGGGATCCTCCTGTGGCTGAGGGATTGGACTGGATGATCTTTTGAGGTCCCTTCCAACCCCTAATGACTGGATCTAGGGCATCCTGCTGTGGCAGGGGGACTGGACTGGATGATCTTCCGAGGTCCCTTCTCATCCCTAAGGGTCAGTGATTCTGTGACTTGGTCTAGGTGGTCCTCCTGTGGCAGGGGGATTTGTCTGGATGATCTTCCAAGGTCCCTTCCAATCCCTCACGTTCTGCGACTGGTGAATGAGGATGGGATCCCATTGCTAGGAGGAATGTCTGCGCAGAGCAGTCATCGCGCTGAGGTGTGCAGGGAGCAGAGTCTTCTTCCTGAACCCCTAAAGCACCACCAGCTCTGCAAAACCCCGAGCAGCCCTACAAAAGCCCCCGAGCAGCCCTTGCACAAGCCCCAGCCGACCCTGCAAAGCCCTACGCGAGCCAGCCGTGTCCTGGCGGCGTTCGACCCGCACGGACCGAGGCAAGAGCATCGCCCCTTGGGCAGGGCATGGCACCGTGGCGAGTTCACCTGCGCGTTCCCCTTTAAAAGGCAGCGACTGCGTTGGAAAGCTGCAGCTCTGGACAAGAAAAGAGAGAAGTTCAGTGCTGATGGCGGGGTGTTTGGACCTCCCAGCGCAAGCATTAGCTGGCTGAGAGGCGCTCTGGAATGCACCGAAGGAAACAATACCGGGAAGGGCGCCAAGCGCACGCACACTGGCGCCTGCGACCCGGGGATTCGCCTCCCAGTAACGGGAGCTGAGCAGGGCCCGGCGCTCGCGTGGGGCTGCAAATGACATCCCGTGCTCCTTGGCTCCGCCAAAGGGATTGCCAACGGGGGAAGGAGCTGGCGGGGCAGAACCTCCGGCGCTCCCCAAGCGAGCGCAGGGAGCCGGCAGCGATGGCTGCAGTCTGTTGCGCTTGATCCAGTCAAGTCTGGGGTGGAGACTCGTTAAGTGCCGCTGCGATGCGAGTCCGCTCGTACCGGCGGTTGGTCGCCCGGTGCCGCGGCGCCCGGCAGCAGCGGGCAGCCAGCAGAAACTTGAGCCTGGGTCTCCTTGGAGGCGAAGGGCAGCGCAGCGCCGCGGTGCTGACAGCAGGGGCTGAGCCCACTGACAGCTGCAGAAATTGTACAGTGCGAGTTCAATTCCCAGGAGCGGGAACAATAGACCCGGGGTCCTCATTCCGCTTGGGATTGTTCGAACCCGGAAAGGCTGCGGGGCTGAGGAAGGGACCTCAGGGCTTCTGCTGCGGCTCGCTAGTTTTTAAACCTTTTTCCCTCTTTGCTTCCTTTTTTCTTTTTTCATTTCTTTTTTTCGGAGTTTTATTTTTTCTGCTTTTTTTCCCTCTTTTCTTTTTTGTCCTCTTTTTTCCTTATTCTTTTGCCGCCTTTTTTCTTTATGTTCTTTTTGCTTTGTTTGCTTTTTGGTCTTTCTTTTTTTTTATTCTTTTTGCCTTTGTTTCCTTCATAGTTTGATCTTTTCCTCTATTTTCTCTGTTTTCTCTTTCATTTTTCTTTTCTCTTTATTTTTGACAGTTTTTCTTCCTCTTTTTTCTTTTTCTTATTCTTTTTAAGATTTTTTCTTTATAAATTTTGAAAATTCTTTAAAAAATTATTTTATTTTAGATTTTTTCCTTTTTCTTTTTCTCCTTTTTTCTTTTTCTTTTTTCTTATTTTTCATTTCCTTTCCTTCTTTTCCCCTCTTTTTACATTTGTTTTCTTTTTCTGCATTTTTCCTCTTTTCTTTTTTGTTTTAGTTTTTTCCTTCTTTTTCCTTTCTTTACAATTCTTCTTCTTTTCTCTTTGTTTTCTCTTTTATTTGCTTTCTTCTCTCTTTTTCACTTTTATTTATTTTCTTCTGTCTTCTCTTTTGTGTATTGTCTTTTCTCTTTTTTCTTTTATTTGCTTCCTTTTCTCTTTGTTTTCTCTTTTATTTATTTTCTTTTTTGTTTTATTTTTTCTTTGTTTTATTTTTAGTTTTATTTTTTCTTTTGGGTTTTTTGTTCTATTTTTTCTTTTCTTTATTTCCTTTCTTTTTGTTATTTTAGGGTTTTTTTTTCTTTGTCTAATTTTTTTTCCTTCAACTGCTACAATAAGAAAAGATTCTGAGGCTGAGGAAGGGACCTGAATTTTTCTTCTTTCCTTCTGTTTTCTCCCCCCCCCTTTCTTTCTCCTTTTTTCTTCTTCTTCTTTTTTTTTTTTCCTCTCATAACAAAGGCAAAACCTTCTCCTTCCCTGGTGTCCTTGGACTGTCATCTCCAACCTTTTGAAACTGTATCTGATTATCCATGTGGCAATTAATCATAATTAAGCAGGCTTGAGATTTGGAAAGGTACAAAGAAGGTGGCTGTAGCTCTGGCTTTTGTCCTGCCTAACCTCTTCTCCTTTTGTAATTCTTCTGTCGGGCGCTTTTTTGGCTGCTGGATCTCCTGTTTTGGAGCCGTGAGAGGCAGAACTGCAAAACTGAGAGAGAAAAGGGGGGGGGAAAGATGCAGACAAGCCCAGTGTGTGAGACTTAACATCAGAGCAACCTGGGCGCTGACTCTCTCTCTCTCTCCCTTTTGTTGGCCATGGCAGTCCCTAGGAACCGAAGTTCCAGCAAACTTGGAAGCAGCCCGTTTCCAAGAGGAAGCGAGGTAACAAATGACCTGGCTGATGCCAAGCGATTTGGATCCATTCTCACAAAGCAGATTTTTTCACTTCATTACAGTGAAGCGCTCAATCATTACCCGCTGGCACCGGGCACGGGGCACATGGAACCGCGCTCCGCCCGCACCCAGCCTCGTACTCGCCTCGCTTGGGTTGGGGGCGCTTGGTTCCTTTTTGGAATGGCTTCTTATTAAATGTTTTATATCTTCATAATTAAAATCCTGGGGCTGGCACTAGAATCGTTTCGGCAGAGGTAACCTGAGCCAGGGCTTTGCTGTGCCCAGGGTCAGGCTGGGGAACAATGGCTCCTTTAACTCCCGCGTTCCGCTCAGGTTTCTGTTTGCACATGGGTCCAATTTGTCCCATTTATGATTAGGTTTAAGTAAGTTGATGTGCTATTTATTTAGGAGAATTGCCATTCCGGGCTATTACCATATTCCCCTACAATATACTTTACGGTGTGGTCCGTGCCTGCACTGTCCATTATTAGGTTATTAGAGTCTCCACTGTGGTCCCCATTCACCAAAACAACAGCAACCGCCTTGACTCAGGCATTAAGTGATTTACTGCAGCTCTTTCCCTTGGAATTAATGTACATAGCGCTCGCAAAAGCCAACACACACACACACACACACACACACACACACTACCCCCCTCCTTCGCCTCGGCCCCAACCCCGAAGGCTTACAAGGGCCATGTGCTGGCATGTGAAAGAGACTTAAACGTCTGTGTAATTGATTTAAACATCCAGTACCAGCACTGGGCAGGGAAAGGCAAAGGGGCAGGTCACACAGTCACAGTTTAGGTTGGAAAAGACCTTTAAGATTACGGAATCACAGAACATTAGGGGTTGGAAGGGACCTTGAAAGATCATCAAGTCCCAGTCCCCCTGCCACAGCAGGATCCCCTAGATCCAGTCATTAGGGAGTGGAAGGGACCTCCAAAGATCACCCAGTCCAATCCTCCTGCCACAGCAGGATCCCCTAGATCCAATCATTTGGGGTTGGAAGGGACCTCGAAAGATCACGCAGTCCCACCTCCCTGCCACAGCAGGATCCCCTCGATCCAGTCACACAGGAACACATCCAGGTGGGTTTGAAACATCTCCAGAGAAGGAGACTCCACAACCCCCCTGGGCAGCCCCTACCAGGGCTCTGTCACCCTCACCATGAAGAAGGTCTTTCTTAGATTGATGTGGAACCTCCTCTGTTCCAGCTCACACCCACTGCCCCTTGTCCTTTCATTAGATGACGCTGAGATCATCGACTCCATCTGAAATCTCACATCAAGGTGCTGCTTGAGGGTGACAGAAGTGACCTTATCTGGGGGTGATGCTGGGAAGACCTCACTTAGCCTCTCCTAAACCATGCCATGGAGTAGAGAGCTCGAGGTCGTCTCTGTTAGTGATAAAACACCCTCACTTTGTCTTCTACACAGCATCAGTGGGGGTGCTATTTACAATGCCTGGTCCAAACCCTGTGGCTACTTCTTTGAACTCAACCCTTGCCTGACACAACCCCCTACCCCTGCCTTAGAGAAAGGGGTTTAGTTAAACCAACTCCCTTTTCAGCAGCTCTTCAGCTCCCTCCAGCTGTGGCAAACCAGTCTCATCCCTTGCCTCTTCCCGTTCCCTGGGCGACCTCCTGCCGTGGCCACCAGCACCAGCCTGTGGGGAAGGTCTTCCATGAGGAAGTCTGAAACTCGTTGACGCTCGGCCTCAACGGGCAGCAATGATTTGTGTTCACGGGTGACGCACACAATCAGCAGCTGGAATTCACATAACCCTAAATGAGGAACGGCGCCAATGACAGAGCTCTGCTCTGGGTTTACTGCTTGTTTCGTGGTGGAGGTGGTGGTGAGGCAGGTGTTGGGTCTTCTCCCTAGGGACTAGCGATAGGACAAGAGGAAATGGGGTCAAGTTGAGCCAAGTGAAGGTCAGATAGGATCTTAAGATAAGGTTCCTTCCAGAAAGAGTGAAGAGTCCTTGGAGCAGGCTGCCCACAGAGGGAGTGGAGGCAGCGACCCTGGAGGGGTTCAATAGATGGGCAGCCAGGGTGTTTCAGAAGATGGATTTATGTGGTTGGTGGGTTGTCAGGTGGCTGGTTGGGCTCGATGATGCTGAAGGTCTTTTCCAACCCTGTCGATTCTATGGGCATCTGTGCTTTGAGTCGGTCTGATATGGTGAAAAACTTGAGGCTTTGGGAACTAGCAGGGTGACCACAAGAGCTTCTGCAGGTGTGATGGCCCTGAGAAGCAGATGAGCAAAGGTACCCAAAGACTTTAAGACAAGTGGAGAAGCATGTGGAGACTCTACACAGTGGGACAGCATCTCCATGCTCGGTGTAGTGGGTGCAGTGCCCCGTCCCAATACCAAGGGAAGAAGCTGGCATGGGAAGAGATACTTGAAAGCAGTGGGAAGACAAGGCTGGCTTTCCAGCTCTTGTGCTCATCAGCCCATCAGCTCAAGAGGCATCAGTAAGGCCAGCTGACATGTTAGAATCATGGAATGTGTTGGGTTGGAAGGGACTTCCAAAGGTCATCGTGTCCAATCCCCCCACAACAAGCAGGGCCATCACTCACCAGATCAGGTTGCCCAAAAGCCCCATCCAGCCTGGCCTTGAATCATAGAATCATTAGGGATTGGAAGGGACCTCGAAAGATCATCTAGTCCACTCCCCCTGCCACAGCAGAATCATCTAGAACAAGTCGCACAGGAACATGGCCAGGTGGGTTTGAAAAGTCTCCAGAGAAGGAGATTTCACAACCCCCCTGGGCAGCCCCTTCCAGGGCTCTGGCACCCTCACTGGGAAGAAGGTCTTTCTCACACTGATGTGGAACCTCCTCTGCTCCACCTCACACCCACTGCCCCTTGTCCTATCAGTGGGTGCCCCTGAGCAGAGCCTGGTTCCATCCTCCTGACACCCACCCTTTCCATATTGATCAACATTAATGATGTCACCCCTCAGTCTCCTTTTCTCCAAGCTCAAGAGCCCCAGCTCCCTCAGCCTTTCCTCATCAGGGAGATGTTCCACTCCCTTCATCTTCGTGGCTCTGCATATGGTGATAAATTCATCTTCAGGAAAGAAAACAAACCTGGCAGAGCCCTTGTTGATGGGGTTTTCAGTGTCCTCCTGAGGCAGGGTGTGTGCTGCCAGAATTCCTCCCACTCCAGCTCTTTCCAGCTCTCTCTCCCAGTATCAGTCATCTGTTTGGGGTGCCTGTAATAATCATAATGTGAAAGTACATTACTTTTGCTCAGAACTGCTCCCCCATCTCCCAGTGGGATGAAACCCAGGGCCTAAGTGCCTTGACCACGGTCACCAATGTGGCCATCCAAGGGCAATCGATTTCTAAATGTGCCTGAACCTTGGGTGACCTGGACAGCAGCAGGAAGTACCACAAGCTGGGCCATCTGGTGGACAATAAAACTTCTCTTATATTTGTTTTTACATGAAGCAGCTGTACTTGAGCAGATGACCAGGGGCTGTGCAACCCGAGTGTGAATAGCTGAATTAGCAGATTCTATTAGGCTTCTTTAGGTTCTTGTTTGAGTGCCGCACGCCCTTTTTTAATTCTTGCTTTATTAACAGCTACCAAAACCACCCCAGTGCTGCCATTATGGTTATTAGTGACTTATTTGCTTCGTTAAAATTTACAGCACGTTTTACTTTCACCATCTGGGACAGCTGCTCCCACGTTTAGTGGTGAAAATACAACTTCATTGAGACCTAATAGTCTAGAAGGAGAGATAAAACTCTTTCTTTGGGTGCCAGTGTTACCTTTAGTGGGCAAACACGGTGCTGCTTTGCCAGTCACTGGGGTAGAACTTAGTGCTAGGATACAGACAAATACTTCTGCTTTCAGTAAAAGATGCTGTTTGGGAGGAAAAGGTTGACTGAGCTGTTACTTGGAAAGCTGCAGCTTCGGGAGAATGGCTGGGGATGGAATTATACTGCTCGGTGGGACATCCCCCCTGAAGGATTCTGGGGGTCAATGAGTCTAAACCCCTCTTATTGTGGGTAACTGCCTCGGATAACGCTCACCTCGGGTACTGGGAGCAGTTCTGGACCCCTCACACCAAGAAAGAGATTGAGGGGCTTGAGCAGGTCCAGAGGAGCAATGAGGCTGCGGAAGGGACTGGAGGGAAAGGCTGGTGGGGAGAGGCTGAGGGACATTTAGCCTGGAGAAGAGGAGACTCAGGGGGGACCTTGTCTCTGAGAGAAGAGGAGGAGACTCCACAACTCCCCTGGGCAGCCCATTCCCATAGTCATGTTTTTGTCTGCCTTTTCCTCCTCATACCCTCCCTTTGTGTATTTCTGCAGAACAGTGTTTTCTGATGCTTTTATAGAAAAAGATGAATTTCTGAAGTGAAGAGTTAGGCTACGCACATCCTCTCCCTCTTCTGTGTTTGGCAGGATTATCCTCTCTCCCCCACACACAGTTATCTCCGGAGGTTGTGCAGTCTCCTCCTCTGGAGACATTTCAAACCCGCCTGGCCATGTTCCTTTGCGACTGGATCTGGGGGATCCTGTTGTGGCAGCGGGACTGGACTTGATCTTTTGAGGTCCCTTCGAATCCTAATGTTCTGTGCTTCTGTGAAGTGAGTCAGTGGAGACAGGTTCATTTAGCCAACATTTTAGGGTCTTTTCCAACCCAAAAAATGATTGTGCGATCTCTTTTTTTTTTTTTGTGTGTGACAAGTGATTCTGTAGCATGGCTAGTGGTGGCCTGGAGATCTCTGCTACTTCTGCCTTCTCCTACAACATTAGAGCTTTTTTCCCTCTCCCCTAATTTATCCTTTGCTGTAGGGCCTATGAGATTGGATAGGGGGGAAGCATAACTGGAGAGGTTCTTTGACATTATTGTAAAATGAAATCTTGGAGAGCTTGATGGGGTCTACCAGCAGCTGTTAATGAGGGTTTATTAACCTCAGACTATATAGCATGAAATATTGTGGCATAAATACATGTGGTACCGGGGCCAAGCTGCCTAATAAACCACATGATAGAGGGGATTGTGTGCCTGGGGGATTCTGACATAGAGCCTTTCCCCTCGAAGTCGCTCTTTTAAATTTGCCATGGTCTGGCAGTGACTGAAGGCCGTTACTACCCAATGGCTCTTCGATAGGCTCTGTGAAATAAATTGGAGGTCTCCGTTCATTTCCTTAGGGAGAGGGGTCTGTGCTCCAGCTTACAGTAATTGTCGTCCAGGTTCAGAGCTGGGCAGCTTGGACAAGCCTTGGCCGCTGACCAGCTCTTTCACCTCATACCCTGTCCTCGGGGCTCTAGCGCTTTGCCACGCTGCGCCGTGAGAGTTTGCACTGTGGGGTCTTGCCGAGACTGCTCTGGATAAGCCAAAAGCTTTGTTTCACACCATTGCCAACAGTATCCTCCAAGGGCTTCTTGCTCTGAGAAATTAATGCTGTATTTAATAGTGCTCCTGACACAAATAAATGAGATAACTTATGGAAATAGGTAAAGCTGCGATGGATATAATGGAGAATGAGGTTCTTTGTAATTATTGCATTCATTTATAGGGAATAATGATTTATTAGACAGTCTGGGTTGGTAGTGAGGAAGACGATAGGCAGTTTGTAAGTCTGTTTCTAACTTTAAAGGGGATTCTCATCATCTGGTCTAATTAAATGGCGTGCTATTAGTTTTTAATAACCTGGGAAAATGAAATTACAATTGTATAAACCGTTGACTAATGATTTCTTCAACGACCCCACCCCAGGAGAACTAAAGATAGAAACCTATAGGAAAGCTAGTTTAAATTAAAGAAGGAAGCAAACAGCGAGGTGGACACTTGAATGGACCGTCTGTGCAAGAAATTAGGTAATTTCTGAAGTAAAATAGTAAAATTTAAATTTCAAGTAAAATAAAATAATTAGAAAACGGTATTTGTGGAGTCTCCTCCTCTGCAGATGTTTAAACCTGAAGTGAGGGGTCCAGCACTGCCCCCAGTACTTGAGGGGAGCCCTCCCCTGTGCCCAGTCCAGGGGGAGAATGACGCTCCTAGCCCTGCTGGCCAAAGGGCTGGGCTGTAAAGGTACTTTGTTGACTATTAGGATTTATCAGTGGACAGAGGTGCAGGACGACTTCTTGTTCTCTCGTTCTTCAGCCAGTCTTGGGTTATGCTGTGTGAATCAAACCTAAAAGATACTAAGTCCTTGGTCTAGGTGATCCTGCTGTGGCAGGGGGATTGGACTGGATGATCTTTCGACGGCCCTTCCAATCCCCAATGATTCTATGATTCTGTGACTTCAGGGTTGATTATGTTCTACCCAGTGAACACTGTCAGTTCATTTGCAGACAAGACTGTGGAAAATTCCTAGATCAAAGAGAGCAACCAGCTTCCTCAAATTAAAACATCCACAAACGCCTCCAAATATCTGCCCTTCCATTCTTGGAGAGGAACTAAACAGGGTGTTTGTGTTTGTTTATCTATTTCCATCCCCCTACTCTGAATTCAAGACTGTAGACCTGAGCAGGAGCCCTCAGCTGGGACTTAATTAGAGGAGCTGGGACTGGGAAATGACAGTCTCGATACCATTAGGCTGCTGCGCCCCAGCCCTCACTTGTGTTTCTGCCGAGGATATAATTAATACCCTGCACCTAGGCTTAATAGTGGCCGTAACTCTTGGTGCCGAGACGTTATTGCTTCGTGGCCCAAGGAGAACACTCCCGCGACTCTGGGCTCGGTGTCATCCGTCAGGCAGATTGGCCTTGTCCGTGTGCAGGAGCGTTGCGCAGGGCACTGGCGGCGGTCGCTTCCATGCGTCTGCTGGGGAAGCAATCACTTTTCAGCAATAAATTAGATGTATGAACTCTCTTTTTTCCAGTGCTCTGTTGCTCTTTCCTCTCTCCCGTGTACCGACTGGGGCACCGTTATGGCAGCCCTGGTTTCTGCAGAGGCGATGGGGAATGTCTTAGTGGGTCTTCACTTGGGAGACGAATGACAGAGGATTTTCTTTTCTGCTTGTGGAGCAGCAGCTGCAGAGCACCTGCCAAGCCACACTAAATGGCAAGGGCTGGGATACTCGGAGGAGACTGGTCTCTGGGAGCCAGTTTGGTGTCCTTGGTGGAAAATTAGCCATGAGGCTGAGTCTTGTTGCCCAGTTTGTCACTCACCGGAGGGAGTAACCTTCCCCAGTTTCCCCTGATACAGCAGCAGTAGTTGACTTAGTGACAAGGGTCTGGAGAAGGGCATTGAAGCTGGAAAACAGACCCTATTAGAAGTGGCTGAGGGAACTGGGATTATTTAGTCTAGAGAAGGAGGAGGCTGAGGGGAGACCTCCTTGCTCTCTACAACTACCTAAAAGGAGGTTGTAGTGAGGCTGGTGCTGGTCTCTTCTCCCAAATTCCCAATGATAGGACGAGGGGAAATGGTCTCAAGTTGCGTGACGTTTAGGGAAAAAGGAGACTGAGGGATGACCCCATGAGTGTTGATAAATATGTGAAGGGTGGGTGTCAGGAGGATGGAGCCAGGCTCTGCTCAGTGGCATCTAGTGTTACGACAAGGGGCAGCGGGTGTGAGCTGGAACAGAGGAGGTTCCCCATCAGTGTGAGAAGGAACTTCATGGTGCAGGTGACAGAGCCCTGGCAGGGGCTGCCCAGGGGGTTGTGGAGTCTCCTTCTCTGGAGACGTTTAAAACCCACCTGGGTATGTTCCTGTGCAACTGGATCTAGGTGAT
>JAOXOE010000632.1:26690218-26703712 GCA_028565055.1 Phoeniculus purpureus | reverse complement strand
TGAGGGAGCTGGGTCTCTTGAGCTTGGAAAAAAGGAGCCTGAGGGGTGACCCCATGAATGTTGATCAATATGTGAAGGATGGAGCCAGGCTCTGCTCAGGGGCACCCAGTGATAGAACAAGGGGCACTGAGCGTGAGCTGGAACAGAGGATGTTCCACATCCATGTGGGAAGAACTTTCTCACGGTGACGGTGAGAGAGCCCTGGCAGGGGCTGCCCGTGGGGTTTGTGGAGTCTCCTCCTCTGGAGGCGTTTCAAGCCCACCTGGCTGTTTTCCTGTGCGACTGGATCTAGGGGATCCTGCTGTGGCAGGGGGTTGGACTGGATGATCTTTCGAGGTCCCTTCCAAGCCCTAATGTTCTGTGATTCTTCTCTGATGCACCATCAATCCAGCATTGTTAGGGGAGGATGACAAAGATGAAGTGCGCTTAATTGCTCTCTGTCTCGTTACTCCATGGAATCCCTTTGATGCTGCCCAGAATTAGCCCATGTAAGTAGAAATTAAAAGTGCCTGCGCTAGTATCCTCCCTGTGATGGCAGGCCTGGTGTTTGACACCAGCTAAGATAGCTTAGACCTCATGGGATCCTAGATGCTGAGTTGGTCGCTTTAAAGATGGAGCTTGTGCTTGCTCAGGATACAACGATTAAATGATCTGGATTTATAAAACTAATGAATATCTGTGCTGAGGTGTAAATAAGATTTCAATAAGCACTGTGCTAACCACCTCTCTGCTGCTGATAGCAGCAGCTTCTGTCCTTGGCATCTTCTTTCAGTGTTAACCTAAAGCTGCTTCACTTCAAGGACTGTCTCTGGTGTAGGGTGATAGTGACAGAATCACACAGAATCACAGAACATTAATGGTTGGAAGGGACCTCAAAAGATCATCCAGTCCAATCCCCCTGCCACAGCAGGATCACCTAGATCCAGTCACACAGGAACATGGCCAGGTGGGTTTGAAACATCTCCACAGAAGGAGACTCCACAACCCTCCTGGACAGCCCCTGCCAGGGCTCTGTCACCCTCACTGGGAAGAAGGTTCTTCTTACATTGATGTGGAACCTCCTGTGTTCCAGCTCATACCTGCTGCTCCTCGTCCTGTCACTGGGTGCCCCTGAGCAGAGCCTGGCTCCATCCTCCTGACACTCCCCCTTCCCATATTGATCAACATCCATGGGGCCACCCCTCAGTCTCCTTTTTTTCCAGCTCCAGAGCCCCAGCAGGGAGATGCTCCCCTCCCTTCACCATCTCTGTGGCTCTGTTCTGGTCTCTCTCCAGCAGCTCTGTGTCCTTCTGGAGGTGAGGTCTCTCCTAAGTGACCTTCATTAAAGTGAAGGAAACATCCCCCAAAGCAGAGGAATTCCCTGTCAGGATTCTCCCACTAGACTGGGGAAGGGATGAGGCA
Organism: Phoeniculus purpureus; assembly: GCA_028565055.1. Taxonomy (NCBI): domain Eukaryota; kingdom Metazoa; phylum Chordata; class Aves; order Bucerotiformes; family Phoeniculidae; genus Phoeniculus; species Phoeniculus purpureus. The sequence goes on along the minus strand of JAOXOE010000632.1, from coordinate 26,702,311 downwards.
CAGAGGTCCCATAGAAGCAAAGAGAAGCCCTTGCTTACATGTATCTGCTGCCAACCAGGGACAAGGCAGGCCAACATCTCCTAAACACCATACCTCTTACCTTTTCAAGGTTGTAAATCAGGATTTGTGTCTTATCAACCTCTTACCCCACGTTGCACTGCATCTGCTTTCCCCTTTGGAAAGGCATTTTGCTGCTAAACTCCAGAGTTCCGCTGGAGTGCGATGAAAGCTGCTCGTTTCCAGTTTGCTGCTGTGTAAGAGGCATCTAAATACCCAGAGCTCTCCGACAAGAATAACCCTTTATCCCAGAAAAGCGCTGAGCAAACGGGATTTACTGCCATTGCGGAGCTGGCCGACGGCATCGTGTTTGCTTTGCTGGAAAGGGTTGGTATTTGGAAGACAAACTGGTTTGCAAGAGAACGTGTGCAGCCAGCCAACAAAAACAGTCTCTTAGTGTGTAGGATGGGCATCACCAGCCCTTCCCAGCCATCAGGCCCTTGGAGAGCAGTCCCCAGGGTGAAGGCACCGAGGGCTGATGGAGTTGGCACAGCTTTGAGCCCATTTATTCCCCCACTGCATTGGGATGTGGGCAGCTGTAACCCCTCCTCGTTCATACCCCGTGTTCTACAGGAGCACAGCAGCAATTTGGGGGCTCTCTGCCTTTGGGGTGCCATGAGGTTTATCCTAATGAGGAGAGATGGAGAGAGTTGGGGCTGGTTAGTTTGAGCAAGAGGAGGCTGAGGGGAGACCTACAATTATCTGAAAGGACCCTGCAGAGATGCTGGTGCTGGTCTCTGCTCACTGGTCATTAGCGACAGAAGCAGAGGGAAGGGCTTCAAGCTTCAACAGGGGAGGGTCAGACTGGCCATCAGGAAGAGATTCTTCCTGGAGAGAGGGGTCAGGGACTGAGACGGGCTGCCCAGGGTGGGGGTTGAGTCCCCATCCCTGGGTGAGTTTAAAAGTCACTTAAGATGTGGTGTTGGGGATCTGGTTTACCTTGTGAAGTAGGGTTGATGGTTGGACTCAAGGATCTCAGAGGTCTTTTCCAACCTAAATGATTCTGTGATTCTATGATTCTAATATGCTGCTTTTCTTTCATTTGGTGCCACGGAGGGGCTGGGCAGCTCCAGAAACTGCCACCATCGCTAACCCCTCTATACAGCCCCTTACTGGGCTCTCTGGCTACTGCCTCCTTGGAAATGTCATTTTGCCCAGGAGAGGGGAGGAGTCACCATCCCTGAAGGGGTTCAAAAAAGAAGTAGAAGTGGCCCTAGGAGACAGAGATTAGTGGGCAGGGTGGGGTTGGGATGATGGTTGGACTGGATGATCTTGTAGATCTCTTGTAACCTCAATGATTCAGTAACCCCAACGTCACATCTCAGCATTTTTAACAGACAAGGCTCTTTCCACCCCTCTTAAGGGTAAAGCTGGAGAACAACAACAGCAGCAGCAAAAGGATGAAGCCACAGCTGTGTCTTTACTCAAAACAACTCTGCGGTAAAATAGCAACAAAAGACACCTCCATGCTGCTGCCATCTCACCGGGCACCACAGAGGGGGATCCCTGCCACTGGAGAGATTTTCATAGAATCACTAGGGATTGGAAGGAACCTCAAAAGATCATCCAGTCCAATCCCCCTGCCGCAGCAGGATCACCTAGATCCAGTTGCACAGAAACACATCCAGGTGGGTTTAAAACATCTCCAGAGAAGGAGACTCCACAACCCCCCTGGGCAGCCTGTTCCAGTGCTCCATCATCAGGGAGATGCTCCACTCACAGAACGTTAGGGATTGGAAGGGACCTCGAAAGGTCATCAAGTCCAATCCCCCTGCCACAGCAGGATCCCCTAGAACCAGTCGCACAGGAACATGGCCAGGTGGGTTTGAAACGTCTCCAGAGAAGGAGACTCCACAAGCCCCCTGGGCAGCCCCTGCCACCCTCACTGGGAAGAAGGTCCTTGTGATATTTACATGGAACCTCCTCTGCTGCAGCTCACAGCCACTGCCCCTCGCCCTATCACCAGATGACCTTGAGCAGAGCCCAGCTCCATCCTCCTGACACCCACCCCTCACATATTTATAGACATTACCGAGGTCACCCCTCAGTCTCCTCTTCTCCAAGCTCAAGACACCCGCACTCCCATCCTGCGAAGCGAGGCGCAGCCAACGTGTTAAGGAGGGAGCAGCGGCGGCTTTGAATTCCCTTTGCTTTTGTCAGCCTCATTATTACAGCCAGAACGTTATTAAAATGCTGCTCTTGGTCTGCTAATAATCACTTCCCTTCCCTCTCTCTGCCACGTGAACTCCAGAACGCTCAGAAACGGGGTTTGTAGTTGCGTGCTTTTTTCAAGTCCATTGATCAAACATTTGTACATTTTAATGTTATAAATAATTGAAGAGCCTTCGTGGGGGTTTTTTTTTCCTCCCACTGTTAAAATTAAGTTTTCTGTTCTGCCTTTTCAAACCAGAACAAGGGGAGAGTGTAATTTAAGGCATGAAAAGGCTGCGAAACACGTGGAACTCCCCGTAACCCTGAGCTGCGAGACTCTCCTCGCTTCGCTTTGATTCTGGCGGAGACTGAAGTGTGTTCAGCCAGCCCTTGACAGGCTCCTCCAGCAGGTTACTAGCTAGAGGAGATCACCTGTTTTCAGAGGAGGCTTTCAACAGGGGGTGGGTACAAGGAGACTGTTTGAAGCCACCCAGCAGGTTTGGGGAGGGTGGGGGGCAGGGAGGCGATGGAGGAGGTGGGTGCAACGGAGCCAGACAGGGATGTTCAGATGAAGGACAGTGGTTTACATCGTGGTGCGCGGTTTTCTTCCCTTCCCTGTGGGTGTCTTTAATAGGAACGGAGTCTCCTTCTCTGGAGATGTCTAAAACCTGCCTGGATGTGTTCTTGTGTGACTGGATCACAGAGCATTAGAGATTGGAAGGGACCTCGAAAGATCGTCCTGTCCAATCTGCCTGCCAGAGCAGGGGCAACACTAGGGATTGGAAGGGACCTCAAAACCTCATCCTATCCAATCTCTCTGCCAGAGCAGGGGCAACACTAGGGATTGGAAGGGACCTTGGGAGACCATCCAGTCCAATCCCCCTGCCGCAGCAGGGACCGTTAGATCCAGTCGCACAGGAACATGGCCAGGCAGGTTTTAAACGTCTCCATTGAAGGAGACTCCACAACCCACCTGGGCAGCCCCTGCCAGGGCTCTGACACCATCACTGGGAAGAAGGTCCTTCTCAGAGGGATGTGGAACCTCCTCTGTTCCAGCTCACACCCGCTGCCCCTTGTCCTATCATTGGGTGCCCCTGAGCAGAGCCTGGCTCCATCCTCCTGACACCAATACTTCACATATTTATAGATATTCATGAGGTCACCCCTCAGTCTGTAGGGATCCAGGGGATCCTGCTGTGGCAGGGGGATTGGGCTGGATGATCTTTCAAGGTCCCTTCCAATCCCTAATGTTCTGTGTAACCTATTTTGAATAGGAATGAAACCTACTGAAGGAGCAAACCCAGGAGTGACCCAGGGAAACAGGGGAAAGCACGAGGGAAGCACAGGGAGAGCCAGATGCAAACTGTGTTAGCACGAGGTCCCGTGAACACAGGGCAAAGCTCCTGTTCCTGGTGGTCCAAGAGGAAATGGCCACAACTGGTGCCAGGGGAGAGCTAGACTGGACATCAGGAAAAATCTCTTCACTGATGGAGTGATCAGGGGTTGGAAGAGGCTGCCCAAGGAGAGGCTTGAGTTGCCATCCCTGGCCTTTTGGGGCTCCTTGCGCTGAGCTGAAGGGACTGCTTGGTCTGATAGAGGGTTAGTTGAGGTTAGGCTGGTGTAAGAGGGAGGTGGAACAGGAGGCAGGACCAACCTACAGGTAATGCTGAGGGTTAAACTGCAACTCTGAGCATAGGTTCTGGAAAAGGGCGAGATGAAGGTGGTGTCCAGTGAGGGGAATGAAGCGGAGATGATGGAGGGGGAGAGCTTGTTGTTCTTTACAGCTACCTGAAAGCAGAGTGTAGAGAGGTGGAGGTTGGTCTTTCTGCCAAGTCACCAGTGATAGGATGAAAGGAAACAGCCTCAAGTTGTGCCAGGAGAGAATTGGGTTGGACATCAGGAAAAATCTCTTCACAGACAGAGTGGTCAGGGGTTGGAATAGGCTGCCCAGGGAGGGGGGGGAAATCGCTGTCCCTGGAGGGCTCTGAGGGACAAGGTTTAGTGGGCAGAGTGGGGTTGGGCTAATGGTTGGACTGGATGACCTTGTAGGTCTCTTCCAACCTTAATGATTCTTGGTTTAAACCAAGTGCCTCTACAGCTGCACAAAGGATAGCAAAGAGGTTTGTCTCCATATCAGCCTGGAGAGATGAACAACCTGCTGTTGTGTGGATGATGCAGAGGTCATGGAACAACCAGCAAGATTAACAGCACCTGGTTTTCTGTGGATGTATTTGCATGACACTTTGAGACTCTCAAGCTTGGACCCTGAGGTCTTCTAATAACGATCTAATTCAAGGTCAAAGACGACCCCTCAAGTCAACCAAAGCTGACCAAAGAGGATCCAGCTGCTGAAATGAATCAACACGAAGCACATCAGTTATTTCCAGCATCTGGATGAGTATCACAAGCAGATGCTTATCCAAGAGAGATGACACTCACTAGAGTGAGTGGAGGAGCTGTGGTGGGAATTTTCCTGGGAAGGAGTTCCCATGGGAGATAGCTGGGGCTCCTAGCTCCAGCCAGGACGGAGATGCTGTGGGAACAGGGCATCCCAAATCCTAGCTCAATTAACTTTGCTTCTGGATGTAGCCTCCAGAGTGTCTTCATCCTGGTGGATACAGACACGGAAGAGGATGCTTTGCTCTCCAAGGGGGTTTTATGCTGAACAAACACAAGTTACGATGACAGCTATGAATCTTTACAGTATGAGAGGCAAACGATGATGACTGGATGCTTCTCCCCACTCTGCCCTTTCACTCATGACAAATGCTAGAAAATCTTATTGAGAGAGACTGAGATTTCCTCAAAACTCTGAACTAAAACCCCAAACATTCCTAGAGCCACCGTGGTGCCAAGGCTGGGCACCAGCACATAAAGGCAGAGCCCATTCCTCAGCAGGCTCTTCAGAAAATGGGCAAAGACATCTCCGCATCAAATCCAGTTTGGCCTGAGCTGTAGGGCTCAGGGAAACATTCCGTGTGTTGGCAAGGGCTGTCCTAAATCTCCACCTCTAATCCCTGTTTCAGTGTAACTGAGAGTTTTACCCGGTCCACAGCAGCGTGCAATGCCAGGGGTGTTCCAGAAAGTGCCAACGAGCCACTGGCAAATGGAAAGCAATGAAGAGAATTGGTTCCCTTGTCAGAAGCCACAGCTCTGGTTTCCTTTCTGCTCTCCACTCACAATACAATACGGGTTAAGGGGGTGAGGAATAGAAAACATCAAGGTGAACTGAGTTGAGACGGTAGGTAGGTGAGTTTCTGTTGCTATCACACTCTTAGCTCCAGGAGATCAGGAGGAGGGGGGACTTGGCTCCCCAAAAGAGAGAAAACATCCAAGAAATGATAATAGTAATAATAATGAAATAAAAAAGACAATTTCTAGAAACTCCAGGGAGGTTGTGGAGCCTCCTTCTCTGGAGACGTTCAAAAACTCGCCTGGACATGCTCCTGTGCGACTGCATCTAGGGGATCCTGTTGTTGCAGGGATATTGGGCTGGATGGTCTTTTGAGGTCCCTTCCCATCCCTACTGTTCTGGGAATTTGGAGAAGGCTCTTTGCCTAGCAATAGGATCACCAGGGATGGCTCCCTGCCACGAGCAGCACTTGCGCTGCACCTTGCACGGAGATGCTGTGGTCCCCTACACTATGAGTCCCCACCCCAAAAACCAACATGCCATGAAGAACATCTGCAATGAATTCATGATGCTACTTAACGGAAAGCATCATCTGGCAGGGGGATTGGACTAGATGGTATTTCAAGACCCCTTCCAATCCCTCACGTTCTGTGATTCTGTGGCACATTATCTCCCCCTCCAACACACACTCCAGCCTTCAATATTAATCTCTGCATTCTCCACACCTTCCAAGTCCTGGTCCACTCGAGATTCTCCCTTTCCCCACCCTGTTCCACTGTCGGGGACGGGTTAAGCCGAACGCCGCCGCACGGTGCATTCGCCTTCTCCTTCGCGTGACGGCTGTTTCGAACGCGTTCTAGGACTGCGTCAAGCATCGCGTCCCGATTCAAAAGGGGCCTCGGCTCTTCCAAGCAGCGCTTGGCTCCTCTGCAAGTAGTTCAGCTGCTGATAGGCACTTCCTTAATTCCTCGCCAAACACGCGGAATCTCTGACGACCGCTTGTTTAAACTACTTACACGACTCGCCCTTCTAATCTTTTTTCCCTATTAATCTGTGACAAACCGTGGAATTTAATATTTTTTACCATGACTAATGTATGAAATTTGTTAGCTTTGTCTGTAAATTTACAGAGAGCCCTGAATAATTGAGCCTTTACGTTTCCAGGCTTAGACTTTGTTATTCTAGCTGGGATTGCTCGGAAGGGTTTGAAGAACCTGAGGGGCTTTTGTGATGGGTGCCAGTATCAAATGCTGGCGCTGAGCTTAGCCCTTCTCGTTCTCCAGAGTTTGCCCCCAATTGTTATTGGGAGGAAAAAATGAAAAGAAATTAAAAATACAACATTGGTGATGAGGAAGAGACCCAGGAATTAATGTTGTGGAAACAATCATAGAATAACCCTGCTTGGAAAGGAGCTCCTAGATCACAGAGTCCAACCAGACCCTCAACAACCCTAAAGACCTGAATCTGACTGACTACCTGATGGATCGACAAACACAAACCAACCCCCTCCATGCGTGTGCCTAGAGCAGGGTGTGAAGCACCACGGCTACATGGTTCTTAAACACCTCCAGAGATGGGGACTCAACCCCCTCCCTGGGAAGATTCCAGTGCCCAATCACTCTTTCTGCAAAGAATTTCTACCTAACATCCAACACAACCCTCCCCTGCCTCAGCTTCAGACCATCTCCCCATGGTCTGTAGTTCCTAAGGAGAAGAGGCCAACAGCCACCCCTCTACAGCCTCCTTTCAGGTAGTTGTAGAGGGCCATGAGGTCCCCCGTCAGCCTTCTCTTCTCCAGACTGAACCTGTCCAGCTCCCTCAGCCTCTCCTCACACAACTGGTTCTCTAGATCCCTCACAGCTGGGTAGCTCTGCTCTGGGCACACTCCAGCATCTCGATGTCTTTCCTGTAATGAGGAGCCCAGAACTGAACCCCAGTACTCGAGATGAGGCTCACAAGGGCCAAGTACAAGGGCACTATAACTTCTCTTCTCCTGCTGACCACAATGTTCCTGACCCAGGCCAGGATCATGCTAGCCACTTTGGCCACCTGGGCACACTGCTGGCTCATATTCAGCCAGCTGTCTACCAGCACCCCCAGGTCCTTTTCTGCTGGGCAGCTTCTGAGCCCCTCATCCCCCAGCCTGGAGTGTTGCCTGGGGCTGTTGTGACCAAATGCAGCAGATGCATTTCTGCTGGCAAGTATCAGCCTTCACCCTCATTTGAGACCTTCCTTGCTGAAGCTGCACCAGGGGAGGGATAGGTTGGATGTTAGGAAGCTCTTCCTCACCAAAAGGGTGATCAGAGCCTGGACTGGACTGCCCAGGGCAGTGGTGGAGTCCCCATCCCTGGGAGTGTTGAAGGACAGCCTGGCTGTGGCCCTTCGTGCCCTGCTCTGGCCTCTGGGGTGATGTTAGGTCCTGGTCTGGGCTGGATGAGCTCAGAGGGCTTCTCCAACCACAACCATTCCATGATTCTGAGATTACAGTGTCAGACAGAGCTCTCTGGGGCACAGTCCTGTCCTTTGAATCACCTGCCATACGTGTGCCGGTGGTCATAACGACAAATCACAGAGGTAAATAGCTTTGCTGCAGCCGCAGCTCTCGATGCAGGTATCCACTTGCCCAGAATCAATTGCGACCATGAAGCTCTTTGAGTTCAGTGAAGCTCTACCAGATGGAGACCCTCAGGAGATGCAGAAGGAGGGGAAGGTGCGCCTTTACAAGATGAAGCCACACTTTTCCAGGTCACCTCTACCAGAGAGATGCCCAACGGTCACGTTAGCGGATTGCCATGTGAACCAGAAGGAAAAGAGACAGAGACCCAACAAGCCTCCTGTCCCCATCCTGTGCCCAGGGTTCGGTACCTGACGGCGGGGGCAGGACCTCACCTTTCAGCAGCTCCCCAGCCCACATCTGCTTTGCTGGAGAGAGATGCAAAGTTTGCTTTAGAAACTGCTTGCTCACCGACCCATAAAACCCCCAGTAACAGCTCTGAGGACAATCTCTAGAGGACCATCCCCTACACCCTTGGCGAGACCGGCGACAAGGAGCATCGCAGCGAGCAACGTGAGATCCGGCCCTCATCTGGGAGAAGGAAAAAGAGCACAAAGAGGCTCCTGCTGCACATAAACCCAGGAAAATAGGTCTTCGGGAAAGAGGCGGAACACAAAGCGATCTAACGGTACATTAGCCTCAAACCTGCGAGCGGGCGGCGCGGGATGCCTTCGAACGAGGATGCTCTCTCCGTCTCCGCTCCTCGGGTCATGTTACTTCTTTTAAATATTAATCAGAGGAATTGGAAAGCTTTATTATGAAGATGACAAACGCCGCCGCGCCTCGAGGAGAGGCTGGCGCGCGGGATGTGCAAACTCACACTTATTTGATTCAACATGGTTGACTGTGGGCTGCACTTTTAATGAGGGAAATAAAACATCCTCTTAATTGGCTATAAAAGGATGCGCACCGCAGACTTAGTGAAACATTAGGCTGCGCGGTTCAGCCCTGCTCTCTGACAGTGCCTCATTTTTATTGATATTACTTTTATTGGTTGGGAAATCTACGAGTTTATCTGGGTCACAGGAACAAAAGAGGCTTCTCTCTCCTGTTTATCGGGGGGTTTTAAGGGAGAAAGAAGGAAAAAGAGGCTATTCCACACAGGGTAAATTGAAAACATCGGTGTAACCCGACAGACGAGCAGCACTTTGTCATGATTTATACATGGGAACGTAACTGGTGCCAAAAAACCATGGGTGACCTCTCCCTACCCTCTATTAATAATTACAGTGTGGGGATGGAAGCCTGATACTCAGGACACTCCTCTCCCCTGTAAAAAAGTCGGTGTGGGGGGGTGTTGGCTGCTTTAGATAGGTAGGAAGGAGGCGAATCTGACTAGGAAGTGTTGACAGGCATCACGTCTCGTGCAATGGGAAACACACGCTTGGAATTTACCCAAAACTCGGGTCTTTAGCCCAACTATTTATTTTTTTAAATATTATTTCCTTTAAACTAAGGGCTCCAAACACCCTTCCTGGTCAGATGTGAAATATAAACTACAGGAAGGGGCTGACAGGATCATAGAACATTAGGGACTGGAAGGGACCTCTAGAGATCACGTAGTCCAGTCCCCCCGTTGCCACAGCAGGATCACCAGAGGCACTCAGATCACAGACCATTAGGGACTGGAAGGGACCTCTAGAGATCATGTAGTCCAGTCCCCCCGTTGCCACAGCAGGATCACCAGAGGCAGTCAAATCACAGACCATTAGGGACTGGAAGGGACCTCTAGAGATCACGTAGTCCAGTCCCCCCGTTGCCACAGCAGGATCACCAGAGGCAGTCAGATCACAGACCATTAGGGACTGGAAGGGACCTCAAAAGATTATCCAGTCCAATCCCCCTGCCTGAGCAGGATCACCGGAGGCAGACAAATCACAGAATGTTAGGGACTGGAAGGGACCTCGAATGCTTGGTGACAACACTGGAGGGGCTTTGGGGGTCACTCGAGGGGTTTACGGTGTTTCTTAGTAGGTCCCTCCAAACACCTAGCTCCCAATAGTGAAGTGAAGACCATTTGCCCTTCACAAGTTTCATGATTAAGGAGAAAGTTAGAATGATGATGGAGAATAAAAGCACCACTTTTATATGTGGGATGCTTCTTTGGAAGCAGCTTCTCAGTGTCATCTAGTGACAGGACAAGGGACAATGGTTTAGAAGTGTATGTTGAAACCAGTTAGTGATTGTGTTCCTGAACGTCTCATAAAGCACCGTAGGTTACTGTTTTGAACCTGACATAGGACCAACCTGCCTGGATTAAACATCACCACTACTTTCTGCCCCCCCAGAAGACAAAGCAGGAAGAATTCCTCTTGCAGCCTCCAGATTTTCTTATCCTTAGGCTCATTAAAGGCTGCTCCAGAAGGGAGATGCCATCATTCTGTGAGCTCAATAAACACGCAATGTTAGAGATTGGAAGGGACCTCAGCAGATCATCTAGTCCAATACCCCCGCCACAGCAGGATCCCCTAGATCCAGTCATTAGGGGTTGGAAGGGACCTCAACAGATCACCCAGTCCCATCCCCCCGCCACAGCAGGATCCCCTAGAGCCAGTCGCACAGGAACATGACCAGGTGGGTTTTCATAGCTTTAGGCTTATTAAGGGCTGCTCCAGAAGGAAGATGCCATCACTCTGCGAGCTCAGCACTCCTGTCCTTGTGCAAAAGGTTCTGGACAAAATGCAGGTGAAGATCAGCACTAAATCCATTGGGTAGGTCAGCTGGATCAGGGAAACAGCTTTTCCCCCCAATACGCCAGGGCTAAAGTCCCCCTTTTGAGGGCTGAGACCTCTCAAGTGATTTGGTCAGGAGAATTCCAACCCCCACAAATAATTAGGGCTTGATTTCCTATGAAACCTGCTGGCAGCATCCTTGCAGCAGAAATAGATGTCGCTGACAGAAACTGCCTGTTCTGTATTTTTCTGAGGTGAATTTTGTTTCTCACTGAACCTTCCAAGGCCCTGGAAAATGTAAAACTAAAGCAGGAAGCATGGGTTTAAATTATGTCAGACAAGATCAGACAGTGCCTGGAGCAGACAGGCTCTCTGCAGGTCCTCGCTGTAATGCTGCTCGGGCAGCCTTCTGGGAGAAGAGGGAGGAACTGGGGAGCAGCGAGCAGAGCTGAAAGACACGCCAGGAAAATAACACAGCTCCCTGCGCTCGGGTTCACCCCCACAGCCTGCTGCAGAGCTCCCGGCGGGGGACCCCAGCCCAGCCCCTCCCAATTAACCAAAGTTTGCACCGTCGCTTTGTTCTCTGCCGCTGCAGGACCCGCAACCCCCGAAGAGCAACCGTGAGCGCTGTGGAAAATACAGGGGGCAGGTTCAGACCACCTCTGGCATCTTCTGAGAGTGGAAATGGCTGGTTCTGCAGACCCCAGCAACGCTACGGGGTATCTGGAACTAAGGGAGGCTGCTGTCGCGCTCCCAGTCCTAGCAGCGGTTGTTTTGATAGCAGCTCGTTGGCAAAACCAACACTCAAGTCCACTTTATCCCATTTCCAGCAATTACAGCGACCTCAAATAGGGAATTTTAATTCGAGGAGCCTAATAAATGTCATCCCTCCAACACGTACGTTACTGTAATCTAATGTGAGTAAGAAGTCACTTGAGATGGAGCGACGCAACAGCCCCTTTAGGGCTAGTGCCACAGCACAGGCAACAAAAGGGAAACCCTCGTTAATCCACTGGAAATATCATGTTAATAAATGAAAATGAGATAATGACTTTTGTGGCAAGCTGAATCTTGTCTAAAGCCTCTTATGAGCTTCATGTGTCTCAATTAGGGACTGTGTTACAAGGTGGAAAAAAAAACCCCCCAACCCTCCGCCACGGGCTGAACACAATAAAAAACAAAGTTAAATAAGGAAATGTAGTCGCTATCATCATCATTATTATTACTGCAACCCTCCTGCCTGACCTAGAAGCATCTCGTTGTACAGATCCACCCTGAGCTCCCATTATGGCTCTTAATTGGGGCTGCAGACGCTGCTCCCGCAACGCGATTTGCTTTTCTCTTTCCTATTGAGGGGCGCGAAGTCAGAGTCCATTTAACCTGCCTGGTTCCACCTAGAATCATAATGGCTGGAAAGGACCTCCGGGATCATAGAATCGTAGAAGTTCTGGGCCCCTCAGTTCAAGGAGGACATGGAGCTGCTAGAGGGAGTCCAGCATAGAGCAACGAGGATGATGAAGGAGGTG
>JAOXOE010000632.1:26648403-26664848 GCA_028565055.1 Phoeniculus purpureus | reverse complement strand
GCTCCAGAGCCCCAGCTCCCTCAGCCTCTCCTCAGCAGGGAGATGCTCCCCTCCCTCCATCACCTCTGTGGCTCTGCGCTGGGCTCTCTCCAGCAGCTTTGTGCCATCGTGGAGCTGAGGAGCCCACAGCTGGACACAAGATTCCAGCTGTGGTCTCAGCAGGGCAGGGTAGAGGGGCAGGAGAACCTCTCTCCATCTCCTAACCACCCTACTTCTGATCCACCCCAGGATGCCCGTGACTTTCTTAGCCACCAGGGCCCATTGCTGGCTGCTGGCCATCAGCACCCCCAGAAAGAAATGAAGAGATCAAACAGAAAAAGGTAGAAAAGCCCAAAATGAGAGAGACCCAGACCTGCTCCTCCAGTCCTCTCCAGAGCTCAGCCAGCAAAGAGCCAAGCGGCACCAACCATCTCAAACGAAAGGATGGAGCCGGCTACAAGAGCAAATCTGAAGAGAAGCCGGCAGGTCCCCCTCACGCTTGTGGTGCTCAAACCAACAGAGGTGCAAGAGAAGCAGTGTTAGACCCTGGGAAGGGATCAGCTGCACCTGTGGATGTGGCAACCCACAGCCCCATCTCCCCAGTCCAACCAACAGAGGCGACACTGCAGTGGGTCTGAGAGGCATCAAAGGGAACCGCGAGGAAGCGCCGCTGCAAAGACTTTGAAAGGACAGGGCAGGGAGGGAAAGAAAGAGGAAGAGAAGTGTGAAAATAAAAGAGGGAGGGAAAAGGCCCTGCGATGCCCTCAGGTATTTCATGTGTGGATCCCGCGCCGGCAGCCTTGGGCTGCGATGCACAAAGGGCTCCTTCTTCAGCCGCCAGAGAAAGCCAGGCAGAACATTCACCGTGGCTAATTCGTTTAGGGCCCTCAATTACAAGTAGGATCTTGTGACACTGCTGTGGTTGTAGCCTTTTTTCCTCCTTTTCCTCCTTCTCCCCCTCTTTTTTTCAACAAGCACAAAGCCGATAAGGAGCGTGACACCTCAAGTGGCCCCACAACCGCTGCTCCCGCCAGTGCCACCAGCCTCGGGGACCTGCCAGAGAGAATCGGGTCGGAAAGACCCCTGGGATCATGGAGTCCAACCAGCAACCCTACTCTACAAGGGCACCCCAGACCAGATCCCCCAACACCACATCTAAGTGACTTTTAAACTCATCCAGGGATGGGGACTCAACCCCCACCTTGGGCAGCCCAGTCCAGTCCCTGACCACTCTCTTTCTTCCTGATGTCCAGTCTAACCCTCCTCTGTTGGAGCTTGAAGCCCTTCTCCTCTTCTTCTGTCTCCAATTCCCTGTGAGAAGAGCCCAGCACCAGCATCTCTGCAATGTCCTTGCAAACAGCTGCAGAGTGTGATGAGGTCTCCCCTCAGCCTACTCTTCCTCAAACTCAACAGCCCCAACTCTCTCCATCTCTCCCCATCACATTGATTCTCCAGGCTCTTCCCCACCTTTGTTGCCCTCCTCTGCCCTCGCTCCAGCCCCTTAATGTCTCTCTTGTACTGAGGTGCCCAACACTGGACCCCAGTACTCAAGGTGCAACCTCCCCAGTGCTGAGTCCAGGGGGACAATCCCCTCCCTACTCTTGCTGGCCACACAGTTGCTGATACAGGCCAGGACGCCGAGAGCCTCATCCTACCTTTGAGAGTCCCTGGATCAACAACTAACACCTAATCAACTCATCACTAGACCAGCTCAGCATCCTCTACAAACCCACTAGACATGGGATCACTCCCAGCACCAAAAGGCATCACAGAACTGGCTGCCCAGGGAGGTTGTGGTGTCTCCTTCTCTGGAGATGTTTGGAACCCACCTGGCCACGTTCCTGTGAGGCTGGATCTAGGGGATCCTGCTGTGGCAGGGGGATGGGACTGGATGACCTTTGGAGGTCCCTTCCAATCCCTAATGACTGGATCTAGGGGATCCAGATGTGGCAGGGGGGATTGGACAGGATGATCTTTCCAGGTCCCTTCCAACCCCTAATGTTCTGTGATGCTGTGATTAACCTTCCTCTCTGAGCTGCTGGTGCCCAAGCCCCGCGTTGCTGCATTCGTGACCCAAGTGGGATGAACAGGAGGTTTTCAACAAAAGCCTTGTTCTGACAGTCTGTGTAGCCACGGCCAGGAAACCTGGGAATCCTGATCAGAGAAAGCTGCTCATTTCCAGCCCAACGAGGTTTGGAAAAGTATTTAAACTTTTGGAGCTTAACTAAACCTTCAGACCTTTGGGTATTGTCACACTGGGATCTGTGAGGTTTTATTATGTGTCTTTCTCCTGCTATTTAATGTCCAATTAATTTCATGATAGGGTATTTTACAGAGATGCTTCGCGTATGGAGGAGGATCGCATTGTGCTCCAACGGTTTATTGTGGAGCTATAGAGGGTGTTTTTGAGTAAATAAATAAATGAGCCTTCGTTCGTCCTCGTTTTTACTTAAGAGCTGGATTAAACCACCAATTCTTGGTTAGAATCCAAGGGTTTGAGAAAACAGGGAGCGTTGACTTGTTTTTGGAAAACCTAAGCATTGCTCAGGGGAGCAGATATCTCTCTGGCCCCCATAGAAATGCAGACGCAAGGCTGGCATATGGAAAGTGTTTTCATCATGACCGTGACTTGCTAAAGAGACGCCTGGAAGATCGTACTGTTTGTTGGTAGCTGTCTTGTTAAACTCCTCGCTCCCCCCCTGCAAACACAGTCAAACGGCAGCGCTTAACAGCCAGAGCACAGCCACTGCAAACGCTCCCCTCCGTCACTGTGCCACTGCAGGGCTGGAATTCCTCTCAGCAGTGAGATGTGCTGGAGGCGGCGGCGGCGATACGCCTGGTTCTGCCATGCACCGCATTACCAAACCATCCCAACCTGCTTCCTCATTGAGGGGATGCTGAAACGAAGATTGTGGCAGACGTACACATAGGGTGAAGGGCTTTATTCTTAAAGAGCCCAGCTATCCAGGCTGCCTTCAAAATCTCAGCTCTGCCCAAGGCCATCCGTTATAAATGGGGGGAGCTTTTGGTTTACTTTGACCTGGGGCCTTGTATGGCCATGAACCACAATATAGGGTGGGCAGTCTGTCCCATCTAGGAGTTTCCCATGTGAAGAGCACCACTCGAAGGGAGTGGAGCATCTCCTTGGTGAAGAAAGGCTGAGGGAGCTGGGTCTTTTGAGCTGGGAAAATAGGAGACTAAGGGATGACCCCATGAATGTGGATCAATATGGAAAGTGCAGGTGTCAGGGGGCTCTGCTCAGGGGCACCCAATGACAGGACTAGGGGCAGCAGGTGTGTGCTGGACAAGACGAGGTTACACATCAATACGAGAAGGAACAACTTCTTGGTGAGGGTGCCAGAGCCCTGGCAGGGGCTGCCCAGAGGGGTTGTAGAGTCTCCTTCTCTGGAGACGTTTCCAACCCTCCTGGCCGTGTTCCTGTGTGACTGGATCTAGGGGATCCTGCTGTGGCAGGGGGATGGGACTGGATCATCTTCCGAGGTCCCTTCCAATCCCTAATGATTTGATCTAGGGGATCCTGCTGTGGCAGGGGTGTTGGACTGGATGATCTTTCAAGGTCACTTCCAATCGCTCATGTTCTATGATCCTGTGACTCCACACCTAAATGCATAAGGGTGATAGCTGCACATTCTTTTGTTCTAAAACACAACTAAATTTCTATTAGAAGAATTAAATAATGAATATTTTGAAGCTTAAACTTCCTCAAAACCAGTTGACTGCTGGAAGGACCTCATGGTGCCTGCCCCATGCAGATCCACTCCCCATAGAAACTGTTCAAACAACTCCAGCCTCCAGCCCGAAGCACCAAGGTCCAATTTTTGTGGCTGTCAGATGGAAAAAGGGCCACTGCTCCTCTCAGCGCCGGGCAAAGTGTTTCATCTAGTGTGATATTTGCTGAAAAGATTTCTCTCTGCAGCTTTCACTCAAAAACCTTCTGCCAGCCATGTCCCAAGGACCAGCTGCTTGGGAAATGTAGAGGGGATGTGTCGAGAGAGAGAGAGAAGAGTGAAAATTGTTCTGCGATTGCTTCCAAGCCAATTCTGGCAGGCGAAGGACGAGCGCAATAAGCCACGTTTGTAAAGGGCACTCTCTACTCTGAACATGGGCATGTCCCTGTAACAGCAGGAGCCATAATCCTTAAGAACAGCTTCTAACCATCGAAGATCCAACATTTCTCATAAGTCCCTGCGACTGGGTTTTACCCTGCCCTTTGAGAGCTGTAGAAAACTGAGAGGGACCTTTGGGATCACAGAATCACACGACATCAGGGATTGGAAGGGACCTCAAAGGATCAGCCAGTCCAATCCCCCTGCCACAGCAGGAACCCCTAGATCCAGTCATTAGGGATGGGAAGAGACCTTGAAAGATCATCCAGTCCCATCCCCCTGCCACAGTAGGATCCCCTAGACCAAGTCACTCAGGAACATGGCTAGGCAGGTTTGAAACATCTCCAGAGAAGGAGACTCCACAACCCACCCTGGGCAGACCCTGCCAGGGCTCTGTTATCCTCACTGACAAGAAGGTCCTTCTCACATTGATGAGGAACCTCCTCTGCTCCAGCTCACACCCGCTGCCCCTTGCCCTGTCACTGGGTGCCCCTGAGCAGAGCCTGGCTCAGTCCTCCTGACACCCACTCTTAAGGGATGACTAAGACCAGGTCACTCCTTCCCTTTCTACCACCAGCATCACCATATAGAGTGGCACTGGAGCATTTCACACAGCCCTGTCTCCATTCCTTCTGCCTTTTTTGAAGCTGAATAGGGGATCCTGCTGTGTCAAGGGGGATTGAACTGGATGATCTTTCGAGGTCCCTTCCAATCCCTAATGACTGGATCTAGGTGATCCTTCTGTGGCAGAGGGATTGGTTTGGATGGTCTTTGGAGGTCCCTTCCAGTCCCTAATGAGTGGATCTAGAAGATCCTGCTGTGGCAGGGGGATGGGACTGGATGATCTCTCGAGGTCCCTTCCAACCCCTAATGTTCTGTGGTTCTGTGAAGGGTTATTGCTCAGGAAGGGAAAAAAGAAGCAACAAAAAAGCAGAGGCTGATTAACACTGGACACATGTAATTTCTATACAGCTTGCACATCCCATAAACATGGGCCAAAGGTGTTCCTTATCAATTGGCATATATGAATTCCAGATGACTGGAGCGTTTATTATTGTTCAGGAAGCTCAAGCAGTGCAGCTACTGGTATTTTCTGACTCGGTTTCCCCTCAGCCAGCCACCTTAAATCCTAAACCGTTTCCTGTGCCAGCATCACCAGAGCCAGACTTTGCACCCCTAGATCACAGCATCACAGAACATTAGGGATTGGAAGGGACCTCGAAAGATCATCCAGTCCAAGCCCCCTGCCGCAGCAGGATCCCCTAGATCCAGTTGCACAGGAACCTGGCCAGGCGGGTTTGAAACATCTCCAGAGAAGGAGACTCCACAGGCTCTGTGGGGAGCTCGTTCCAGTGCGGGTTGGGAGCTGTAGGGTTCCCACTGGGAACGATGCATCCTGGCATTGCCTTCTCCTCCCGGAAGGGCAGCAGGAGAAACGCCACGCCAGCCGTCCCTCCGCCTGTGTTCTGTGACAAAGCTCGCGTGTGCCTTTAAGGAACAAAAATTAATGCAAAGCTTATTACAATCCTGGTGGTTGCTAACGCTTCCTCTCTTCCAGTGTCCAAGTGTCTGAATTTCAGCTTCAGATGAGTGTGGCCTGCTGGGATTTGAGCTGCCAGTTTAATTAGTGTTCAGTAATTTCAATAATGAGTGACAATTCATTGGGGCTTTTAGGTTGGTCTTCTGTTCAGAAGCAAATCAATAATCCACAGTTTTTCCCCTTCTTTAAAGACAAGAAAGTGGCATGTGAGTTACATCAGATGAGAGAAAATAAATGAGGAAAAGCACAACTCCCTCAGTAACTTGAGAGGCAATTGGCTTTAATGGTGTGGGCAGCCTCCCTGGTTTGTGATGTTATTGGATGAACAGAAAGGTCATTAGTAGCTGGAAAGGGGGCTCCAAAGATTCTCACAGTAAACAATTTGCCCTGGCTGTAACCATAGTGATTTGGGTAAATGAACACAGGTATACGGATTACTACCCTATTCCCCAGGCTGCCTATATTATTGCCTCAGAAGATATAAAAACAATTGAGGCTAATTGTATGAGAGTGAGTTTATTACAAACATAAATGGAAGGGGAAAAGAAACCAGATATATTGTTCAGAAGCTTTTTTAATCTCTTCATTTTATATGTACGTGTGTGGGTATAGGCGGCGGGGATGCTGCGTCCCCGCATCCGAGAGCACAGCCACGGTTTCTGCTGTGACAGGGGGATTGGACCAGATGATCTTCTGAGGTCACTTCCAATCCCTAAGGACTGGATCCAGGGGATGCTGCTGTGGTAGGGGGATTTGGCTGGATGATCTTTCGAGGTCCCTTCCAATCCCTAATGTAGTGGTGGGATTGGACGGGATGATCTTTTGAGGTCCCTTCCAATCCCTAATGTAGTGGTGGGATTGGACGGGATGATCTTTTGAGGTCCCTTCCAATCCCTAATATAGTGGTGGGATTAGACTGGATGATCTTTTGAGGTCCCTTCCAATCCCTAATGTAGTGGTGGGATTAGACTGGATGATCTTTTGAGGTCCCTTCCAATCCCTAATATAGTGTTGGGATTAGACTGGATGATCTTTTGAGGTCCCTTCCAATCCCTAATGTAGTGGTGAGATTGGACTGGATGATCTTTTGAGATCCCTTCCAATCCCTAATGTAGTGGTGAGATTGGACTGGATGATCTTTTGAGGTCCCTTCCAATCCCTAATGTAGTGGTGAGATTGGACTGGATGATATTTTGAGGTCCCTTCCAGTCCCTAATGTTCTGTGAATCTGTAATTGGACTGGATGATCTTTCGAGGTCCCTTCCTTAATGTCCTGTGGTTCTGTGATGCTGTTGACACCAGAGTTTGGGACGAGAACAGCACAAATACTCATTTTCTGATACTTGGAGACTGAACAGAAGAGAAAATCCCAGGAAAAGGGGTTATTGTTGGCGAGCTGGCAGTATCCCCTGCATCTCCCATCTCCAACGCCCAGGAGCATCGCTCCGGTGTGCAGTAGCAGCCTGGGGTGGTGGCAGCGGCCGGTGGCGGCCGGGTTCGCAAAGTTGCTTCGCTCCCTTTTGTTGCAGCAACAAAGAGCCGGCCTGGGCGGAGGGGAGGGGGCTGCGAGTCGCCGCATACAAACCCATTAAAAAACCACAAATGAAATACCCAGCTGGGAAGGTCAAGTCTAATGAGGTGGTGTGTTGTGAGGAGTGGTAGCTCACAGCAGCCCCCGTGTAGGCCAGAGGTGATTCCAAGTGAACAGCTGCTTATAATTATTATAATCTGACACTTTTCATCCACCTCAGGTGCTATTTTTTTCTCTTCTTTTTTTTTCCCCTTCCTCACAAGAGAGAGAGGATTAATTGTATATCAACTGATATACATAAAAAAGGGGCTCGATGGAAGGCTTCATAAAGTACCGTGGAACAGGGGCTCCCACTGAAATCCTAATGCGCATCGTCTTAATTAAATTCCCCCATCCAGGATGCGAATTCAGGTGCCTCCACACCTCCTCCCTTTATTTTTCTTTCCGTTTCGAGAGAAAGTTGAGAATTCCTGTTGCCACAGAACTGGCAGGGAAAAGGAAAAACCTGACCCACATCAGCCCCTCTTCTTGGAGAGGTGGGGGGCAAAGCAGCCCCAGTTAATGCTCCATCTCTGATTCCGCTCGGCATCTACGCAGACCCTGGGTATTCTCATGTTAAAGAATACGCTCTCCCATTAGAATTTCAATAGAGCCCTGCTCCCAGGTGAAAAGGCAATATCCACATTAAAATGAAGATATTATTAAAAAAAAGAGGAAGTAGCATGTGCAGCAGTCTATTGACATCACTCTGGCGGGAAACTGTTGATTTAGAGGAGGAGAGGTATCTGGGTATGTGTTTAAATTGAACATTTAATAGCGCCGGTTCCAGCTGCTATTTACTGGTGAGCAGGATCTGAACACACAGTGTTTACACGACCTTACAGCGTGTCCTCCATCGCGAGCCGGGGAAGCGCACGCCCGAGATCACCTGCTGTAAGAAATACCCCAATTACACCTCTTCTCTAAATATTGCCTGAGCGTTATTAAATCTCGCGGTTTGCCTTGAAGAGGAAACTTCCCTTCCAGAGCACGGATTGTGTTTAATCAGACACGGTTAGTACAACCGCTCAGATGGAAAAAAAAGAGAGAGAGAGAAATGAATGGAATCTTACGGGTCCCACGATGTTTCCCTGCTGAAATGAATGGGAGCCACATGGGGTTTGCTAAAGATTGCGGGCTGCGCCTTCAGAGACCCTGTCGTCTTGCAGCGCTGTGTGCTCAGGGGGTGTGCGCATCCACATGGGGAACCGGGAGAGATGGGCGTGTCGTTGAGTCGTTGAATGCGTTGGGTTGGAAGGGACTTCCAAAGGTCATCCAGTCCAACCCCCCTACAACAGCACTTGTGTGACTGCTGGGGTTCTCCAGGGGCTTCGTGTGTTGTGTTGGAGCACTGCGTTGTGTTGGAGCTGCTTGAGATGCGGTTGGCTTGGATCGCTCAGCAGATCAGGTTTTTCTCCATATTGGAGAACCAACTGGAGGTGATATTTAATTAAAGCAAATGTTTCCCATCCTTCCTCTCCTGCTTCTAGTGCAGGAGATCAGGGGGCATTTTGCATCCTGCTGGCCAGAGGAGGGCCACGAGGATGATCAGTGGGCTGGAGCACCTCTCCTATGAGGACAGACTGAGGGAATTGGGGCTGTTCAGTCTGGAGAAGAGGCTCTGAGGTGACCTTACTGTGGCCTTCCTGTATCTGAAGGGGGCCTACAGAAAAGCTGAGGAAGGACTATTTAGGATATCAGGTAGCGACAGGACTAGGGGCAATGAAGCAAAGCTGGAGCTGGGTAGATTTAGACTGGATGTGAGGAAGAAGTTCACCCTGAGAGTGGTGAGAGCCTGGAATGGGTTGTCCAGGGAGGTGGCTGGGGCCCCATCCCTGGAGGTGTTTAAGGCCAGGCTAGATGAGATTCTGGCCAGCCTGACCCAGGATGGGGTGACCCTGTCCATGGCAGGGGGATTAGACTAGATGATCTTTCGAGGTCTCTTCCAACCCCTAATGTTCTGTGATTCTGTGAGATGGATTTAGAATCATAGAATCATAGAATCATTAGGGATTGGAAGGGACCTCGAATCTCCTCACATCCATACTGTTCACAAGGGCTGAGAATGATAGGACGAGCAGTCATGGTCTGACGCTGGAAAAGGGTAGATTGAAGCTGGACAGGAGGAAAAAGATTTTGAATCTGAGGATGGGAGATCCTTGGAACAGGCTTCCAAGAGAGGTGGTGGAGGTGCCATCCCTGGAGCCATTCAAGATCAGGCTGGATGTGGCTCTGGGCAATCTAGTCTGGTTAGAGATGTCCCTGCTTGTTGTAGGGGGGTTGAACTAGATGTCTGTTGGAGGTACCTTCCAACCTTATGGTTCTATGATTCCTTGATTTTAAACATATCTGTTTGGATGACCTTCCTTTGCCATGGACTCATTAAATCAGTGTTGAGCCTTCAGCATAGCAGGAGGAACTTGTTTATTCTTCTAAATTTCACTTCATAGCTCAGGGCTGGAGAATGGCCTCTGCTGTCAGTACATTTCACCCTAATCCCAACCTAATCTCACATTTGGGAGAAATTGCTGCCTTCAAGTATTTATTACTTACCTCTAATTAAACCTTGAACCTGTTAAGCAATTTTGAAACATAAAGAAAATACTTTCTAGTCCCTAAAAAGCTTTAGGCTGGAGGGAAAGGAAAAATTTCTTCACTAAGACAGTGGTCAGGCACTGGAATGGGCTGCCCAGGGTGGTGGTGGAGTCTCCATCCCTGGATGTGTTTAAAAGTCGCTTAGATGTAATGTTGGGGGATCTGGTTTAGGGGTGACCTTGTGGAGTAGGGTTGATGGTTGGACTTGATGCCAGGGGTCTTTTCCAACCTGAGTGATTCCATGAAAGAGGGAGATATTGAGGTAAAGGCACACCGTGTTTTGATAGTAGTGGTTTAATGATCTCACAGCCTCCCCACCATCTGCTGACCAGTCACTGTTGATCAGTGCACAGTTGGGATGGACCGCAGCTGACTCCAGCTGTGGTGGATACTTACAGTCGTATTTGCACTGCTCCATGGTATCTTTTAAAATGAATTACAGACTCATCAGGCCGCTGCCTCCTGGCAAAGGGAGTCCAAGGTTTATGTATCGACAGTTTATTAAAGACAAACACCTCTATTTTAAAAAAAACAGCTGTATCTAGCAGTTATTAAGGAAAAAAATTGAGTGGCTGCATAGCAAGTTCTCGGACATTTGGCCTGAATTTGGGAATCGTAGAATCATAGAACCATAGAGTCATTCAGGTTGGAAAAGACCCTTGGGATCAAGTCCAACCACCAACTCTACTCTACAAGGTCACCCCTAAACCAGATCCCCTGACACTACATCTAAGCAACTTTTAAACACATCCAGGGATGGAGACTCAACCACCACCCTGGGCAGCCCAGCCCAGTGCCTGACCACTCTCTTTCCATGAAGAATTGGGACTATCAAACAGTTGAATAGGGCTGGTATTTGGATATAAACGTCTTGGTGGAAACTTGAGATGAAACACAATATGTTTTAGATGCCTAGGAGGTCTGCCCTCCTTCCCACTACAAGCCAAAAGTAGCAGCATTCCAGAGTTTTTTATCAATAAAACCAGAGTCTGGAGGCTGATGGGCATCAGATTACGCTCTGCCTGGCTCTTGTGCTGAGAGCATCTAAATACTTCAGCTGGATGGGGCAAAAAAACCTGCTGACATCATCCGTGAACCCTGTGCTCAGATTTTCCTGTAAGCAAATACTGGAATAACCATGGGAGAACAGCAGTTAGATGGGGAGAAATGCCAAGATCCTGATTCAGCAAAAGCTTTTACAAAGGTATTTAAAGTTAAGCACATGCTTAAGTGCTCTGCTGAATCAGGGCTTAGGGGAGGGCTTGTTATCTATGAAAGATTTCTGAGTGGGAACGCGGGGGAAGCAATCAAGGTGCGCGGGAGTGTAAAGAGAAAAGGGGACGTGGGAAAAGGGGTTTGGGTTGAGGTTAGGATTCTGACTGGCTCAAGAAACTCAGCAGAGGGGTGTAGAAACTGTGGGTGAAGACCTGCTAAAGTTAAAGCAGAGGCACTGCAGAGGAGCTGGAGCTGAAGTTGAAGGCAAGTGAAAACCAGAGGAAAACTTGGCTGCTGTGCATGGGGGGAAAAAACCATCCAGGGGCAGAAAGTGAGCTCTGCAATTTTGAATCTGTATTGCCAGGGTCTCTTCAGCATCAGCTCTAAGGAGGAAGGAAGGTAACTGCAGTCTGAATTCATTTTGATGACCGGTGTTTGAATGGGGAGCTGCTGCCCCCAACCAGTGGTCTCTCTCTCTGAGCACAGGATCATCCTGCAGCCCTTGGGGACAGAGCAGACCTGGAGCATAAGGATGTGCCCCTCAGCTGAGTGTCACGGGGGGCCTGTAGTGCTTCATCACTGCCCCCAGCCAAGGGGGAGGATGTCGAATCATAGAATCATTAAGGTTGGAAGAGACCTACAAGATCATGGAGTCCAACCGTGAACTCAACCCCATCCTGCCCACTAAACCCTGTTTCCCAGGGCCACAGGTACTCATTGTTTGAACTACTCCAGGGATGGCGACTCCCCCAGCCCCAGACAGCCTGTTCCAACCCCTGACCACTCTGTCAGAGAAGAAATTTTTCCTGATGTCCATCTGAACTTCCCCTGGTGCAACTTGAGTCCATTTCCTTTCATCCTATCACTAGTGACTGAGCTGTTTTCCTGTTTCAAGTGACTGAGCTCTTTTAAACCTGATGAGCTCTTGTTCTTGAACAGCAAGGGAAAATGAAGCCCACTTGCCAAAGAGGTTAACCCTATGTTGTTCATGCAGTGGAGAAATGGGTCATACCTATGGGTTGTATCAGTGGGTTGTATTTATGGCTTGTATTTGTGCATTCTGGGTCCCTTGGTTCCAGAAGGACATAGAGCTGCTGGAAAGAGTCCAGCAGAGAGCAACAAGGATGATGAATGGAGTGGAGCATCTCCCTGCTGAGGAAAAGCTGAGGGCCTTGAGGGGCTTGGAAAAAAGGAGCCTGAGGGGTGACCCCATGGATGTTGATCAATATGGAAAGGGTGGGTGTCAGGAGGATGGAGGCTGTGCTCAGGGGCATCCAGTGATAGTACAAGGGGGAGCAGGTGTGAGCTGGAACAGAGGAGGTTCCACATCAATGGGAGAAGGGACTTCTTCATGGTGAGGGTGACAGAGCCTCCTATGTTCAAGCTCAACCCAGGTGGGTCTTCTTCTCTGGAGACCTGCCTGGATATGATTTTATGATTCTATATTTCTATGATTCTATGATTCTGTGATTCTGTGATTCTGTGATTCTGTGATTCTGTGATTCTGTGATTCTGTGATTCTGTGATTCTGTGATTCTATGATTCTATGATTCTATGATTCTATGACATATTCCTGTGTGACTGGATCTAGGGGATCCTGCTGTGGCAGGGGGATTGAACTAGATAAACTTTCAAGATCCCTTCCAATGCCTAATGTTCTCTGATTCCATATAAATATCACAAGGACCTTCTTCCCAGTGAGGGTGACAAAGCCCTGGAAGGGGGTGCCCAGAGGGATTGTGGAGTCTCCTTCTCTGGAGATGTTTAAAACCCACCTGGCCATGTTCTTGTGCGACTTGGTCTAGGGGATCCTGATCTGGCAGGGGGATTAGACTGGATGATCTTTCAAGGTCCCTTCCAATCCCTAATGACTGGATCTAAGTGATCCTGCAGTGGCAGGGGGATTGGACTGGATGATCTTTCGAGGTCCCTTCCAATCCCTAATGACTGGATCTAAGTGATCCTGCAGTGGCAAGGGGATTGGACTGGATGGTCTTTCGAGGTCCCTTCCAATCGCTAATGTTCTGTGATTCTGTGACTGTTGTGTTTATGGGTTGTGCTTGTCCCTGGGAGCGCACTTCCCCCGTGCTTGCCGTTGACTATGCCCACGTAATGGTCCCTTCCAATCCCTAATGCTCTCTGGTACTGACCGCGATTCTCTGAATAAGGTGATGATCAGGTTTCATTAGCTGTTGCTGTTCTCCAACCTGGCCCGGTGCAATAAATTTAAACGGGCGTTATGCTCGGTCCCATATCAGGGCTCTTTAATCCCATAACGTGACCATTGGATTCTCTCTCCGCAAATTGGCCGCAAGTTTGGTCAAATTATCAAATTACATTACCGGGGGTGATAGGAAAATCACGCGAGCGGGTTCGAAATCCCAGTAGTTCATGAACTTTTTTTAATGCCTGCCGAGCCGAACAATGGGACCCTTTGCAATCCCCCAGCGAGCCCCTATTAAAGCCACAATTTACAACTCTACATATCATCTAACGTGTTAACCAGGTGTTCCACTGTTATTGTTTGAAACTCCACCTGGGTTTAAATCAAACGAAGAAAAGCCAAAAGTCCAATTAAAATCCCACATTGCCTCTTTATCGTGTGTAGGTGAAAGACATTTGTTATCGATTTAATGGCAGAAATCTCATAAAATCCTAGACCATCCTCTTTTCCTTCCCAGTTTCTCGCTCAGATTCTCACAGCTTACTGGCATTTCCTGTAAAGAAAAGAACTAAAACCAACAAAACCTCCAAAAAATAGAATAAATCTAGGAATTTCTGGCTTGATTTTAGTAGCATCCTGGACACTCCAGCAGAATTTGACAATTGAGTGTTGTCATGGGATATTAAAATCCTGCCGTGGGCCCATTTAAGCCATTATTTCATAGGCTGCCCCTTAATCAGTTCCATCCCTCGGCCGCGCACTCGTTGCCAACTTGTGTCTATTTTATTTAATAGCTCAGTGACAACAAATTTATGTTGCTAAGCTCCAAAAAGTAAACCTCACCAAAATACCTCCCCAAACTGCCTTTACAGACATCCACCGAAGTAATATGGAATTCAGTTGTCTTCACTCGGCCGTAATTACTTCCAGACCCAGGCTGCCTATCTCTGTCTCTGGCCATTTTTCTCATTCCACCCCAGCCCCTGCGCTCGCGGTGTTTCTTTACATTTATGGTTTTCTACTTAGATTTCATTGTCACCCACCACTCCTACCTTTTGATTTTAGGAGACCTTGACATTTAACTAGTGACCTGGCTCTCCCTCCAAATATATGTTTTCTTCTCTGGCTGACGAAAGGCTCCGCGTTTCAGTGCCCAGTAAAACAAATCTATTTTCTTTGCACCAGACAACCTTCCCCACCTCCCCTCGACCCTCGTCCCTCCCCCCCACCTTCCCTTTCTCACAGACTCACAGAACATTAGGGATTGGAAGGGACCTCGAAAGATCACCCAGTCCAATGCACCTGCCACAGCAGGATCCCCTAGATCCAGTCATTAGGGATTGGAAGGGACCTCGAAAGACGACCCAGTCAATTCCCCTGCCACTGCAGGATGCCCTAGATCCAGTCATTAGGGAGTGGAAGGGACCTTGAAAGTTTATCCAGTCCAATCTCCCTGCCACTGCAGGTTCCCCTAGATCCAGTCATTAGGGATTGGAAAGGACCTCGAAAGATCATCCAGTCCAATCCCCCTGCCACAGCAGGATCCCCTAGGTCCAGTCATTAGGGATTGGAAGGGGCCTTGAAAGATCATCCAGTCCAATCCCCTAGATCTAGTTACACAGGAACATGTCCAGGTGGGTTTTAAAGTTCGGTGTCTGGTGTTGAGCTTTCAGCTGTTAAGAGCTCGATGGTGCTGCTGGGTGCTGACAAAGGAAGATAGAGGAAGCTCCTGCCTTGGGAGCTGTGGGCTTGTGGTATCAGACGTTCCTCTACCTGTTCTTCAGTCAGGGTGGAGGGAGTAAGGATGTGGGAAAGCTGAGGGCATGGAAGGACAATGACAGCAGCTCATAGAATCATCAGGGTTGGAAAAGACCTTCAAGATCATTGAGTCCAACTGTTCACCCTACAACCTCCAGCCACTAAGCCACCTCCTGAAACAGCCTGGCTGCCCTTTTGTTGAGCCTCTGCAGGGACTGTGCTTCCACCCCCTCCCTGGGAAGTGTGTTCCAAGGAGAGCACTTTCTGGGAAGTGTTTTTCAGTCTTTCTGGGAAGAAGTTTTTCCTAATATACAATCTGAACCTCCCCTGGCACAATCTGACTGCATTTCCTCTGGTCCTATCGGTAGTCCCTAGGGAGAAGAGGCCAACACTCACCTCACTACAACCTCTCCACCCTAGACAGTGGTGGCATCGATCCATCCTCCATGGGAGAGAAGCCAGGGGGATCTGAAGGCTGCAAGCCCAGTGAGGTGGAGCCAAGGTGTGAAGCCACTGCTTTTAACACCGAATCCACCAAAAATAGCTGTAAAGTGAGTGGTTGCCAAAAGGCTGCCAGGCAGGTCTGACTAAGACAACCCAGTGGTCCCTCAGGGGCAGAGAGTTCCCTTTTAGAGAATCAGAGTGTCATCCAGGTTGGAAAAGTCCTTCAAGATGATCCGGTCCAACCATCTACCCTACAACCCCCAACCACTCGGCCATCTCCAATTTGAGTTTGGGTTTGAGGTTGGTTATTTTTTTCGATGATTGACCTCATGTTGGTTCCCAACAAGTTTTGTGGGCGATGCCTCAGCTTCTCTCTGTGCAATTTGCTTTATGGAAAGATGACAAAGAGGCATTTTGCTGCCCTGATGGTGAGACTTGACGTCTTTTCATTTCTGCATTATTATTCCTCTCGTTAATGTGAACATTAATAAGATGCTTTTACAGAAACTCACGGTAGCCAGTTGCGATGATGATGGGAGATGATCTTGCCAGGACTGTGGGAGAGATGTAGATGTGCGATGCTAAAAGCAGTGCCCACTTAGAGAAGTCTAACAGGCTATTACAGGTGTTAGCTTGAGGAAATTATCTATTAAAATAGCTTTATTTTATTATTTATGGCTCCCTGCACTGCCCAGCCTGTTAGGTGTCGCTGTGCTCTCTGTCCCTTTTGTTTCCCTGCTGCAAAGAAAACCCAAACTCCCAGTTTTGATAGAGCTTCTGGAGAGCAGTGTAGGAGAAAGGGACCTGGGGGTGCTGGTGGGCAGCAGGGTTACCAGGAGCCAGCAATGGGCCCTTATGGCCAAGAAGGCCAATGGCATCCTGAGGTGGATCAGAAGAGGTCTGGTTAGCAGATCGAAAGAGGTTCTCCTCTCCCTCTCTAGTCTGTTCTGGTGAGACCACATCTGGAATCTTGTGACCAGTTGTGGGCCCCTCAGTTCCAGAAGGACACAGAGCTGCTGGAGAGAGTCCAGCACAGAGCCACAGAGATGATGA
>JAOXOE010000632.1:26631103-26648303 GCA_028565055.1 Phoeniculus purpureus | reverse complement strand
CCCAGGGGGGTTGTGGAGTCTCCTTCTCTGGAGACATTTCAAACCCACCTGGACATGTTCCTGTGTGACTGGATCTAAGGGATCCTTCTGTGTCAGGGGGGTTGGACTGGATGATCTTTTGAGATACGTTCTAATCCCTAAAGACTGGATCTAGGGGATCCTGCTGTGGCAGGGGGATTGGACTGGATGGTGTTTCAAGGTCTCTTCCAATTCCTAATGTTCTGTGATGCTGTGAAATGGGTCTTGCCTATAAAAAGTCTTGAGCCAGCTCCAGAAATCTCTGCCTTTTAGGAGCTTTGAGTTGGCCCTGGGAAACCCAACTGGAAATCCAGCATTGAGGCCGCTTCCATGCCAGGGACTCGGCGTGGGCCAACCCCTAATTGTAACAGCATGGCAGGCAGTGCCACCGCCGTTAGGCTCCATCTCGCATTTACATCCATTTGCAAAACTTTATAAATCAGATGCAAATATTTTCAGCTGCTGAAACTTGCCATAAAACCCCCTGGCTGCAGTCCAAATGAATTCTGACATCCAATTTTTTAAAAGAAAGTTGGAAAAAAAAGGAAAGAGAAGTTTCCTACCAAAAGCAGATAGGATGTATTTGGTTTGGGTTTGAGAGCCAGGTGCTTTAAACAATTGATTCATAGGCTCCAGCATGTTAGCTCATGAGCAGAACCAGCCCGGTAACATCGTGTTAGATGAATCATAGACTCATAGACATTTAAACCTGCCTGGACGTGTTCCTGTGTGACTTTGTCTAGGTGATCCTGCTGTGGCAGGGGGATTGGACTGGGTAATCCTTCAAGGTCCCTTCCCATCCCTAATGACAGGATCTAGGGGATCCTGCTGTGGGAGGGGGATTGGACTGGATGATCTTTTGAGGTCCCTTCCCATCCCTAATGTTCTGTGGTTGTGTGATTCTGTG
The DNA here is from genome assembly GCA_028565055.1 of Phoeniculus purpureus. Classification (NCBI taxonomy): domain Eukaryota; kingdom Metazoa; phylum Chordata; class Aves; order Bucerotiformes; family Phoeniculidae; genus Phoeniculus; species Phoeniculus purpureus. The sequence goes on along the minus strand of JAOXOE010000632.1, from coordinate 26,647,378 downwards.
ATTCTATGTTGGGTTGGAAGAGACCACCAAAGGGCATCTAGTCCTAACCCACTACAGGAAGCTGGGACGTTAGGGCCTAGAGAAAAAATCTGGTGAGGAGAGATGGAGAGAGTTGGGGCTGTTTAGTTTGAGGAGGAGGAGGCTGAGGGGAGACCTCATCGCTCTCTGCAACTATCAGAAAGGACACTGTAGAGATGTTGGTGCTGGGCTCTTCTCATTAATGACAGGTCATTAACGACAGAAGCAGAGGGAAGGGCTTCAAGCTCCACCAGGGAAGGGTTAGACTGGACACCAGGGAGACATTCTGCCTGGAGAGAGTGGTCAGGGACTGGGATGGGCTGCCCAGGGTGGGGGTTGAGTGCCCATCCCTGGGTGAGTTTCCAAGTCACTTAGATGTAGTGTCAGGGGATGTGTTTTAGGGGTGACCTTGTAGAGTAGGGTTGACGGTTGGACTTGATGATCCATCCCAATCTTTCCACCCTGAATGATTCTATGATTCTGTGATCTATCACTACAACAGACTGCCCAGAGCCCCATCCAACCTGACCTTGAATGGTTTAGGTTGGAAGGAGCTTTAAAGATCAGTGTTTCACAGTCATGGTTCTATTTTCCCTCTACAAACTTGGTAAATATTTAAAACCTCTTAATTAGGCTGTTTTTGGAAGGAAAGTGTGTGGACAAAATTGAAGGCATTAGTTAGCTGCCCACTGAGCCCCGGGTCAGGCTGGTATGTTCCTGTGTGACTTGGTCTAGGTGGTCCTGCTGTGGCACGGGGATTGGACTAGATGATCTTGCGAGGTCCCTTCCAATCCCTAGTGATTCGATTATTCTATGATTCTATGATCTTCAAGGTCCCTTCCAGTCCCTCATGTCTGTGATTCTGTAACATCTCTGCAGTTTCCAGAGCTGCCGACAGTCACTTTTTAAAGCCATTGCTCAACCCACCGTTTAATTAAGAGTAAGAGGCGGAGTAGTGACCACAAGCTGATGTTGATCTCATCAATTAAACCTCTATGGCTTTCAAAGGGGAGGGGTGACCCGTTGAACAGACACGATGCTCTCCGCAATCAGCCGGCACGCGCACGGGGCGCCCTTATAGATCTCGGCCCGCGCTGACCCGGTATTATTGTTATTATAATTCCCGGCGTAAAGTGTCGCCACTTGCAAACGGCTCCACGCCGCACAACCCAATTAAGAGCAACAGCCATGGCTGCGTTTAATGGGTCCAATGACATGATAATGCGTTCAAGGGGTCAGTGCCCTACATCGCACATCAATGGCAGTCGACACACTGTTTTTTAATACTACCACTTAAATATGCATTAGAGCTTTAAACGCCGCCTTGAAGTAATGAGAAGGGTTAGGCTTAAACTTATGAGAGCAAGTAAAGTGTGACCTGCAAATATAAGTGTTGATAAATCCAGGGGAGGGATTTTTTAGTAATTTAATATGTATTTTTTTAAAAAATAGAAATCCAGGGCAGGGATTTTTACTAATTTATATATTTTTTTAAGATTAATGCAGGGTAGGGATTTTTATTAATTTATTTCTTTTTTATAAGATTAATCCAGGGCAGGGATTTTTATTAATTTTTGTTTTAAATCCAGGGTAGGGATTTCTATTAATGTATTTTTTTAAATCCATGGTAGGGATTTTAACTAATTAATTAATTAATTTAAACATGCAGCCAGGGCAGTGTTTTTTATTAATTTATTATTTTTTTACAATAAATCCAGGGTAGAGATTTTTATTAATTTATTTTTTAAATCCAGGGTGAGGATTTCTATTAATGTATTTTTTTAAATCCAGGGTAGGGATTTTAATTAATTAATTAATTAAAAGATTCAGCCAGGGCAGTGTTTTGTATTAATTTATTGGTTTTTTACGATAAATCCAGGGTAGAGATTTTTCTGATTTTTCTTTTTTTAAGATAAATCCAGGGTAGGGATTTCTGTTAATGTATTTTTTTCAATCCACGATAGGGATTTTTATTAGTTGACTAATTCATTTAAAGATTCGTCCAGGGCAGTGTTATTTATTAATTTATTAATTTTTTGCTATGAACCCAGGGTAGAGATTTTTATTTATTTAAAGATAAATCCAGGGTAGGGATTTTTATTAATTAATTAATTTTTTAAAAAATAAAACCTAGTTGCGGATTTTTATCAATTTACGTTTCTACATCCAGGATAGGGTTTCAATTAATTAATTAATTAATTTGAAGATAGATCCAGGAAAGGGATTTTTATTAATTTATTGGGGTTTTTTTGCATTACATTCAGGGTAGAGATTTTTTTATGAATTTAGGGGTTTTTAAGATTGATCTAGGTTAGGGATTTTTATTAATTAATTTATTTAAAAGACAAATCCAAGGTAGAGATTATTCTTCATCTATTTTTGAGCTTGAAGTCACTTTTACAGTTTTTCTATATTTTTTTTTTACTGTAGCCCTCCTGCAAATCCAAACCCAAAAAAAGCAGCATTTCCTGGGCTTGTTTAAACCAGCGAAGCCTTCACCAGATGCGGTCTGTGAATAAATGGGACAGGGCTTTTGTGCTCGCGCTGCGATGGCACCGCGCCCGCCGACGTAGGGTTTTTTGAAGCAGAATTTAGGAAACAGTTCAATGTGCAGTCACAACATGAAATAACATCTTGTCGCAGCTTGCTAGACAGCTGGGCATGCTTCCACCAGACCCCAAACGGAACCCACTCCTCCTGCGGACACTCTCAGTCCCTTTTGCTGCACCTGCAGGCGACGAAAGCAATGGGAAAATCCAGGAACCCTACCCGGGCTGCCCCCAGTTCCAAGGAGGGTTCCCGCTCAGTCAGGAGGGGTTTCATGGTTCCTCTAGTAGAAGTGGGGTCTTCTAGGGTTGCTCTTTGAGATGCTCCCACCATTTTTGCTCTCTGTTTCGTTCTGGGGTTTGTTTTCCTTTATCTTGTAGATACTCAGGGACGCCTGAACAGGAGAAGATAAGGGCAGAATCATAGAATCATTAGGGGTTGGAAGGGACCTCGAAAGATCATCCAGTCCAATCCCCCTGCCACAGCAGGATCGCCTAGTCTGGGATGTTATTAGGGGATAAGAGGCTTGGGAGATCACAGAATCACAGAACTTTAGGTATTGGAAGGGACTTGGAAAGATCATCTAGTCCAATCCCTCTGCCAGAGCAGGATTCCCTTAGATCCAGTCATTAGGGATAGGAAGGGACCTGGAAAGATCATCTAGTCCAATCCCCCTGCCACAGCAGGATCCTCTAGTATGAGATGTGTTGCTAGGAGCTAAAAGGCTTGCGAGATCACAGATTCATAGATTCACAGAACATTAGGGATTGGAAGGGACCCCGAAAGTTTATCTAGTCCAATTCCCCTGCCGTCAGTTCCAGGTTGGACTTAGATTTGGACACTACAGTTGTGTCAGGTGACATCAAATATGTTCTGTATACAAAGACGTGTCCTCCAACCCTCTCCTCTGCTCTGATGTCCTGTGGAGATCAGATACGTTCACTCCTGCAGCTGTTGTGGGGTTTCTGATGGTGAGGCATAGCCAGATCTGAAATCCCATTTGTCTCACAGAATCATAGACTCATTAGGGGTTGGAAGGGACCTCAAAAGATCATCTAGTCCAGTCCCCCTGCCACAGCAGGATGCCCTAGATCCAGTCGCATAGGAACATGTCCAGGTGGGTTTTAAATGTCTCCAGAGAAGGAGACTCCACGCCTCCTCCTGGTCTCAGGCAGGATGCTACATCCTCAGTGTGTGGATGGGCTGAGCTGTGGGGGACCAGCACTAGCCAAACAAATAAGTGAACAAACAAACAAACAAATGTTATCTCATAATTTGGCCATGGAATCCTTCTTTAAAAAGCTGCCCTCGTCCCTCTAATCCCATCTGAACACTGTGTGCACGCAATTTAAATATGTTAGTAATCACTCCCTGCTCCCCATCATCTAATCTTTGTGCTGTGTTTTTTCTTTCAAAGTTGCTTAGCCAGATGCTGGAGCTGGTCCAGTTTCCTTTTCCAGCTGAGCCCTTTCCCTCGCACCACGCGAGGCGCGTCGTAGGGATCGTTTTTGGGGCCGATAACGGAGCTCACGAGCTCTGCGAGTACTCGCAGCTCTCCTCACGCTAACCCCCCTTTATCTGGCCACGACGCTGCGGCCAACTCTCCACCCAAACCCAAGGCAGTGCAGCACAAAGGGGAGTCTTGGGCGACGCGTCGGCGGCACGTTTGCCGAGCGATGCGCGCGGCTTCCTTCCCCCATTTAGAGGAGGAACCGGCGGTAATGAATTTAGATGATATTCAGCTCTCCTGCACTGCTTAATTCACTCGGTGGCCTTGATGTTATAGGAGACGAGCAAAGGGACCGAGGGTAAATCCAGTTGACTTGGTGTTAAAGTTAACATTAACAACAGTAACAGCAAGCTCCCGGTGTTCGACTGTCACTGACCCTTCAACACGACTCAAAAGCGCTGTGATTCCCATATTTCCCCTGCTAAAGCAAATACAAGCCCGAGCGGTAGCGCGCGGTTGGTTTTGAGCGTGCCCTGCGCTGGGTGGTCTGGGGACTTATCCTACTTCCCATCTCATTTGCCTGCAAACGCCTTCACCTTGTCAGGGCCAATAATTATCCGGCCGGCGATGCTCAGAGCTGCCATTCCTTAAGATTGGATGAGATTGAAGAGGCTGAGGCTCGGCTCCTCTGTGCATTTTCTCCGTCAGTTAGTGTATACACTGGGGGCCCGGCGAGCCCTACAGCAGAGCTACACTAACTTTCTCTCCCCTTCCTTATTATGGAGCTTAATAACAGCAGGCAGTGTATTAATATGTAAGAGATCAAGAGATTATTGATTAGAATCACTTGGCTAATATCCCCTGTCTGTCATGTAGTTCAGCAGCCCTTTCATGATTTTTTGTGTCAGTCCATTTAAATATTCATGACAGAGTTGCTTTGTACCTCCACGGCTGAATTTCTAATTAATCTGTCAAAAGAAATACAATATGCCCCTAAGCCTTATTATTATAAGGGTCAGCTGAAACAGAGCTGGCCTGGCTGGGCCTAAGGGGTAATTAATTATAACAACGCGGTGTTTACCTTCGTCGCTACCCGCGGCCTAAATGAGGGCTAAATTAGACCCGAACCACTTCAGTCCGTGTTTGAAGCACCCCGATATGCCAGACTAAATCATAATGATGGGGAGGAGAGAGCGGCGGGCCGCTCCTGTGTAACAACATAATCAGCAATTATAGCTAGGAAATGGGGAGAAGGGGGAATTTTATCTCATTAGAAGAGCCCGAGCTGGAAGTTTTTTTTTCTGTCACCAGCCCTTTTCTTTTTCGAATTCAAATGATCCCACTCTAAAGGTGAGGGATCTCAAATTTAATTCCAGTGCAGAAAGCCGGCCTAATTAGCGCTATGCTTTGGCTAAAATATGAATGACATTTGCTCCAGCTTGCAGCGCCCTATTAATAGAGGGTGTCAGAGCGAAACATTAAGTGTATCATTCTTCTGTCAATTTATTTCTGTCATTATTGTTTCTTTATTTCCTCTGCCACATTATGGTCACTAATTTCTCCCCGCTTTTATGGGATTCTTAATGCGGGGCCTTTAATGAACTCCAAAAACTCGGCGGCAACTCTGAAATTAAAATACTAGTCTCCTGTCAGTGTGACGCGGCAGAGTAAAACTTGAATAGTATCATTCTTCTGTCAATTTATTTCTGTCATGATTTTTCTTTATACCCTGCCACATTATGCCCACTAGTTTAATTCCATTTTTATGTGACTTGTTAATGTGAATTTTAGGTGGCTTTTAATCACCTCCAAATTTGTAGAATATCACAATAAATCATAACTGTGTCCCCTCTTATGACAATTTATTTCTGTCATTATTTTTTATTTCTACCTTCCTTATTACAACTCCGAGTTTCATCTCCTCCTCTGTGACCTTTACATAGTTTGCGTTTGGAAAGAGGGAGCACAGCCAAAGTTTCCTGCTTTGGCGGCGGCGCAGGGGTGGTGCTCTGCCCTGCCGGCGATGCTCTGCCCAGCCCTGCCGCAGCTTTGGCGTCACCCGCGGGTCACAGAATCACAGAACATTAGGGACTGGAAGGGACCTCGAAAGATCATCCAGTCCAATCCACCTGCCAAAGCAGGACCAACGTTAGGGACTGGAAGGGACCTCGAAAGATCATCCAGTCCAATCCACCTGCCAAAGCAGGACCAACATTAGGGACTGGAAAGGGACCTCGAAAGATCATCCGGTCCAATCCACCTGCCAAAGCAGGACCAACATTAGGGACTGGAAAGGGACCTCAAAAGGTCATCTAGTCCAATCCCCCTGCCAGAATGGGATGACCTAGACCAAGTCACACAGCAACATGGCCAGGCAAGTTTTAAACAGATGATGCCAACAGCATGCATTTGGTGCCTTGATGTCTTCCAGCAGTGGGACAGCATCACCGAGGAGATTCAACTGAGGGTGGCTGTAGAGTAAATGATATTTCATTATCTCTATTGATTTGGACCTGCCTAATTCATCTGTGTAAGGAGAGGGTGTAATTAATTGGTGCTGGTGAGTCCTGTTTCCAGCAGTCACTGAGGGAGGTTCCACATCAGTATGAGAAGGACCTTCTTCCCCAATGAGGGTGACAGAGCACTGAAACAGGTTGCTCAGAGAAGTTGTGGAGTCTCCCTCTCTGGAGATGTTTAAAACCCTCCTGGCCATGTTCCTGTGCGACTGGGTCTAGGGGATCCTGCTGTGGCAGGGGGATGGGACTGGATGATCTTTCGAGGTCACTTGCAATCTCTAATGTTCTGTGATTCTGGGATAGCTCATGCTGCAGCGCCAGGAGGTGATGCTGCTCATTCATCACACCCTGGGCCTCCCTTTGCAGAGGTATTTCATGAAGGAAACTTCAACAAACACAGTGACTGCCCAGGCTCAGGAGGTCCATGTCGCCATCCCTGGAGGTGTTCAAAAAACAAGCAGACGTGGCTCTAGGGAACAGGGTCTAGTGGGCAAGGTGTGATTGAGTTGATGGTTGGACTGGATGATCTTGGAGATCTCTGCCAACCTTAATGATCCTCTGATTCTATGAACTTGCACCCTTCATGTGGAGTCACTCACGAAAAGCCTTTGAGTGTTTTCTCCATTTTTATCTCCCTCAAAGAGCTGCACACCGACACTTCAGCCTGGCTGAAGAGAAGATGGAGTAATCCCCAGCCAGTCTTTTGAAACCGTGCATAAAGCACCTGTAAATGATGAAAAAGGAGATGTGTGGGATCTTTTCTCCCTGAGATGGTTGCAAACACGATCGTTCACAGACCTTTCCTTCTGCCCAGCACAGCGACATTTCTCTGTGTCCCTGGTGGGTGATGCCAGGCGGTGGTTTTCCTTTTCCCACACATGAAAACAGAGTGGGGAGACCCAAAACACCCCACTGCCACTGCGGATCTATCACGTGTGACACTCCAACGTGAGAAATGGCCCTCTGGAGAGCTCCAAAAGGAGGTAGAACCCATCCCCTTGGAGCTCAGGCCATCACAAATCTCTAACTTGACATTTTGCCACCCATTCCTGATGTCTGCACTCCCGGTGTGCAGGAACTTGTGGAATAACCCCAAATATCTCAGAAAATGGGCTTAAGGGTGGTGAAATCTGCCTGCAAGGAGGCCCCCTGCCTAGTGAGCTGGGTGCTATCAATGAAGGAGGCTTGAGAGGAAAATCAGATGGGTTTGGGCTTTGCTGGAGCTGTAAACAAGCAGCAAGTAGGTGGCTAAAACAAAAATACCCTGAGAAAGGGTTGATTTGAGATGGGCTTTGGTTGCTGCTTTTTCCTGGCGTGGACCCCCAAGTCTGCAAATCTGCCAGCAAAGATCCAAGGTTCTGACCTTCCTGGGACCACATGAGGTCCTGGGAACACCAGATGGGTGTTTGATTCCTCTTCCCATAGCAGAGAAGTTGGAGTAGATGATCTCTAAGGTCTCTTACAACCTAAAGCATTCTATGATTCTATGATTTAGGAGTGAACTTGTAGAGCAGGGTTGATGGTTGGACTCGATGATCCCAAGGGTCTTTTCCAACCGGAATGATTCTATGATTCAACTAGTGCTCAGGTGTCACCGGTGAAACTCCTAGACCTTCTTGAAGCTGATGTTCTCAGTGAATGATGAGTGATGTCCACAGCAATGTGGAGTGAAGTGGAGCACATAAGAGCCAGTAACTAGTTAATGCTCAGCCATGCTCCGAGCAGGCACAGCGCAGGACCTTCCCTAAGTTGAATATACGGCGCTCCGTTCCACGCGGGATAAAGAGAGCAAATTGCACAAAGGAGAATACTTTGGAGGAGCGTGACGCCGTATTTCCTGCATCTGACTGCTGTTCCTAAACTGATAAGAAATACTACATCTTTAAGCTCACGACTGCCATTAATTAGGTGGCATGAGGAGGCTCTCAGAAGTGCTGCAAGGACCGGTACTGGGCACAGGCCTGCTGAAGGATGGGAAATGACTGTAGGCTTTAACTCCATTCACAGGGACCTTGAAAGATCATCTAGTCCAATCCCCCTGCCCGAGCAGGATGACCTAGACAAAGCTTCTTTTTTCCAAGTGCTTTAACACTTTGCCTGGGAAATATTCTTATCAGAAAATGTGGGATTAGATGTCTCGGGAGCAAGTGGTGTGAGCGGTTGGCATCAGTCTACTTGTACACCCAAGGAAGGCTGCAAGAGCTGGCTTGTTCAGAGTAGAGGTGCCTCAGAGTTGCTTTGAAATCCAGCAACTAGGGTACATTAAATAGACTGCAAATCACAGAGCATTAGGGGCTGGAATCACAGAGTCACAGAACGTTAGGGATTAGAAGGGACCTCTAGAGATCATTCGGTCCAATCCCCCTGCCAGAGCAAGATCACCTAGACCAAGTTACACAGGAACACATCCAGGTGGGTCTTAAACGTCTCCAGAGAACAAGACTCCACAACCCCCCTGGGCAGCCTGTAGGGATTTTGAGGCATCATCTGGTCCAATACAGCAGGATCCCCTAGATCCAGTCGCGCAGGAACATGTCCAGGCAGGTTTTAAGCATCTCCGGAGAAGGAGCCTCCACACCCCCCCTGGGTTGTTGAGCTGCAGGACTTGGAAATGGAGAGGAGCTCTCAACAGCAATTTGATTTTGAGATCCATTAAATGAGGCTAAAGCAGGATCCGTGTCTGTAGTGTCACATTAACAAAGCCAGCCATCGCTGTTTGACTCCCGCTGCCTCTAGACTGTTAAAGCATGAAAGTCTTATAATTTCATAAAAATCCCAAGTATTTGAATTTCCATGGAGCGGTGCTTTTGGATCTAATTTAAAACGAGTAACAAGCTTACTTGGTACATACAACAGATCATTAACTTGATAAGATACTAGGAGCATATTAAGTGAATATTGTGTTGTGCTGGCAAAACAAATACCAGCGAGGAATTTGCTAATGCAAAAGGGTTTTTGATATCCTTAGGAGTTGGGGCATCTTTTGGAATTAAATAAGTAAACTGGATTCCATCGCGGAGCACTCCAGTGGGTTTCTTCCCCTCTCCAACCCACACCCCTTATTGTATTGAAAGCAAAAGGACAAGATGACAACTGGTCCACACGACAGTGAAAGGTTTAGGTCATATTATTTTAACCATTTTATTAGATTTTATCTGATTTTTTAAATTTTATTTGTCGTTATTTGGATTTGTTTGATTCTATTTGAGTTCATTTGATTTTATTTGAAATAATTTGATTTGATTTGAATTCATTTTATTTTATTTTATTTTTAATTCTTTTGATTTTATGTTATTTGAGTTCATTTGATTTGATGTGAATTCATTTGGTTTTAGTTGATATCGTTTGATTTTATTTGAATTCATTTGATTTGAGTTGATTTTAATTAATTTGATTTTAGTTGAACTCATTTGATTTTATTTGATTTGAATTAATTTGATTTGATTTTAATACATTTGATTTTATTTTAATTCATATTATTTGAGTTGATTTTAATTAATTTGATTTTAGTTGAATTGATTTGATTTGAATTCATTTGATTTGATGTGATTTCATTGTATTTTATTTTATTTTATTTGAATTTATGTGATTTGGTCTTATTTTGGAGGGTGCAATTAAACAAAAACACAAAAAGTCTTTTATGGTTTTACTTCTCCTTTTGTATGCCCAGCTATGCAAAATCTACCCAGGGGGGTTGTGGAGTCTCTTTCTCTGGAGACACCTAAAACCCACCTGGAGGTGTTCCTGTGCAACTGGATCTAGGGGATCCTGCTGCAGCAGGGGGATGGGACTGGGTGATCTGTTGATCCTGCTGTGGCAGGGGGATTGGTCTTTGGAGGTCCCTTCCAATCCCTAATGTTCTGTGATTCTGTGAAATCTTAATATTGGAGATTTGGTTTCATTTTCATCCAGACATTTGTTTGACTCCGTTTGCCTGTCTTGTAATATTTGCCTAAATAAAAGTCTATTTGAAAGCTGCGAAGGCTGCACTGATGCTCATTCTAATTACAACAAAAAAAGCCCCAACTTTCTGCCTGATTTCATATTCAAGATCTATTTAAAATTGGAACACACCGGAGAGAGAAAAACACTCACCAAAAATATTTACACATGGTTGGGGGAGTTTCTCAAAGAATGAATTTAAATCATCTTCGAAAAAGGGCCTAGAGGGGGAACACACCAAGAGGACTGAGGCTGGTGGTGTGGGAAATGTAGGGATTTATATCCCACACACGCTCGACTGGCAGGAGGATTGGACTGGATGATCTTTCGAGGTCCCTTCTGATCCCTAATGTTCTGTGATTCTGTGAGACTCGTAACTGTGCTGGCAAAATTCATAGTTCTTCCCCACGCGACCAAGACAGAGCCTCAGAGTGAGTCCCTTTGTCTTCATTCATGGATATTCGGGGTATTTTTGGTAGGAGGATGGATTGGCTGCTGGGTACCACTCTGCATCCTCCTTCCCCTACCCTACAGCCATGAGCTGGATCACCCTGAAAGGTGCAGAAAGCACCCTGGAAAACACCTCCACCAGCTCAATTTATGGGGGGGGTCCGACAAAATCCCCTATTTATTCCCTTTGATATCTGTATTTAACCGGCTAATTTCTGTTAGGCATCAGGTGGGGAAAAAAAGGCAGATCCTTAAAAAGATGACAGGGGAGATGGTGGCCAGAGCCGCGGAGCTCGCAGACTTGTGTGGGGGTTTTGTACTCGGTTCTGTCAGCTGGATATTGACTGACTTTCTAATGCACACTCCTCTAATTCTTAATTAGAATGACATAGCTAATTAATAAGTTTTTTCCAATTATAAATTAACTTAGGATCAGAACTCTGGCTTTGCATGTAATTTCCTATAATCGCTAAAGCTACTGCAAAAACATGTCTCCTACCAACCGTAACTTTTTTATTTAACACAGACAGACAAGTTCTCACTGGGCTTAAATTTTACAGCAAATTATCTCTGTTGGGATTTATGGAGGGGAATTAAAAAAAATCAGAAGAGTTTTTTCTCTTTTCTCTTTATTTTTTTTCCTCTCTTAATTTTTTCCTCTTTATTTTTCTCTTTATTGTTTTCTCTTTGTTTTTTCTCTTTCATTTTTTCCTTTTTCTTTTTTCTCTTTATTTTTTGTCTGTATTTTTGCCTTTATTTTTCCTCTTTATTATTTATCTTTATTAATTTCTCTTTACTTTTTCCTCTTTACTTTTCTTTCTTTTTTCTCAATTTTTATTTTCTTTTTTCCTCTTTTTTCCTCTTCATTTCTTTTCTCTTTATTCTTTCTCTTTAGTTTTTTCTTTATTTTTCTCTATTGTTATTTCCTCTTTTTTTCCTCTTTTTTCTCTTTATTTTCTTTGCTCTTTGTTTTTCCTCCATTTTTATTTTCTTTTTATTTTTTCTCTTTTTTCTCTTTATTTTCTTTTTTCTTTATTTTTTCTCTATTTTTATTGTCTCTTCATTTTTCCTTTTTTCTCTTTATTTCTGTTTATTTTTCTCTTTATTTTTTCCTTTATTTTTTTCTTTTTTCTTTTTATTTTCCTTCTTCTTTTTTCTCCTTTTTACCTTTCTTTTCTCTTTATTTTTTCTCTGTTTTACCTTTCTTTTCATTTCGCTTTATTTTCTCTCTTTAATTTTTTTCTCTTTATATTTTTTTCTCATTATATATTTTTTTCTCGTTATATTTTTTTTCTCTTTGTTTTTTTCCTTTTTCTTTTCCTTAACGCTTCTTTCTTTCTTAAACAAAACAGCATCCCTTAATGGACAATTTCTCCCCGAGATTTAAAAGGAATTCATCTTAATATTTTAATGTTATTACAGGGAAGGAAGAAAGAGAGCAGGTGATAATTCGTTTTTTCATAACTGTTACCACCTTTTCATGGTTTCTGCAAAAATGATTTGGGAGGATCCCGCATGCTGCTCATTTATAGAATCTTAACTGGAGAGACACTTATCTCTTTAGTAATGAACCAGTGTAATTAAAGGTGGGAATGTGGAAGAGTTCAGGCACTGGCAACATGTCACATAGTTGGCTGCTGCAATTCCTCGGTGGTTTATCAAAGACTACTCCTTTAATATGGAGATTACACTTATGTACTTGTCTGAACTTGAAAGGCATTTGCCTAATTTACTTATTAATGAGATGTAAATCTATTTGTACGGCACGTCACAAGTTTCCCGCAATCGCTTGCTACTTAACCGGTGATAAACCCTATGATTTAAACGAAAAATAATACATTTAGCTTTCCACATTCATTCTGTTAAAAATTGATATAGTCTATGTTAAATTTATTAATATTGCTTGCTGTCATTCAGTTTGCAGCTCTTACTGAAATATGACTTGACAGCGGCCGCATTAAAGATGTATGCCATTGTATTCAACAAAGATTAATGAAGCCCGGTAAAAATAGCTGTAAAAGAGAAAGTGATCCGAATGTAAAATCAGTGAATTAAATGAGGCCTTGCATACCATTTGTTAATATGCATGAGGAGGGAGGCAGCGAATGAAAATGTCTCCCCGCAAAGTTCATTTGGGAATGTTTCAATATCGTCTGGATATCACCAAACTATTGAACGGCGCCTTAATAGAGCCCCCGCGTCCCGCCGAGGTCCGTGCGCGCGTGCCCTGAGCGACGCTGGAGACAAAACCCCGCTCGGCTCGCGGGGCGGAGGGGAAGCCGGCAGTAAAAATAATCATCATCAGCCCAATAAGACAAATACATACAGGGTAGATGTCTGTTCTCCTCCTTCTTCCCCCCCTTCCCCGCTCCACACCACTCTGCCGATGGAGGAGGCTTTCGATATGAAACCACTTGTGATCGAGAGCTTTAATGCCGGGTGCCTCTCTTTTTTTTTTTATGGAGGCATTGAATGCGGCGACGCTTAAAGGGGCTTAGATTCTGCGGGTTTCTAAGAGGTTAAGGCGTCTGTCTGCCTGGGTGTCACAGCTACGCGCGCGCCCGAACCCGCGCGGCGGCAAGACTTTGCCGACTTCTTTGAATATTATTTCCAGGGAGTGATTTATTTCAGCAGCCCTCATTATAAAATGCTCCTGAATTTCTAACACGCAGGTTAAGACTTCCCGATAAATTAGCTCTGACAGAGAGGAGCGCGGAGTAGTCGCAGTGTAAACACGTCGTATTTATCAGGCACGGCACCGAGGTGCTCCGATGGACTCGAGCTCTTGCTGATGGGCTTGTTCTCAGGTTTGAACTCTAAGTCAAAGATTTGCCCAAAACCAGCCTGTTCAGAAGCATTTTACATCGGATTTCTGTTAATCCGGCTGCTCCTTTGGTAGTACAGTAGTGAATGCACCCGGAAGACTGACAGCTTGGAAGCAATTTGGAGGTACATTGTGTACACGGGTGGTGGAAAGGCTTCTAGTGGAGGTACAATGTGTACACGGGTGGTGGAAAGGCTTCTAGTGGAGGTACAATGTGTACGTGGGTGGTGGAAAGGCTTCTAGTGGAGGTACAATGTGTACACGGGGGGTGGAAAGGATTCTAGAAGAGCTCTGCCTACAGCATCAACCTTCCCAAAAGAGCCAAGACAGGTGTTCAAAGCCAGAGCAATTCAGAAGGGGTTTTATTATTAGGCTCAGCTCGTGTCACCCGACTTTGTGGTCTCAACAGGTAGCCTGGTGTGGGCATCACCATCCCCATGTCCTGTGCAAAAGGGAAAGGGCTGGAGCTGGGTCTCAACTGCTTTTCGGGGCCATGGATGGAGGGAAGAGGGAGGCACCAAGCCACGTGCTGCTGTATCACAGAATCACAGAGCATTAGGGACTGGAAGGGACCTTGAACGATCATCTAGGTCAGTCCCCTCATCACAACAGGATCACCTGTAGGGTCAAAGTGATCTCAGCAGGTTGCATAGACCCCCCCCCTACACCAGCAACTTACAGCCTTAGGAAAAGAAATCTTTGCTTTGGAGAACATGAGAAGCTCAAATCTGTTTTCAAGAGCAGGACACTGGATCAGCGCAGCTTGCTTTGTCCTAGAGCAGTAAGGCAAGTGGCAACCAGACCTGCTAACCTAATGGATGATATTTCTTATTAAAATCATGAAAATTCTGCATTTGGAGAGAATTTTTCTCTTTCATGAAATATATTGGTGTATGAAACAGGGAAAAAGAGAAGTCTAGTCAACATAGTGAGAGAGAGAGAGAGAGACACTGGACTTTTACATATCTATATATATAAATATTTTAAATATATATTTATATTAAAATATATTTATATTAAAATATATATTTTTATATAAATATTTTATATATTTTATATAAATATATTTTGATATCAAATATATTTTAAATATAATTTAAATGTATATGCATTTTTTAATATGTGACATCTGTCTCAATACATCCCTACTTCTTTGTTCCCCTGTTGAGCTATTTCAGAGCCGTCACAAGGTTTGGCCAAGGCTGTATCCCACTCCATAACGCTTTTGTATTAATTACAAAGCAACATCAACTAGGCAGAGATGCAGCTTCGAGCGTTGGGATTTTCAGGCTTTTGTTTCTACTCTTCATGTAGAGAGACTTTATTTTTGCAATGAAAATTTTCCTGCTTCTTTTCCCATGTGTGACCACCAGAAAAATTCACTAGTGGAACCACTTTCACTTTTTATTCTTTCTCTAAGTAACTTTCAGGTTATTTTGGAGAGAGCTGAGGCGGCACAAAGGTCACACACTCAGGTCTATGGATAAATCTAGAGTTGTTTTTAAAAGGTGCAGGCATGCAACACTGAATCACAGAATGCTCATACATTTCACAGGATCACAGAACATTAGGGACTGGGAGGGACCTCGAAGGATCATCCAGTCCCATTCACCTGCCACTGCAGGAGCCCCTATATCCAGTCAATAGGGATTGGAAGGAGCCTTGAAAGACCTTCCAGTCTGATTCCCCTGCCACTGCAGGATCCCCTAGACCCAGTAATTAGGGGTTGGAAGGGACCTCGAAAGATCATCCAGTCCAACCGTCCTGCCACAGCAGGATCCCCTAGATCCAGTTGCACAGGAACATGGCCGGGTGGGGATGACATCAGAAATTGCATTTTCCATCCCAGTGTCCTTCAAACATGAAGTCTGAGGAAAGTCCTTATAGCTATGGAATATCTGCTTCTGCCTCTGCTTAATTAAGAACATTTGTCTAGTTGCAGCACTTTAGTTCATCAATAAGAGGCATTAAAAAAAGAAACAGCAAAACACCCAATGGGGGAAGATGCAAAGAGGCTGCCCTTTGGGTTCCCTGATAGAACTAATTAAAACCATTCATAAAGCAACCTGCACTAATGGCCAGGCACAGGCTACTCTTTGCTCAAACTTTGGCTGCAGCATTAGCACCCTGTGGAATGATCTATTTACTTCCCAAGTCTCTTTTTCCTTGGAAGATAATAGCAGGAGAAGGCAAAGTCCTGTGGAACAATTCGTAAGAAGTTGCTTTTGCTTTAACTTCATCTCTGCTGTCTTTTCTGTGCAACCCACTTGAATGGTTGGTCATGACTCATGGACACCCATCCCTTTGGTCATGACTCATGGGCACCCTTCCCCTTGGTCATGGCTCATGGACACTCAACCTCTTGGTCATGGATCATGGATACCCATCCCCTTGGTCACGACTCACGGACACCCATCCCATTGGTCATAGCTCATCATGTTTAAAACCTGACTAGATATGTTCCTGTGCGACTTGGTCTAGGTGATCCTGCTCTGGCAGGGGGATTGGACTGGATGATCTTTCGAGGT
>JAOXOE010000632.1:26582311-26604022 GCA_028565055.1 Phoeniculus purpureus | reverse complement strand
GGGAAGAGAAGCCTCTTAAAGCAACAGGATGTTTTCTTTCCTTCATAAAAGCACAAACCTGTAGGTCTGAAAATTCTACTAATTTTCAAACCACGATACCAGGGCAGAGTAGAAGGGAAGGAGAACCTCTCTCCATCTACTAACCACCTCCCTTCTGATCCACAACAGGATGCTGTTGACCTTCTTGGCCACCAGAGCCCATTGTTGGCTCCTGGCCATCCTGCTGGCCACAGGAATCCCCAGGCCCCTGTCTCCTCGGCTGCTCTCCAACAGCTCAGTGTCTGCACAATACTGGTACCTGGGGTTGTTCTTTTCTCTAATTCTTGGAACTTCTTAACCAATGTTAGCAACCACGAGCTCTCAAAAGCTCCCTTTTGAAAATACACCTGTTTTTCTAGTATCTAACTACCTGCATTTCCTTCCCCAAACAGATCTCAGTTTGGTTTGCTTTGCTTTCTCTTTTTCCCTTGACCGGTGCTGCCCCATTGCGCAGGTCTGGGAGGTTCAGCATCCGGTAAAACATCCCTGATTTACACTTTTCTGCCTAAATTCTCACAACTGGACAGTTCATCAGGCAGAAGATATTGGAGAAGCTGGCAGCCATAATCATGTGGGTGGAGGTGAGGACATCTGCTCTTTATATCATGAGCGTTGCCAACATGCTATAGACATATCCAGGGTTCTGTTCCAAAACCCCCTCAAGAACATACCGCGTGGAGTTCCAGCTTGCTGGAACCTCCTGCTTGGTTTGGGAAATGTTGGCAACTTGTTTTCCTTCTGTGGCTTGTTCATCATTTTCCTGGTCTTTACTACATGGGCAAAGTGTGCCCAGATTTCCTGTGCCATTCCAACATATGTTCTGTGATTACATACAGGATGTATAATCACTCTTCTTCACTGCGTGAGTCCAGCTGGCACCGCTCGCTGACACAGTCCGGCACTGCGAGAGGGTCTTGGGGTGAAGCGTGTTCGAAGTTGGTGCTACAGCAGATGAGCGGCGGATGCCTTCTTCTAAATCTTTAATGTAGATGCTCATCCTGGAAGCGCTGGGCACAGCTGAGTTGACAGCCTTGAACATTGCCCAGCGTGCTGTGACTGCCATGAGCCAACGCTTCGCTGCTCATCTTCATCCCAGCATTCGTGGCCACCTCACCATGAGCTGTCCCTAGGAACAGCCCCAGAGAAGGAACAGCATGAGAGAAGGAACAGCAGTCAAAGTCAAACTCAATTGTAGGGACAGCAACTCTATTCTAAAACCTAATTGTCACGTCATCATCTCAGTCTGGGTTATTTATTCCAGGCTCATGGTTTTCATAGAATTGAAGAGTCATTAAGGTTGGAAGATACCTACAAGATCATTGAGTCCAACTATCACCCCAACTCCACCCTGTCCACTAGATCATATTTCCAAGTGCCACATCTACTTGTTTTTTTACCCCCTCCAGGGATGGCAACTCCCTCCCTCCCTGGGCAGCCTGTTCCAACCCGTGAACACTCTCTCAGGGAACATGGTTTTCCCAATGGCCAATCTAAACCTCACCTGATCCAACCTGAGGCTGTTTGCTCTTGTCCTAAAACCTGCCTGTCCATGTTCCTGTGTGACTGAATCTAGGGGATCCTGCTGTGGCAGGGGGATTGCAGATCCCTTCCAGTCCCTAATGCTCTGTGATTCCATGACTTGGTCTAGGGGATCCTGCTGTGGCAGGGGGATTGGACTGGATGATCTTTCAAAGTCCCTTCCAATCCCTAATGCTCTGTGATTCTGTGATAATGAGGGAGTCTATCTGCCGAAACACAACAGTGCTTTAAAACCTCTAAATCAGGGTGGGTTTAAGTGCTTAAACACCTATAAATACAGATAGACAATCTAATGGGAATTTTGGACCCTCCGAGGAGCTGATTCTGGTTTTGACAGTCTAGTTGCCTTGAACACCCCACGAGACACTCGCTGATCGTTTGGTCCTCACAGAGCTTTAAAATCCTGGCCCTTTGACGCAAAAAACCAGACGATATTAATCTCCGAGAGCTCTTTATCTTCTCATTGTCCCATCACAAATTCTTGCACAATATCCCAGAGTTAACACAAACGGGTAACTGTTCAGTTATCTCGAGAGGCCGGTGGGATTTGATAAGCAATTTCATGGAAATAATCTAAATACGCATCATAAAAAACAAAAAAGAAGAAGGAAGTGATGCTCTGTTAATGCATCACTTTTATTGCGACAAGTTTTTTCTTCAAATGAAAAATAAAAGTGTGAAAACTTCAGATTGCAGGACTGTTAAGCACCTCCTGGGAGCGTTGTAATAGACTGTACAATTATTACCTGAGCTGAAGAGCTTTCTTCTTTAAGGAAAAATAAAGAAAACAGCAATAAACGTAATTTCATTGCTCCTCACGTGCAAAAATCTGCCTGGCATCTATTTCCGATATGAAATCAATTCTACGTTTACTTAGAACCCTGCGCGGAACCTTGCTAGACGTCTTGATAGGATTTCTACGGGGCTTGTGAGATTTGCACTGGAGTAAAGCTCGATAAAACTTTGCAGTGCTTTGCATCCATCCTGTCACTGAAACCTTTCTTTTCGTAAATATTTCGCTTGGGATTAGAAGGTGGAGAAAGAATAATGAAGGTGCTTTCTCCCCACAGCCTCCTTGTGTGGTCGGACTTGATGTCACTGTTCCGTAGAACAGCTCTTCATCGGATACTATGAGCTTGGATGAAGGAAGAGTTGAACGCTCACATACTTCACAGAATCACAGAAGATTAGGGACTGGAAGGGAGCTCGAAAGATCATCCAGTCCCATGCCCCTGCCACAGCAGGATCCCCTAGATCCAGTCATTAAGGATTGGAAGGGAGCTCAAAAGATCATCCAGTCCAATCCCCCTGCTGCAGCAGGATCCCCTAGATCCAGTCATTAGGGATGGGAAGGGACTTCAAAAGATCATCCAGTCCAATCCCCGTGCCACAGCAGGATCTCCTAGATCCAGTTACACAGGAACATGGCCAGGACAGTTTTAAATGTCTCCAGAGAAGGAACATGGAAGATTCAACAGAAATATGAGAAGGAAATTCTTCACCATGAGGGTGACAGAGCACAGGAAGGGGCTGCCCAGGGGATTGTGGAGTCTCCTTCTCCAGAGATGTTTAAAACCCACCTGGCCATGTTCCTGTGTGACTGGATCTGGGGAATCCTGCTGTGGCAGGGGGATGGGACTGGATGATCCATCCTTCAAGGTCCCTTCCAGTCTCTAATATTCTGTGATTTAGTGATGACCTAGACTTGATGATCTTAAAGGTCTTTTCCAATCAAGAGGAATCTGTGTGATTCTGTGCGTGCAGGGTCCTTCTGTCTCATGAAAACAGACCCTCCAAAACTACATTGAAGGAGGCAGCAACATTTTCTTCGATGTCACCTTAGCTCCAGTTGAAAGCCAGTGGCAGCAAGGGGTGGCAGCAGCACATTAATAGATAAAACAATGCAGAAGAGCACTCAGCGAAGCGAAGTGTGTGTTTAGACACGCATGGCCACATTATCTCCTCTCTCATCAACCCACAGCACGGCTGCTTTGAAAAGTATCGCTAGTGACTTCTGTGCCTACCTGAAGAGCCCAGGCCCTCAGCGGTGAGGACATGAAAAGCTGGGTAGGCATGGCCAGCTCTACGTGCACCTTGCTCTCGCAGCAGATGAGCTGGAAGGAGGTGGGCTGCAGTGGCAAGGATTGCATAACACTCCCCTGAGAGCACGGCAGTGCCTCTGAAAGTTTTATTAGCTTTTTATTTGACTGTGATACCCATTTTCAGTAGCCAGATGTCCAGTTGCTCACAAATGATGGTAATTTGAGGTACTGGAGTGGATGCTACAGGCTGCCTTTAAGTTTCTAATGACTTGGATGAGGGATTAGAGAGCACCATCAGCAAGTTCGCTGATGACACCAAGCTGGGAGGAGTGGCCAACACCCCTCAGCTCCAGAAGGACACAGAGCTGCTGGAGAGAAGCCAACGCAGAGCCACAGGGATGATGGAGGAGGGGGAGCATCTCCCTGATGAGGAAAGGCTGAGGGAGCTGGGGGTCTTTGACTTAGAGGAGACTGAGGGGTGACCCCATAAATGTTGATCAATATGTGAAGAGTGGGTGTCAGGAGGATGGAGCCAGGCTCTGCTCAGGGGCACCCAGTGACAGGACAAGAGGTGTCAGCTGGGTGTCAGCTGGAACAGAGGAGGTTCCACATCAATGTGAGAAGGACCTGCTTGGCAGTGAGGGTGCCAGAGCCCTGGCAGGGGCTGCCCGGGGGGTTGTGGAGTCTCCTTCTCGGGAGATGTTTCAAACCCTCCTGGGCTGTTCCTGTGCAACTGGATCTAGGGGATCCTGCTGTGGCAGGGGGATTAGACTAGATGATCTCTCAAGATCCCTTCCAACCCCTAATGTTCTGTGATTTCCCTCTAGATTAAATGCCACTAACTCCTTGGTACTGGGGAGGATGGCTCTTCCCAGTATGAAAGCAATTGTGTCTATTGGATTCATTTCCCCATGAAACCGAGGCGATGAGCGTGCGACACGAGGTACTTTACAAGGTGCTTAACAAGAACATGATTGGGAAAAAAATTGAAATCCATGAAATCAATGCTATAACCTAATATTGTTTGTTCTTAGTGACTAGTGGAGCACAACGAGATCAGTGTCAGGACAGCACTATTCACTCTAAGTATCAATGACCTGGAAGAAGTCGTTTTATAAAAGGATGGGCCCAGCGTGGGAGGAGGCTTGCCAAGAGAAAACAGAAGCAAGAGTGGCACAACCCCAGGTGACATGAACTGGCCCAGAAATAGGTCTGTGGAGCAGTTCAACACCAAGACAGCTGAGATGATTCCCAGGGCAAACAAACTCCATCACCTTGTTCTGTTTTCTTTGTCGTACACTATAGAGACTGAAGGGAAGGCAGACAAGAAGAGTCTGAGGGCAATTAGGGTACTGGGTGTGAGCTGGAACAGAGGAGGTTCCACATCAATATGAGAAGGACCTTTTTCCCAGTAAGGATGACAGAGCCCTGGAAGAGGCTGTCCAGGAGGGTTGTGGACTCTCCTCCTCTGGAGACATTTCAAACCCACCTGGCCATGTTCCTGTGTGACTGGATCTAGAGGATCCTGCTGTGGCAGGGCAATTGGACTGGATGATCTTCGAGGTCCCTTCCAACCCCTAATGTTCTGTGATTCTGTGTCCAGATCACTGCAAGGCTTCGTTTTATAGAACAAAAAAGCCACCCAGTGGTACATCGTGGTGTTTTGTAGTCTTGAGAACAGGGGGAAAAGGGAGTGGAAAGGATGAGTGTGACCTGTGAATGATCTCATTGAGGTGTAGGTAACTGAAGTCATCAGTAGGAAAACAAAGTGTGAACATTTTAAATGCATCTTCAGCTTGTGAGCTTTGGATTCTCCTTCTCTGGAGACGTTTAAAACCCACCTGGCCATGTTCCTGTGTGATTGGATCTAGGGGATCCTGCTGTGGCAGGGGGATGGGACTGGCTGATCTCTGGAGGTCCCTTCCAACCCCTAATGTTCTGTGATTCTGTGATACCATAAAATGTGTACAAAGTACAAGAAGCAGACTGGGAGGCTAAGGGAGGCTGGAAGGGGGTACTGATGGTACTCAATGGCATGAGGCAAAAACCTTTCACAGAATCCCAGAACTTTAGGGATTGAAAGGGACCTAGAAAGGTCCAATGTCCCTGCCGGAGCAGGATGGCCTTGAGCAAGTTGCACAGGAACATGTCCAGGTGGGTTTTAAACGTCTCCAGAGAAAAAGACTTCCGGTATTAAAGTTCCCAGCATTTCTGTCAGTAGGTTTGGTCAGAGCCCACAAGTAGCCCCCAGACAGAATTCAAGAACTTAACAGCAAAGCAGGGCATGTCCCAGCCTCTAAGACAAGTGGGCAATGGGGAGATGCAGCTGCTCTCACAGAATCAGAAAAGATTAGGGATTAGAAGGAACCTTGAAAGATCATCCAGTCCCATCCCCCTGCCACAGCAGGATCCCCTAGATACAGTTGCACAGGAACGTGGTCAGGCAGGTTTTAAACATCTCCAAAGAAGGAGACTCCACAACCCCCCTGGGCAGCCCCTTTGCAGAGCTCCATCCCCACAAGAAACAACTCCTCTTTCCAGAGGACTGAAGGAACATTGCATCATCCCAAGCCTTGGATAGATGTCCCAGATGGCATCCATGGAAAGCCCTGTCAGAGCAGCCAGGGAACACAGCACTCAGCAGCTCCAACGTGGGGAGCTCCATCTTCTCTCTCCTCTTGTCTCCAAAACCTCTGCAATTCCCACCCGCCTTTTCAACCTGCTGCAGAGCCAGCTGACACAGACATCAGGGTGCAGAGTTCTTCTAGCTGTGACAGTTACGTCCCATGTCTTGCATTTAGGATGATCACCAGGCATGAGTGGAAATCCTTGTAAGGGGTTGTTGGGTTTTTTTTTCCTTTTTCACGCTTGAATTGCTTTCTGTGCTTATGGCTTCTCCAAGTTTTGAACTAACTTCTTGACAGGCTTCTTCGCCTAGAAACAAAAAAGCAGTCTAGCAGAAACGAACCTGGGGGTTCTAATTGACAGGCGGCTGAATCTGAGCCAGCAGGGTGCCCAGGTGGCCAAGAAGGCCAATGGCATCCTGCCCTGGGTTAGAAACTGTGTGACCAGCTGGAGCAGGGAGGGGATTGTCTCCCTGGACTCAACACTGGGGAGGCTGCACCTTGAGTACTGGGTCCAGTTCTGGGCACCTCAGCACAGGGAGGAATCGAGGTGCTGGAGTGAGGGCAGAGGAGGGCAGTGGAGCTGGGGAAGGGCCCGGAGAATCGATCTGGTGAGGAGAGATGGAGAGAGTTGGAGCTGTTTAGCTTGAGGAAGAGGAGGCTGAGGGGAGACCTCATCCTTCTCTACAACTACCTGAAAGGACTCTGCAGAGATCTTGCTGCTGGGCTCTTCTCACAGGTCATTAGTGACAGACCCAGAGGGAAGGGCTTCCAGCTCCAACAGGGGAGGGTTAGACTGGACATCAGGAAGAAAGTGGTCAGGGACTGGACTGTGCTGCCCAGGGTGGTGATTGAATCCCCATCCCTGGATGTATTTAAAAGTCGCTTAGATGTGATGCTGGGGGATCTGGTTTAGGGGTGACCTTGTAGAGTAAAGTTGATGGTTGGACTCGATGACCCCGGGGGTCTTTTCCAACCTGAATGACTCTGTGATTCTATGATTTAAATTGCAGTGAGTGAGCTCTGGCTACACATGAAAGGTTCATATATTGTTCTGCTTAGCAGAGTTGATGCCCATTGTGTTTTTCCACTGCAGGATCTACAAAAAATCTATTTGATTTTATATTTTTTTTTAAAAATGCCCTTTTATTATTTTCAGCACTGCAAAAATGCCAGAGCTGTCAGTTTTCACAGTTTCAGTGCAAGGCTGAGCTTTCAATAAGCTCACACAGCTCTAATGATTGTTAGTGAAAACGTAATGGGCCATTTGAAGTCCAGATGAACGCGGGTAGGTAAAGAGATTTTGTTACACAGAGTGGAATCAATTTACACCAGCTATTTAAAAAAAGTACTAAAATAAGTGTAACGCCGCTAAGTATCAGCTCCAAACCCATTGAGAGCTTTCGTGGCCAAATCTGCCAAAAGAACTAGTCATGCCAAGAGCACGAGGCCAGATTCTGCTCTCAGTTGCACTGATGTTAAGCCAGGATAACTGCCTTCGTTTCCACGGGCTTGTTTGGAAGTCACACCGGTGTTAAATGGGAGCAGAAAGGAACTCTGGTGCCCTCCAGGCACCTTCTGCAGTGCCACAACCTACCATCAGCAACTCAACTCATCTCTCACCACCTACAGCTATCCTGGTCATGGGGTTTTTTTGCCAGGATAAGGAGTATGGTGAGGCCGGCGATCATGAATGGCAGGAGAAAGTGAGGGTGACAGAGCACTGGAAGGGGCTGCCCAGGGATATTGTGAGGTCTGAGGAAGCTGGGTCTCTTGAGCTGGGAAAAAGGAGACTGAGAGGTGACCCCATGAATGTTGATCAATATATGAAGGGTGGGTGTCAGGAGGATGGAGCCAGGCTCTGCTCCAGTGATAAGACATCCAGTGATAAGACAAGGGGCAGTGGGTGTGAGCTGGAACACAGGAGGTTCCATGTCAATATGAGAAAAGGACCTCTTCATGGTGAGGGTGACAGAGCCCTGGAAGGGGCTGCCCAGGGTGTGTTGTGGAGTTTCCTTCTCTGGAGACATTTAAAACCCATCTGGATATGTTCCTGTGCAACTGAATCTAGGTGATCCTGCTGTGGCAGGGATATTAGACTAGATGATCTTTCAAGGTCCCTTCCTTCCAATCCCTAATATTCTGTGATTCTGTGAAATGGGTTCTGATTGTTAGTGGATTTATCTTTTCAGATAAATGCAGTAGTGTTTACAACACATTGAATAATACTTCTTCCAAAATCTCAGAAGATAGCAAATGCTGATCTCCAGGACAGTCCCCTAAGTGTGGTTCATGCTGGTCAGTCACTCAAAGCTTCTTGCTTTCCTCCCACTGAGATCCACTTTTATCTGCACCTTTTAAGCTACATTCCACTTCTAACTGCAGTGGAATGAAAAGATGTGACCTGTACTTCTCTCCTAAGTCGACTGATAAAGGTTTGCTTAAGATGGCTCAGTCCATTGTCTTTTCTCCTGCTCACTTTGTGAGTTAAGCTTTCCCAGACAGAGCTGTTTCAATTCTGTGTCTTGGATCTACATACCTGCTCCAAGTTGTTGCTGTTTGAGAACCGGTGCTTGTGGGAAGTTACCACAATTTTGAAACTGCTGGAACTTCACTGCTAACCAGAGTCCAACTCATGTTTAGTCAGCAAAAGCAGTTCAGAGTTTTCTTAAGTCCACAGTCTGTAGTCACAAAATCACAGAACATTAGGGATTGGAAGGGACCTCGAGAGATCATCCAGTCCAATCCCCCTGCCACAGCAGGATCCCCTAGATCCAGTCGCACAGAACATGTCCAGGAGGGTTTTAATAGTCTCGAGAGAAGACAACTCCACAACCCCCATAGGCAGTCTGTTTCATGGCTCTGCACTTTCTAGATCTGTCAGAACAAAGGTTTTTGCGCTCTCTGGACTGCCTGAAGCCAGGTTCGATTTTCTCCTGCACCATCTCCCACTGCAGCCAGCAGGCATGGGGAGATGAGGCAGGCAGTACATAGACCTCTGAGCCTGGGCAAAGCTATGGCCCCCTCCCGTCATGCCAACTGTCACCTTTGTGCCAAGATGGTTTGCTGAAGGACAGAAGTGCCCAGAGCGTGGCTTCCTAGCCAGACACCATTGCTCGGCAGCTTTTCAGGTCAGAGCCAGCAAGTCCACTTGACTTTGGAGGAATGACTAATTTGTTTGGAACTTCCAAGCAGTCTTACGAGAGAGGATTTGATTTACCTGTTGGCTCCCATGATGTTTTGGGGAACAATGAGAAGTCTTTCTTCCAAGCTTTCTCTGTTTGTGCTGAATGAGTTAGTGAGATTTCTAACCAAAATACGTAAACCAGAACATTTTTTGCTTGTCTTCGACTGGCTCCACTTCAAATTCCGGCGTAGCCAACGTACAAGGAAGAGTTGTTTTCTTTCAAATATTAGGGTGTGCAGGGGGAACTTAGCGGCGCGTTTCAGTATGACTTCTGCTGTTTGAGCAAATGCTTCATCCTGAGCTTTGTTAGTCTGTAGCTGTTAAATTTGGGGGTGATTTCTTCCAAAGTTGGTATATACACAGATGAACAGTGTGATGGTAACTCAGTTAAAACTGATCCTTTCTGTTGTCCCATTACTGGTACGCAGGTACCAGTATAGGTTTGGGACTGACCTGTTGGAGAGCAGCATAGAAGAAAGGAACCTGAGGGTCCTAGTGGCCAGCAGGATGGCCAGGAGCCAACAGTGTGCCCTTGTGTCCAAGAAGACAAACAGTATCCTGGGGTGGATCAGAAGGGGGGTGGTTAGTAGATTGAGAGAGGTTCTCCTCCCCCTCCACTCTATCCTGGTAAGACCACATCTGGAATCTTGTGTCTCCAGGAGGACACAGAGCTGATCACAGAATCACAGAACATTAGGGATTGGAAAGGACCTTGAAAGATCATCTAGTCTGGTCCTCCCACCACAGCAGGATCCCCTAGACCAAGTTGCACGGGAACACATCCAGGCAGGTTTTAAACATCTTCAGAGAGGGAGACTCTGATATTTAAGTCTCTTTAAAACCATCTTTAGGACTCAGCATTTTACTGAGTTTACTTGTACTTTCAAGTATTAAGCGGGCTGTAAGTATGCCTGGATATGTTCCTGTGCAACTTGGTCTTGGTGATCCAGCTGTGGCAGGGAAATTGGACTGGATGATCTTTCGAGGTCCCTTCCAATCCCTAGTGTTCCATGATTCTGTGAAAACAGTGGCAAGTGTTGCTCCTTTAAACGGGAGGGAGAACAGCATTATATGATTGTTGTTGTTTGTAGCTTTAATTCGTGGCATGTACCACAAATAAAATCCCAGCTTTTTGGTGGCCAGTGAAAAAGTAGAGAAAAACATAATGACCCTGATGATTTCTGACAAACAAGTGAGCACTGTGGAGTCAGAAGCTATATTCCAAGCCCGCTTGTAAGTCTTCACAAAGCCTATCACAATGGAAGCCATGGAGTAGCAAAAATATTGTGAAACAAATGTCTCCTGGGTGGCTAATGATTGGCATTCTTTCCTTTTTACTCAAAGGGAAGCTCTGTGTCCTCCCTGCAAAATGCTTGCCTGTCTCAACAGCAAGAATGCTTTGGGTTGGGGAGATGAAATTTCTCCAGTGATTTCTTTGTGAGGGCTTTTTTATTTACTTACACTTTTATTTTATCAGAAAAGAGGTTTCACATCAATACGAAAAGGAACTTGTTCACAGTGAGGGTGACGGAGCACTGGAAGGGGCTGCCCAGGGGGGTTGTGGAGTCTCCTTCTCTGGAGACACTTAAAACCCGCCTGGACGTGTTCCGGTGAGACTTGGTCTAGGTGATCCTGCTGTGGCAGGGGGATTGGACTGGATGATCTTTCGAGGTCCCTTCCAATCCCTAATGCTCTGTGATTCTGTGAAAAGGAACTGCATTAAATCCTTACTGTCACAAAAGGCTGCGAATGCCTTGGCTTTCTCTATTAAGATGTCTTGTAAACAATTATCACATTATTTGTGCTGCTTCATGGATGTCCTTCCAGTTTGAAGTAATTGTTGAATTCAGAACAGTTAATACACAATTTAATTCAACAGATTTTGTTTAGATGAACTAATGGAGTGAGAGGGATTTTAGATGATCTTTCGAGGTCCCTTCCAATCCCTGATGTTCTGTGATTCTGTGAAACTTAAACCACCATGCCAACGTTCTTCTGCTGAAGTAAAAACTTACAATGATATTACTGTTGATCAAGTCCTGTAGAGGTTGCCATCACTTTCTTTCTCTAAGCATTCCTTGATTATTGAAAGCTTTAGGTGGAATAGTGTTAATTAGGAAAATGACACCGGTGTAATTGCACTTCCATTGTCATGGAAAGGTGGCTGTTCTCTGAGAAGCAAGGAATGAAAGGCCAGTATCTGCCTTCCTGTGTCTTTCTGGAGGTGGTTGGTGTTAATGAAGAGTGTTCATGAGCATGAAAAATTAAAGCCTCAAAGCTGAGACAAATTTAGAAGTATAGAAAATAGACTCTCTCTAGGAAGTCTAAACTTGAGGGAAGAAAATTAAGTCTCCCCAAATTACGATTTCCCGTTAGCCGTGCAAGTCATTAAACCCTTCCTCGGTTATTTTTAATTTAATAGGTCATCGCTTGTGTTCCATTAACTTCTGTTCTTTACAGAATCTGGGGAGAGATTGCTGTAAATGTGAACAATAACCATCTCTGGTGATACCTTGATGGCCTGGCTCGCTATTTTTGGCTGTCTTCAGTTGTGTGGTGCCTCCTAGGAGATTAGAAATTCATTACTGTGCATCTGTTCTTCCTTCTTTGTGAAAGCTGTCGGTCCAATATTTTGATTAGGATTATGATTTGGGGGAAGAGAGGATTTATTGTTAGGGAAGAGAGAAGCTCTTCTGTTCTGACCATGCTGCCAACAGGTTTTGTTACAGCATTTTTCTGCCATGATTTTCCAACCCCCCTCTCTGGTAAACTAAACCAGAAAAGACACAGATCCAGCATCTGCCATTAGAGACGTGAAGCTTGCCTGTGTTTCACATGTTTGGTCTGTGTGGTCAGCTTTCAGGGAGCTTTCATTGTGTTACTTCTGTGGCAGGGGGATTGGACTGGATGATCTTTCGAGGTCCCTTCCAGTCCCCGATGTTCAGTGATTCTCATCATTCTAATGGTGAAAGGTAAGAGAGTTTTTTTCAATCCATGGTAACAAGTGTGTTTCTTGTTCCATGAATGTGCAGTATTTCTCCTAAATTTGTTTTAAACAAAACCCTTGTGTTTCATACAAGAAAGCTGAGTGATAGGACTCTGATCTCACCACTGGCTTGTTCAAAACTACACCAAGGGAGTAAAATTTAGTTCTAACATCATACAGAGAATTAGCTTGCCTCATCAGCAGAAAGTTATCAGAAAGCAACAAGAAGTATGGCAGGCAGCTATGAAACATCTATTTCTTACTTCCATAGTTTTGGAATTAACAAAGAAAAAAGGTTAACATTTAGAATTAATCACAGAATCCAAGAGCATTAGGGATTGGAAGTGACCTCGAAAGGTCATCCAGTCCAATTGCCCTGCCACAGCAGGATCACCTAGATCCAGTCACACAGGAATATGTCCAGGTGGGCTTTAAACTTCTCCAGAGAAGGAGACTCCACAACCCCACTGGGCAGCCCCTTCCCCAGGGCTCTGTCACCCTCACTGGGAAGAAGTTCCTTGTCAGTAATCTGTTAGTTATTTACTTTGTACCTTAGGCAGTGAGGAGTGGTGGCTATTCTGGAGAAGTGTGTCTCTTTTATCTTTAATGGTAGCATCTTCCCAACTCAACAGGAGCAAAAGCTGTCAGGAGTGAGACATCTGTATTGGTTTAGTGGGAGTAACTGGTTCAAGTGAGTACCTACTACGAAATGTGGTCATTCCAGGGCCTTCCAGCCCTGCCTGGAGCTGCTGTTGGTCATTAAAATCTATCACAAATTTCACAGCTGCTGTTGCCGTGTTAACTAAGAGAACAGCCTGTTCTGGGCTGTCATTGGACTCTCCCTGTCATCTTCACTTGCAAGGTTTTGAATTCGTTTTAAACACCATTAAACTTGTGACACCCTGTGGCAGTGGCGAGCCACTGCATATCGTGTGCTGCTGCACAAGATGGGCTTTGGACACCCTTACGGGATAGAGACTTTGCTTTCAGAAACTAACGTGAGTGCAGATGACTTTTGGTCTCCCCAAACAGATGGCACCCTCAGAGATGAAAGCAGAAGTCGTGCTGATTCTCATCACCCTGCAACTTACAATTAAGCTTAATGCTGGACCAAGCAAACACCCCAGTTCCAGAAGGACACAGAACTGCTAGAGAGGGTCCAGTGCAGAGCCATGAAGATGATAAAGGGAGAGAAATCTCCTTGTGGGAAGGAGATTCCACAACCCCCTTAGGTAGCCCGTTCCAGTGCTCTGTGTCTGTTCTCGTGCTCTAGAAACTGACCTTAAAGTAGGACTGCTTCAGGGTGATTTGATGAAAGGAGGAGGCGGATGATTTTGTGATAGAAGTCTATGAGGAAGTCGGTGGGTTTTATTCAGGTGATGAAGAAAGGAATTTTTTGTGTTTTGGTGCAGTTTTGCTAGTTTTCTTACAGAATCATAGAATGTTCTAGGCTGGAAGGGACCTAAAGAGGTCATCTAGTCCAACCTCTTCTACAAACAGACAACTCTACTTAGATCAGGATGCTCAGAGTCTCATCAAGCCTGACCTTAAATGACTCCAGGGATGGGGCCCCCACCACCTCCACAGGCAGCCCATTCCAGCCATCAGCCATCCTCACATTGAAGAACTTGTTTCTAAGATCCAGCCAAAATCTCTCCTTTCTCAGCTTGAACCCACTGCTCCTTGTCCTATCTATACAAACCCTCTTGAAACCCTCTTGTAAAAACCTTCCCCTGAAACCCTCTTGAAAAGACCTTCCCCTGCCTTCATGTAGGCTCCCCTCAGGTACTGGAAGGTCAAAAGAAGGTCCCCCGGAGCCTTCTTTTCTCCAGCCTGACCAACCTGGAGAATTGCTTCCCAACTAATCCACATTAAGCAAGATGATGGGCACTGGTTCTGCTGTTGTATAGTTTCAGGCCCGAAATGACCTCTAATAAAGATTTTAATACCAATAACTCTGAAGTTCACAACAGGTGACCACTGTTAGCTGATACTTTCTCAGCTCTCCAACTGGCATTAGCTCTATGGCTTTACATTAAGAACAAATTCATTTTAATTTTTTTAATTGGTTTGTAAGCAGTTGTTAGAGTTTCGCCTTCTTGGAGCCTTTTTGTGAGTGTCTAAAGATTAATAAGCACAGACATTTCAAGCCTAGCTAGCTGGGTTGTTTCTAGCGTACTTCCCTTTGCAGGTGGCTGTTGAAAGTGCTCTGTGTTTAAAACCCTAGCATGGATTTAGAATGGCTTTGAAATCATTTTCAAGGTGGCAGCACAGAAAGAGTGTGGCATGACTACTTAATCTCTGGCTGGGGCCAGGAGTTCTTTGTACATAATCCCATCCTTCTTACAATGTGTTAACGCAGTGGGTGGAGTAACTGACCGATGGTTGTAATAAAAACCTGGTAATAAGCCCCTAAGTTGGGGCTGTGAGTTGGTTTTGTGGAGCCTCGTTATTGGTGAATTTAAATTCACTTGTCCTTTTTAAAAGAATGTTTGTATTGCTTTTTATGTCTTGCTACAGATGACAATCAGGCTAAAGTTGTCTTAAATGTGAAATGCATTTTTCTAGCCCAGTAGCATAAATTGAACCATCAAGAGGCTGTAAAAGGAGAATACATATTTCTTGAAGGAGTGTGTGATGCGTCTGCTATTCCACCATAAACAAGAGGCTTCGTTTCTGATATATAAGCTGAAATGTAAAGTATTTGGTGTTGCAAACGTGCATTTGCGTTCTCTTGAGCTGTATTTCATGTTTAGTTTGAGGAAGAGGAGGCGAGGAGGCTGAGTGATGAGAGACCTCATCAATCTCTGCAACTCTCTGAAGGGACGTTGTAGAGATGTTGTTGCTGGTCTCGTCTCACAGGCCACTAGCGAAAGAACCAGAGGAGAGGGCTTCAACAGAGGAGGTTTAGACTGGACATGAGGAAGAAATTCTTCACAGAGAGAGTGGTCAGGCAGTGGAATGGGGTGCCCAGGGTGGTGGTTGAGTTGCCATCCCTGGATGTGTTTAAAAGTCAATTAAAAGTAGTGTTGGGGGATGTGGTTTAGGGGTGAACTTGTAGAGTAGGGTTGCTGGTTCAAGTCAGTGATCCCAAGGGTCTTCTCCAACCTGAATGATTCTATGATTCAGTAGTGAAATCTTTATTACATTTTCAGTGGAAATTTGTTGCAAAAGCTGTGGTACAACATCATCTCTGTCTTTTCAGATGAAAAGTCAAAGTGCCTTTTCCACAGATCACAGAATCTCCTTGGTTGGAAGAGACCTTTAAGATCAAGTCGAAGCATTAACCCAATGCTAGCAATGCATAAGCTCTACAGCAATCATTTCTACCTCTCATGACTAAACATAAGCGGTGCTCCCCTTATCTTTCACTTTTCTAGGTTCTCTGAAAATATAAATCTGCAGGAATGGTTGGTATCTTTTAGTCATTTAAATGGAGTGCTGAATGCTGAAAATATAAACGTGGGTGATAACCAGGTGGCTGCTGATCAAAGCAGCTAGGGAGAGCACAAGGCGTGTAATGACTCAGATGATTTTTTGTTACCAAGTCTCCAGGAGCCCTGGGCTTAATCACGCAAGACAATTGTGCTTTGCACACATGTAAACTCTCCCCGTCTTGTCCAGTTGTACTTTTTCTTCAGATGCACCTAGCAGTTCATGAAAAATCACAGAACATTAGGGATTGGAAGGGACCTCTAAAGACCATCCAGTCCAATCCCCCTGACACAGCAGGATCACCTAGACCAAGCCACACAGGAGCATGTCCAGGTGGGTTTTAAATGTCTCCAGAGAAGGAGACTCCACAATACCCTTGGGCAACCCATTCCAGTGTTTTGTCGCCCTCACTGGGAAGAAGTTCCTTCTCATATTGATGTGGAGCCTCCTCTGTTCCAGGTCACACCCATTGCCCCTTGTCCCATCATTAGAAGCCACTGAGCAGACCCTGGCTCCATCCTCCTGACACCCACCCTTCACATATTTATCAACATTCACGGGGTCACCCCTCAGTCTCTGTTTCTGTAAGCTCAAGAGACCCAGCTCCCTCAGCCTTTCCTCATCAGGCAGATGCTCCACTCCATTCATCATCTCTGTGGCTCTGTGCCGGACTCTCTCCAGCAGTTCCATGCCCTGCTGGAACTGAGGGGCCCACAACTAGACACAATATTCCAGATGTGGACCAGTCTTCACAATTGTAGCATTCCTTTCCAATCCTGAATGTTCCTGATGTTTCTGTTTCTCTGCTCTAGTCACTTTTTCTTCCTTTTTCCCCTTTTGCAAGAAATGCTTCAGAAAGCAGAATGGAGATTGAGTGTTTTTTTTATCTCCCCCTGGCCTTATGTAACTGTGCTCCTTTGGTTCTCTTTGGAGGTTTGGTTTTTAGAGATGCACTTATTAAACTAAACAAAGGAGTTCTCCAGCTTTTCACACATTGCCAAACACCAGTTGTCTACAGAAGGCCTTTAAACACAGTAAGCGTGTCAGTCTTAGTTCGTCTCTTGGGTCTGGAGGAAGGGACGCTTCCTGCACTGATGGATTTTTAGGTCATTGGTTATGGTGATGCGTATTCTGATTTGAAAATCTGACAGACACTATCACAGATGACCTGAAGAACAAAAAATATGTGCTATTCACAGTAATTCTTACGGCATATCCTAACACGTGTTCTCCAGTGGAAACCCATGCATGTCATGTTTGCTTTGATGAAGTTTTAGAGACTCTGTAGAGCCCAATGTCTTGCTAATATCCCAAGTGGTGGCCCTGGTGCTTTCATACTGTAATGATTTCTGCTTTTCTTTTTTGAATGAGAGATCTGTAACCCAGCTGGCAGGGAACTGGAAGGGGAGCAAACCCTCATCGCCCTCTACAACTATCTCAAAGGACACTGTACAGATGTTGGTGCTGGTCTCTTCTCACAGGTCATTAGTGACAGAAGCAGAGGGAAGGGCTTCAAGCTCCAACAGGGGAGGGTTAGACTGGCCATCAGGAAGAAATTATTCCTGGAGAGAGTGGTCGGGCACTGGACTGGGCTGCCCAGGGTGGTGGTTAAGTCCCCATCCCAGGATGTGTTTAGAAGTCACTTAGCTGTGCTGTTGGCAGATCTGTTTTAAGGGTGACCTTGTAGAGTAGGGTTGATGGTTGGACTCAATGATCCCAAGGGTCTTATCCAGCCTGAATGATTCTGTGATTCTAAGTCAGGTGTTTCAAAGGCAGTTTTATGCTTTCAACAGCATTCTGTTTAAAGCCATTGATTCCTTAACAAATAAGGTGTAAGTACATCTCATGTGTAGGAGCAGACTGTTGCCACTGCATTTGCAGATCCCATTGGATTTGTTCCTGTGTGACTGGATCTAGGTGATCTGCTGTGGCAGGGGGATTAGACCGGATGATCTTTTGAGGTCTCTTCCCATCCCTAGTGTTCTGTGATTCTATTATTTAACACTGTAAATATATTTAAAGGTGGCACTAAGGTAGCACATAAGTGCCTGTGTCAGAGGAAACAGCCTTTGTAGTTTGTACACGGAGGGGGAATTCAGAGGGGATGTTAACCAGTCAGCTCTCTTCATTGGCATTTTCTGTTATAAAGCGTGCCTGAACTTCTGTTTGGAGGTAACTTGCACTTAGTGGTTTCTAATAAAATAATGAGCCTTTGGCACATGCTTTCCTGTGTTTAAAATAAAAAACCAAAACCTACTTGAAATTTAAAATTGCAGGAGAAAACAGCTTCATCAAATATCAGACAGTTGACAAGAAGTAGAGTCAGATGGCTCCGATTCTGCAGCCTTAATGAATTTCTGACAGAAGCCAGAATTAATAATTAAAGGAAATACCTTAAAGTCGTCTTCTTTTCCCCGCCCCCCCATCTGTTTGAGCACAGGCTGCTATTTCAGAGGTCTATAAATAAAAAGCAGAGTGCATTTAATTTGGGAGTTGAAGATTAATATTTTGCAGCATTTCTGTTGTGTAGGTAGAAGTAGCCACTTGCCAACTACTGGTGTTCCACTGCTACAGTCTTCAAAGGTAATTCCCATTCCACATTGGTTTTGCAAGCAAATCAGTACAAGTTTGTGTCAAGTTTTAATTAGTATTTGTTCTTCTAAAATGGTTTGCTCCTCCTCTACTGGGCACTGGGGAGGCCTCCCCTCAAGTACTGGGGGCAGTTCTGGGCCCCTCACTTCAAGAGATACTGAGGTGCTGCAGCAGGTCCAGAGGAGCAACAAGGTTGGGAAGGGGACTGGAGGGAAAGTCTGATGAGGAGAGGCTGAGGGAGCTGGAGGTGTTTTACCTGGAGAGGAGTAGGCTCAGGGGAGACCTTCTTCCTCTCTCCAACTACCTGAAGGTAGGTTGTAGTCAGGTGGGTTTCAGGCTGTTCTCCCAGGCAACTAGCACCAGGACAAGAGGGCACAGCTTGAAGATGTCAGGGGAGGGTTAGGTTGGATGTTAGGAAGCCCTTCCTCATGGGAATAGTGATCTGACTGAAATGGACAACCCACACTGGTGGAGTCTCCATCCCTGGAGGTGTTGAAGAATGGCCTGGCTGTGGCCCTTAGTGCCCTGGTCTGACCAATGTGGTGATGTTAGGTCCTGGGCTGGGCTAATGAGCTCAGAGGTCTTTTCCAGCCTCAGTAATTGTGTGATTCTGTAATGCCAAAGAGATGGCATCACATACGTGTCATTTGTGGTTCTTTAAAGTGTGCCTTTGATGGTCTCGTGTGAAACTACAACGGCAATTTGTTTATGAAGGAGGAGATATTGGCAGACAGTGGGGATTGGACGGAAGAAATCATGGCAACCTGCACATTCTTTCTCTGAACTTATAGTGCTGAGAGTAGAAGGCACTGTAGGACTAGTAAGATGTTTTTTGACTCAGTAGAGCAGCAGGTGCTTCAACTTTGTTCTCTCACACTAGAAGAGTGTGATTTTATAGTGATGCTGCTAGGTGAGCTCAGTAGCCTGGATGATTGAGGTAGAAGATGGCAGAGCATCATTTAGACTGAGTTGTAACTCTAAAAGCTTTTACATGGAAGTATTTGTGTCACTGGTACAATGCAGAGTTCTGCATCAAGTATTCAGAGTTCAAATATTCATCAGGAAGCGGCAATTCAGGACTTTCTTTAGAGGAGGGGGAATGTACTGAGAGACTAGGCTGTATGTATGAGTGTTAGCATGAGCCAGCAATGTGCCCTTGTGGCCAAGAAGGCCAGTGGCATCCTGGGGTGGATCAGAATGGGGGTGGTTGGCAAATCGAGGGAGGTTCTTCTCCCCGTCTGCTCTGCCCTGGTCAGACCACATCTGGAATGTTGTGTCCAGTTCTGGGCCCCTCAGTTCCAGAAAGACACAGAGCTGCTGGAGAGAGTCTAGCTCAGAGCTATGAAAATGATGAAGGGAGGTGGAGCATCTCTCTGCTGAGGAAAGGCTGAGGGAGTTGGGTCTCTTGAGGTTGGAGAAAAGAAGACTGAGGGGTGACCCCATGAATGTTGATAAATATGTGAAGGGTGGGTGTCAGGAGGATGGAGCCAGGCTCTGCCCAGCGTCATCTAATGATACGACAAAGGACACTGGGTGTGAGCTGGAACAGAGGAGGTTCCACATCAATATGAGAAGGAACTTCTTCCCAGTGAGGTTGACAGCACTGGAGGGGGCTGCCCAGGGTGGTTGTGGAGTCTCCTTCTCTGGAGACATTTCAAACCCACCTGGACATGTTCCTGTGTGACTGATCTAGGGAATCCTGCTGTGGCGGGGGGTTTGGATTGGATGATCTTCCTAAGTCCCTTGCAGTCCCTAATGTTCTGTGATTCTGTGACTGTTAAGAATTTAGAAAGCAAATGAAGAAAAGCTCTACTGAGGGTCATTAGGCAGCAAACAACCCTTCTGTCCAAAGTTCTTGAAGAGGCTTTCCAGGTTCTGCTGCTTTTATGACATCTGTTGTTGCCCGTTGTCAGAGCGGGATGAGGAGGGCCTTTGGTCTACCCGAGCACAGCTCTGTGTATTTTTCCTTCTCTGTAGGAGGCAGTTTTCTTTTGTCACCAAAATATTCAGGGGGCAGAAATTTAAATAGTCTCATAAAGCTGGAAGTCTTCTGAACAGAGGCCTTCATCCCAGCAGGCTGTGTGTTCTGGGGGAGCCGACCTGAGCTGTGTCGCTTACTGTGAGCTTGCCACCTTCTCACTGGACATAAGGCACAGAAGTAGCTGGGTTAATCTTTGGATTGATCCGGTGCAGCTGTCCTTACCCAGTTCTGCAGTATTTCCGGGCAGGCTGAGGTTTTGGTCATGGATTCTTGGAAACCACAGAATCACAGAACATTAGGGGTTGGAAGGGACCTCGAAAGATCATCCAGTCCAATCCCCCTGCCACAGCAGGGCCACCTTGATCAAGTCACAGAATCACAGAATCATTCAGGTTGGAAAAGACACCTGGGATCATCGAGTCCAACCATCAACTCAACTCTACAAGTTCACCCCTGAACCAGATCCCCCATGACTACATCTAAGCATCTTTTAGACTCATCTAGGGATGGGGACTCAACCACCACCCTGGGCAGCCCATTCCACTGCCTGACCACTCTCTCTGTGAAGAATTTCTTCCTGATGTCAAGTCTAACCCTCCCCTATTGGACCTTGAAGCCCTTCCCTCTGGCTCTGTCACTAATTACAGAGTGATGTTAGTGCTGGGACAAGAGACCAGCACTAACATCTCTACAGTGTCCTTTCAGACAGCTGTAGAGAGCGATGAGGTCTCCCCTAAGCTTCCTCTTCCTCAAACTAAACAGCCCCCTCAATCTCTCCTCATCACATTGATTCTCCTGGTCCTTCACCAGCTTCGTTACCCTCCTCTGCACTTGCTCCAGCACCTCGATGTCTCCCTTGTACTGAAGCACCCAAAACTGGACCCAGTATGCAAGGAGCGGCCTCACCAGTGCTGAGTACAGGGGGACAATCACCTCCTTACTCCTGCTGAACACACAGTTTGTAATCCAGGCCAGGATGCCATTGGCCTTCTTGGCCACCTGAGCACGCTGCTGGCTCATATTCAGCCACCTGTCAGTTAGAACCCCCAGGTCCTTTCCTGCTCTCCAGCCCTGCCCCCAGCCTGTAGCACTGCAGGGGGTTGTTGTGAGCAAAACACAGGACCTGACACTTGGCTCTATTGAAACCCAGACAGTTGTCCTCAGCCCATCGATGGAGTCTGTCCAGGTCCCTCTGTACAGCCTCACTGCCCCCCAGCACATCGACACTCCCTCCCAGCTTGGTGTCACCTGCAAACGTATTGAGGGAGCACTCGGCCCCCTCATCT
>JAOXOE010000632.1:26559527-26569826 GCA_028565055.1 Phoeniculus purpureus | reverse complement strand
ATCCTGCTGTGGCAGTGGGATTGGACTAGATGATCTTTCGGGGTCCCTTCCAATCCCTAATGATTCTATGATTCTATAAATAATCATTTCAGTGATGTCAAACACCCTGACTGAAAAGGTATCTGTGCTCTGGTCTCGATGCTTTCAAGGAAAACGGAAGTATTTAATTCAAGAAGTTACGGCTAATGTTGGAGTCTCTGTTGAGTTCATTCAACCTGAAGCCTCCGTATTTCACAGCAGAGCAGAAATTTCTGAGCTCTGCTGCCGTTGCTGCTGCTTTTAAGCAGGAAGCCCACTTTAGGACCTGCTGACAAACCTGGCTGTTCTGTACTGTCCTCGGAAGGAAAACACAATTATCACAGTGTGCAGCTGCTCGTTCATCACGTTCCACTCGCATCGATGGAAAAGCCTTGGACCAGGACACTGGAAAACACAGATGTGTGGGAGCGAAATCAGAGCAGAAGGAGAAGAGGAGGGAAATCATTTGCTCTTCTCTGACTGACAATCTCCAAACATTAAAGACCTCAAAGACTGACCGGTGGAGTCAGCACAAGCGCGTTAGAGTGAATGTCTTCAAAGGTAGGCATCTTGGCTGCAAATCTCCCGAGCCCTGTTGGATATGAAATGGAAGGCTTAATCAATTTGTAAAAGTGAAGGAGTGGGCAGCCTTCACAGAGCCAGAAATTGATAAAATGTAAAAATCGATATTTATTTTCATTTGAGTGTTAACAATCTGGAAGTTTGAGATGATCCTGACATGGGGTTGGGTTTTTTTGGGGGGGTGTTGGAAAGAGGAGCCTTGAATCACAGAATCCCAAACATTAGGGATTGGAAGGGACCTTGAAAGATCAGCCAGTCCAATTCCCTGCCACAGCAGGATCCCCTAGATCCAGTCGAAGATGAGTGTATAAAATTCTTCATGCGTTAAACCAATAATAGGTTTAGGAGGGTCTACTCCTCTAGTAGATGCCTTTTTTTCCCATGCTACACAAAAAAGGGTTTGGGGGGGGTGTGTGAAATAAAATTAACACGATGGAAACACAGTGATGCCCAGAAGAAAACACAGGAATATGAAAGCTGCTTTCTGAGTGCCTTGAGGCTCAACTCTATTCGTTTTGTTTAACCAGTCACGAGTAATTGGGCTACTCAGGAGTTATGTGTCCCTTGTTAACCCCCTGTGCTGACGTTGCCATTGGTGAAATAGCTAAAACCATGCTGATCTCTAGCAGCACACAGGAGGGGAGTTAAAACACTCCCCCCCCAAAAAAAAATCTAAACCCAAAACAACCCCAAATCAGAAGAGGAAAATCAGGAGAACAGTCAGAAGGCGTCTGTGAATTGCTTCCATTTGTCATGCTCAGGAAGAGAAGGCTTTCTGCAGATCAAATCCTTTAATCCTTGCAAATGAGATCAAATTGGGATCGCAGTGACTTTACATACATGCAAAAGCAGCTATTTCGAGTCTACTTCTACTACTGAGGTGATGCGAGGAGATACTGGGACCCTACTGGATGGAGAAAACCTGTCACAGCATCTTCCTCCTCCAGAAGGTTTCGTGTCAATGCAGAGTTATTCGTATGTTTTCCCTTACCTTTTATTTCCCCCCTCCAGAACAAACTCAGGCTGTCCAAAAAATAAACCTAGAAGTGAGCTGAGCTGCCTTGAGCTTCACTCAGCAGCTCTGAGCTCCACACGCATCCCGCTAGGTGCATCCCAACAATATCCCCGACCTGACATGCCAGTGCCACTGTCCTGTCTGGGATCCTCCTGGAGGTTGGAAGGGACCTCGAAAGATCATCTGTTCCAATGTCCCCACCACACCAGGATCCCCTATATCACCGTGTTCATAAATCTCCCCTCCAAACGCTCACCCTCAGAGTCTTCTACTTAAAACACCACAATTATCACTGCAAACTGCTACAAGACCACAAAAGAGCAGGCAGGGCGATGCCAACTTTTCCTGCTTTTTTTTGTACTTGATATTAGGGAGAATTTTTTCCCAGAAGGGGTGGTCAGGCACTGGACTGGGCTTCCCAGGGAGGTCATAGAATCATAGAATCATTAGGGATTGGAAGGGACCTCGAAAGATCATCTAGTCCAATCCCCCTGCCACAGCAGGATCACCTAGACCAGGATCACCAAGGATGGGAGTCCCCATCCCTAGATGCGTTTAAAGATAGTTTGGATGAGGTGTTGAGGGATCTCGTGTAGGGGTGAACTTGTAGTATAGATGGTTGGACTTGATGATCCCAGGGGTCTTTTCCAACCTCAGTGATTCTGTGATCTTTATTCAACTCCCTCCTCCTGCTTCTCCTCATTTCGTAGAGAAATTACTGAGAAATGAGGAAAATCTCCTCTCACATCCCTAGCACCAAAATGTAGGTTTTCGTTCTCTCCCTTTAGCTTCTCCTTCCCTTCCCCTCCTCCCTAATAGAGTCACATCAGGAGCCACAAGATGAACTCGGTTCACCTAAACCTTTATCAGGGATAAAACCATTTTGCACTCCTCTTTTTCTCTAGACTCCCAGTCAATAATTTAGAGGAGGATTCCTCAATTACTCCATTCACTTAAAAGGTATCAATATCGTACTTGGGAGAATAATCCTGTAAAATTCAGTGCAGCCAAGTGCTTGCTTTAATGTTGCCTCTTCAGAGGACGAGGAGCCGAGCCTTGCATGTGATTCCCCTGTCTGCAAGACACACAGGAAAAGAACAGACAGTGCTGGGAGATCCCCCAGTCCTCCAGGAGAAGAGGCAGAAATGAAAAGACCAGACTTATAGTTATGTGTTTCTCAAAAGTGAGAACAAATCCTCTCTGTTTAAAGGGATGATGTGCAGTTGCCAATGGTGTCTTTTCAGACACAGTGGTCCATGCTGGATGTTTCGAGGGGAGAAAAGGGAAGAAACAACAAAAACCCCCAAACATTCTGGCACATGAATCACAGAACATTAGGGAGTGGAAGGGACCTCAAAAAATCATCCATTCCCATCCCCCTGCCACATCAGTATCCACTAGATCCAGTCATTAGAGACGGCAAGGGACCATGAAAGGTCATCCAGTGCAATCCCCCTACCACAGCAGGATCCCCTAGATCCAGTCACACAGCAACATGGCCAGGTGGGTTTGAAATGTCTCCAGAGAAGGAGACTCCACAACACCTCTTGTCAGAGCCTTCCAGGGCTCTGGCACCCTCACCATGAAGTTGTTCCTTTTCATATTGGTGTGGAACCACCTCTGTTCCAACTCACACAGTTGCCCCTTGTCCTATCATTAGATGCTTCTGAGCAGAGCCTGGCTCCAACACAGCAGGATCCCCTAGATCCAGTCGCACAGGAACATGGCCAGGTGGGTTTTAAACATCTCCACAACCCCCCTGGGCAGCCCCTGCCAAGGCTCTGTCACCCTGACCGTGAAGAAGGTCCTTCTCACATTGATGTGGAATCTCCTCTGTTCCAACTCACACCTGTTGCCCCTGAGCAGAGCCTGGCTCCAACCTCCTGACACCCACCCTTCACATATTTATAAACGTGAACATGGATCGATGTGAATTTTAATTCTGATTTATATGGGAAGCAAACTGGAGGGTCTTCATGTTTCAAGGGAGAATTATTATCATTTTGAGAAGTCAGTCTGGTGCTAAAAGGCTAAAAGGTCTCTAAGTAAAATTCCAGAGAAGAAAACATGATTTTTTAAGGGCAAGAAATCAAAAATTAAGATTTTAGTGAGTGAAATTGTCGCCGACGCTGATTTCCAGCCAAGATTATGTGTGTGCCTGATGCATGCACACGTGTGTTTTCACTTGGTCAGCAGAGAGTTTGAATTTCTTATGGAGACCACCAGCTTTGCTGGACATGTTTCAGTTCTGGGAAATAGGAAAAAAAAAATGTGGAGAGAACTGCATTTAACTCATTCTTGCCGTGAGTACCATGAACAACACATCAGCAAGGGTCAATATCCATCACCCCCCACACATCCTACAACATTACTGCAGTGGATTGAACAGGTGTAGCTGCAGGGAGAGTTTAGTTGACTTTAATTAGTCTAACTAGTGTTTTGAAGACACAAGTTTGATAAAGAGACTGCCATCTCACTGCACAAATCCCTGCTTAATCTTGTAACTGCCAGCAGCAAAGAGCAGCACTGAAAAGTCAGCCAAGCCACCAAGTTGCTCAACCTCGTCAGCCTGGGCTGTCAGTTATCATACAGGATGCTCTCACCTCTGCTAGAAACACAGAATCGCAGAACATCAGGGGTTGGAAGGGATCTTGAAAGATCATTCAGTCCAATCCTCCTGCCACAGCAGGATCCCCTAGATCCAGTCGCACAGGAACATGGCCAGGTGGGTTTGAATCATCTCCAGAGAAGGAGACTCCACAACCCACCATGGCGAGCCTCTTCTAGTGCTCTGTCATCATCACTGGGAAGAAGGTTCCTTCTCACACTGATGGGGAACCTCTTGTGTTCCAGCTCACACGCATTGACCCTTTTCCTATTATTGGGTGCCCCTGAGCAGAGCCTGGCTCCATCCTCCTGACACCCACCCTTCCCATATTGATCAACACTCATGGGATCACCCCTCAGTCTCCTTTT
Organism: Phoeniculus purpureus; assembly: GCA_028565055.1. Lineage (NCBI taxonomy): Eukaryota > Metazoa > Chordata > Aves > Bucerotiformes > Phoeniculidae > Phoeniculus > Phoeniculus purpureus. The sequence goes on along the minus strand of JAOXOE010000632.1, from coordinate 26,565,235 downwards.
TTCCCAGCTCAAGAGCCCCAGCTCCCTCAGCCTTTCCTCATCAGGGAGATGCTCCACTCCCTTCATCTTTATGGCTCTGTGCTGGACTCTATCCAGCAGATCCGTGTCCTTCATGAACCTGTTAATGGAAACTTCAGGTGAAGACCAGAAGACAGTGGAGAAAGTCCACAGCTTTGGGAAAATTCTGCTTTCAAAGAAAAGAATCAGAGATTTGTTTCTGAGCTGAAGGCTTGATGATGAAAACGGGTCAGATTCAGCACGTTGGTTCCAACCAGGTGCTGAAAAAACCTGTGGGTTACAGCCCCACCTTTGCTACAAGCACAATTCTCATTGGTACTCCTCCAAAACTCCACTGTAGTTCATTAAGCTCCCTACCATTACTGCAGGAGTTGTAGGGGGAATGAACTAAAGGAAGGGCTGATAGACTGTGTTGCATTGATGGGTTCCGCTTGGTTGGTAACATCAAGTGGCAGAATGAGAACACTTTTTAAGATATGATTAAATATAAATTTTATCAAAGGAGCAGTAAAACATTATAGCTTTAGGCTTTTGAAATTCCATACACATTCTAGGACTCCAAAAATAAAGCTCCAGCTTCTTAAAGTTGAATGTCTGCCTTGTATCATTTACCCAAGTCCTCATCTGAGCAGCTCGTCATCTTCTTAGAATTGTAGAATCATTCTGGTTGGAAAAGACCCCTGGGATCATCGAGTCCAACCACCAACTCTACTCTACAAGGTCACCTCTAAACCACATCCTCCAACACTAAATCTAAGCAACTTTGAAACACATCCAGAGATGAGGACTCAACCCCCACCCTGGGCAGCCCCTTCCAGTGCCTGACCACTCTCTCCATGAAGAATTTCTTCCTGATGGCCAGTCTCACCCTCCCCTGCTGGAGCTTGAAGCCCTTCCCTCTGCTTCTGTCACTAATGAGCTGTAAGAAGAGAAAAGCATCAGCTCTGGAGTGTCCTTTCATATAGTTGTAGAGAACGATGAGTTCTCCTCTCAGCCTCCTCTTCCTTAAACTAAACAGCCCCAACTCTCTCCATCTCTCCTCATCAGATTGATTCTCCAGGCCCTTCATCAGCTCCACTGCCCTCCTCTGCACTGGCTCCAGCACCTCGATATCAGCCTTGTACTGACGTGCCCAGAACTGAACCCAATACTCAAGGTGCAGCCTCGCCAGTGTTGAGTCCAGGGGGAAAATGACCTCCCTACTCCAGCTGGTCACACAGTTTCTACGCCAGGGCAGGATGCCATTTGCCTTCTTGGCCACCTGGGCACCCTGCTGGCTCAGATTCAACCACCTGTCAATGAGAAGCCCCAGGTCCCTCTCTGCCAGGCTGCTTTCCAGCCCCCCTGCCCCAGCCTGTAGCTGCAGGGAACTGTTGTGACCAAAACACATATAATGTCATACCCACTGCCCCTTGTCCTGTCACTGAGTGCCCCTGAGCAGAGCCTGGCTCCATCCTCCTGACACCCACCCTTCCCGTATTTATCAACATTCATGGGGTCACCCCTCAGGCTCCTCTTCTCCAGCCCCAGCTCCCCCAGCCTTTCCTCAGTAGGGTGATGCTCCCCTCCCTTCATCAACTCTGTGGCTCTGTGCTGGACTCTCTCAAGATCATCCTAATTTAAGTCAGTGTGCATCCTTTAGCTATTAAAAATTACCCTTATTAATTAGTACCTGCTCTAATTGCTACGAGGAACGGTTCTAAAGAAGAAAATAAGGAGCAAAGCAAGGTGGTATTTACAGGTACCTAATCTAGGAATAAATATTCAGCATGGTCTTTTCAAGTCAGGTGCCCGGCCAGTTTTGCATAATAAAGCAGGACAAAGTCATTTGCACAGAAAAACCTAATGATTTCTGCATTTTGCTGCTGGTAAAGAATTGAAGGGTGGCTGATTTGAATCTTCCTTCAATCTCCCATCAATAAAACAGAGACAAGGCAGATTCGAAAGCTGATCTGGGAGAGTCATGTTTTTATAATTGCTTTGTACCCTCAGGCGTTTGAAATCCAGAGGGTCACGAGTGCCTGTGTTAGCGCTGGAGCACTCCAAGAGGCCCAGTCGAAACCCTGAGACGCAAATTAATTTGTTTGTGGTTCTCATGTCTAATTTGGGGGAAAGAGAAAACTCTTTGCCGCTCTGCAATGTTGTGATCTAATTAAAGGGGGAGGCACGTGAAAGATTTAGGCAACCTTTAGGAGATTAAAAAAAAGAGAGAGAGAGAGAGGAGAAAGAGAGGAGTTAAAAATGTTTTAAGTTCAGTCTCATTTGGGAAAGTCTCTGAACTATGGGAAGGGAACAATTCATTAAACAAATTCATACATTCACAGAGTCAGAGAACATTAGGGATTGGAAGGGACCTTGGAAGATCATCCAGTCCAATCCCCCTGGCACCACAATCCCCCAGATCCAGTCATTAGGGATTGGAAGGGACCTCAAAAGATCATCCAGTCTAATCCCGCTGCCACAGCAGGATCCCCTAGATCCAGTTGCACAGGAACATGACCAGGAGGGTTTGAAACATTTCCAGAGAAGGAGACTCCTCAACATCCCTGGGCAGCCCCTGCCAGGGCTCTGGCACCCTCACTGGGAAGAAGGTCCTCCTCAAATTGATGGAGAACCTCCTCTGTTCCAGCTCACACCCATTGCCCTTTGTCCTATCACTGGGTGCCCCTGAGCAGAGCCTGGCTCTATCCTCCTGACACCCACCCTTTCCATACTGATCAACATTCATGAGGGTCACCCCTCAGTCTCCTCTTCTCCTAGCTCAAGAGCCCCAGCTCCCTCAGCTTGTCCTCAGCAGGGAAGTGCTCCCCTCTCTCCATCATCTCTGGCTCTGCACTGGGCTCTTTCCAGCAGCTCTGTGTCCTTCTGCAACTGAGGGGCCCACAACTGGTCACAAGATTCCAGATGTGGCCTCAGCAGGGCACAGTAGAGGGGGAGGAGAAGCCCTCTCCATCTACTAACCACCCCCCTTCTGAAATGTAGGAAAGCACTGCGGACAACCCATTCGCTTGCAGAAATCTGCGAAGAAATGCACCAAACCATTTGCAAGAGCAATTTGCAAACCTTACAAATCGGTTAAGTCAGAGATTTTCATTTTTCTGTTTGTAACTAGGAGACTCAGAAAATGCCAGAGCAGCAAACTGCGACTCCTCGCCAGCGCAGCCACATTACAGCCAATATCTTGTTGGAAAAGAAGCCCTGTAAGCACAGCTCTGCCCAGAAAACATTTAAATTATGCTGTTTTAAGGAGATAGAAGAAAGCAAAGTGCTATCAAGGGATAGACTTCATGGAAAAACAATTCAAGTTGCTCAATACTCTCTGTTCTCCAAGTGACTTGCCTTTCCCATGCAGTGCTCCAGCACTGTGTCAGCCTGATTTATGGAGCCAAGACCTGCAGTGTCTTCTCCTCTGTGTAACAGGGCTGGAGCACATTGCACTGAGATGATTGTGTGGATTTGACTCACTGCATTTGAATACGCAGCTCTGACCCCTGCGTAACCCATCCTGGGGTCAGAGCCTGGTTAGGACACTCAAGTCCCGCCATCCATGGGGTATGAAGTCTCACCATCCTTAGCCATATTAAATGGCTACCTGACTGCATGACCAGACCTCACCAAGTAGAGATATCCGGCTACCTAAGAACAATCCAGCTGCATGCTGAGATTCTTAAATAGATTAACATTTTCACCTTTATTTTTAAATGACCAAGTTTTATAACTAAGCCAGAATCTCCTAAGTCGCAAGACTGGAATCTCCTGAGTCCCAGGACTAGAGCCTCTGAATCCCAGGATCAGAACCTCCTGTGCCCTAGGACTAGAGCCTCCTGAATCCCAGGACTAGAGCTTCGTTATTCCCAGGACTAGAGATTCCTGAGTCCCAGGACTAGAATCTCTTGTGTTCCAGGACTAGAACCTCTTTTGTCCTAGGGCTAGAGCCCCCTGAGTCCAAGGACTAGAGCCTCCTGTATCCCAGGACTAGAGCCTCCTGTATCCCAGGACTAGAGCTTTGTGAGTCCCAAGACTAGAACCTCCTATGCTCCAGGGCTAGAAACTCTTCTGTCCTTGGACTAGAGCCTTCTGAGTCCCAGGACAAGAGCCTCCTCAGTCCCAGGGCTTTTTTCAGCTGATAGCATAGGGGGAAATTCTACAGAGTAGGAAACTCAGAGTAATGTAAACACATGAATATTAAAACTCCAGACACTTTACCAAGGAGAACTCACTGCCAGGTGGGGAGATGCTGCTCTGTTTACTCCTCTTTTCCCCCTAAACAAGGCAGCCTTGTGTTTACGCTCGGTATCATTAAACCCCATTTGGGTGAAACCCATCACGCCGCGTCTTGCTTCGATGCAGCGTCTGACCCTTTCCAGAGGTCCCTAGTGCTGCATAAAGTGTTTGCTTCCTTGGGAAGAACTTAATGAAAATGGACAGTAAATCACTTGATTTCAGGTTTGCGTTTGTTTATTTGGCATCTGATTATAACCTGCTCGTTGACCTTGCTTGGTAGGTGACGGGACGAGCTCTTAGAGCAGTGGCTGACAGTGCTGGAGACGGTGATGGCTTTTGAAACTTTGCACAAATAAGTGATGGCCAAGCAATTAGATCACAGAATCACAGAATCACAGACTCACTCTGGTTCGAAAAGACCCCTGGGATCATCGAGTCCAACCATACACCCTACCTTACAAGTTCACCCCTAAACCACATCCCTCAGCACTTCTGGTTGGACAAGACCCCTGGGATCATCAAGTCCAACCATCTACCCTACCTTATAAGTTAATCCTTAAACCAGATCCCACAACACCTGTGGCTGGAAAAGACCCCTGGGATCATCAAGTCCAACCATCTACCCTATCTTACAAGTTCACCCTTAAACCACATCCCTCAACACCTCTGGTTGGACAAGACCCCTGGGATCATCGAGTCCAACCATCTACCCTATCTTACAAGGCATGGTGACTCAACCACCTCCCTGGGAAGCCCATTCCAGTGGCTGACCACCCTTTCAGTGAAAAAATTCTTCCTAATATCATGTCTAATGACCTGACCATCCTATGACTCCTGTCCTGTAAACATGTGTGTGTGTCTCCCTTAATAAAAGCGGTGGAACCAAGGGGAATACCTGAATGAGAACGAGCTTGCAGGGCTGGGGCTTATTCCTCTCGGTTTGTCAGAGGAGGCTTGTCAAATAAACCCGAGACTGATAGCTGCTGTATTTCCCCTTATTATAACCCAGAAACAACACACTTGTCTGAACAAAATAAAAATAAGTCCTCTTTGAGGCTACTCTGTTTGCCTTGACAGCGAGCTTGGGTTTTAAGCCAAGATTCCAGATTGGTTTTGTGAAAACATTTCCACTTGTCTGAAAGAGTATATATAATGGATATGTGATAGCAGTAATGCAATGCTGAAGTAATCTCGGGAGAACACGCGCCTCTCCGGGGACAGGCGCGCTGCACCGGGTACTACACACCAGGAAAATAAAATTGGTATTCTAACAATATGGAGAATGCCTCCGATTTGTACCGCGCGAAAATACCAGCCCTCATTTATAATTCAGCTGTAATGTGTGCCTTTTCCTCCTAGGAAGTGTTTTGCTTTGGGTAGGAAATGGAAGTGACAGTTTTGAAAGCTCTTTTCTGACTTCATACGGGATCAAGAGCAGAGAGGCGCCGTGTGCCAAAAGCAGCTGG
>JAOXOE010000632.1:26550515-26559427 GCA_028565055.1 Phoeniculus purpureus | reverse complement strand
TCTGCTTCTGTCACTAATGACCTGTGAGAAGAGCCCAGCACCAACATCTCCACAGTGTCCTTTCAGATAGTTGTAGAAAGCGATGAGGTCTCCCCTCAGCCACCTCTTCCTCAAACTAAACAGCCCCAACTCTCCCAATCTCTCCTCATAAGATTGAGGCCCTTCCCCAGCTCTGTTGCCCTCCTCTGCACTTGCTCCAGCACCTTGATGTCTCCCTTGTACTGAGGTGCCCCAAATTGGACCCTGTGCTCTAGGAGCAGCCTCTCCAGTGCTGAGAGCAGGGAGACAGTCCCCTCCCTATTCCTGCTGGACCCAGTTTTCCTAATCCAGGCCAGGATGCCCTTGGCCTTCTTGGCCACCTGGGCACCCTACTGGCTCATATTGCTGTCAATGAGAACCCTCAGGTCCTTTTCTGCCAGACTGCTCTCCAGAGCAGTAGAGAAGCATTCCACTTTATCTGCTAAATGTGCTCCAACACACGAGTCTTCCGCCTTTCACAACACTGGCTTCTTTACTTATTGCCATTGCTCTCCAGAATATGAATCTCTTTTTAAGATACTGCAAATTAAAAGCTAAACATCAGGGATCCTTTATTAAAAATGTGCCAGAAAGGCAAAGATTCCTTATGAGAATTACGGCACAGTCAAACCACGTCAGTCTTTTGTTTAAATGAAAACAACCACGAACTAAAGGTACCAGGCTGTACCTTTAGTCACAGAGCATTAGGGATTGGAAGGGACCTCCAAAGATCAGCCAGTCCAATCCCCCTGCCAGAGCAGGATCCCCTAGATCCAGTCACACTGGAACATCTCCAGGGGGGTTTTAAACGTCTCCAGAGAAGGAGACTCCACAAATCCCCTGGGTAGCTCCTGCCAGGGCTCTGTTACCCTCACCAGGAAGAAGATCCTTCTCACATTGATGTGGAACCTCCTCTGTTCCAGCTCACACCCACTGCCCCTTGTCCAGTCATTGGGTGCCCCTGAGCAGAGCCTGGCTCCTTCCTCCTGACACCCACCCTTCACATTATTGATCAACATTCATGGGGTCACCCCTCAGGCTCCTTTTCTCCCAGCTCAAGAGCCCCAGCTCCCTCAGCCTTTCCTCAGCAGGGAGATGCTCCCCTCCCTTCATCATCTCAGTGGCTCTGCTCTGGGCTCTCTCCAGCAGCTCTGTGTCCTTCTGGAGCTGAGGGGCCCACAACTGGACATCAGATTCCAGCTGTGGTCTCCTCAGGGCAGAGTAGAGGGGGAGGAGAACCTCTCTTTGTCTGCTAACCACCCCCAGATAACACCTTTTTTTCCTATAACTCATCAGACTTAAATAGAGAAATTAAATCTTACAGCATCTCACTGAAGAGGAATTAGCTCAGCTGAAGTCAGGAGGGTCAGCTCTCTGGAGAAGGCAAATGTTCTTTTCTCTTCTACAGACAGTGATGAGATTCCAGATGATGTCAACCCTCCTATCTCTGTAACACCTCATCCTCTCCATGGCAGACGCTTTGAGACCCTTCGAAACGTCATCGCAGCTAATTTGTAATTTAAATGTGTGGTTTAGGTTTAAAATTCCACTCGTGTCTAAAAGATTAGCTGTTCCAAGAAAAACTGGGAGGCCTTTCTCCTTCCATGACAGACACACACTTCATTACCGAGACAGGACTGTGTTAAACGGCACCACTGCTGTTCTCCAACAGGTTCCTGGATTTAAACACATTTCTCTCTGTTTCTTCCAGCAAGTGAGAGGGAATTAACTGCATCACATCCTGCTAGAGATGACTCAGTCATCTTTTTCTGTGCGGGACCCTCAGAGAGCAGACGAATGTTCACCTCACCAAGAGCACTGCTTAACTAGGGTCTGCTCAGGCTATTCCAAAATCACTCAATTCAGTCCAAAATGTATTTCGAGCGCTCTCCACACTTCTACAGGAAAGCGGGGGGGGGACTGGACTAGATGATCTTTTCAGGTCCCTTTTAATCCCTAATGCTCTGTGATACTGTGATTAGTCATTTACTATGAAGGGAGGGGAGCAATTCTCTGCTGAGGAAAGGCTGAGGGAGATGGGGCTCCTGAGCTTAGAGAAACAGAGATTGAGGGGTGACCTCATGAATGCTGATGAAGATGTGAAGGGTGGGTGTCAGGAGGATGGAGCCAGGCTCTGCTCAGGGGCATCTAATGACAGGACAAGGGGCAGTGGGTATGAGCTGGAACAGAGTTGATTCCACATCAGTGTGAGAAGGATCTTCTCCCTGGTGAGGGTGACAGAGCCCTGGCAGGGGCTGCCCAGGGGGGTTGTGGAGTCTCCTTCTCTGGAGACATTTCAAACTTGCCTGGGCATGTTCCTGAGCAACTGGATCTAGGGTATATTGCTGTGGCAGGGGGATGGGACTGGATGATCTCTTGAGGTCCTTTCCAATCCCTAATGTTCTGTGATTCTGTAAAGCTGCTTCTGATTAGAAGTTTGTTTCCAAAGGTCTGTCTAGATGACTTTATTTTTCCCAAAGGTCTTAGTAAGAAACAGTTCAAGTGTTTTAAATATTTAATCTCACAACAAAACCAGCACCACAGAAACATTAGGTTTGTATCATCAGAAGAGATTATTCAAGGCCATGAGGTACCATGTTGTAGTGAGCCACAAGATAGATCTTCAAGACAATACTGACACAGGAAACTCAGGACTCATCAGAAACTTGCAAACCTCTTGAGATACCTATAGAGTGCAATGCATTAGGAAAAGGACTTTCCTCAGAATATTTATGTGCTCCTCCTTTGACAATCTTGCTCTAAATCACAGACTCACAGAACGTCATGGATTGGAAGGGACCTTGAAAGATCATCCAGTCCAATGCCCCAAACACAGCAGGATCCCTTAGATCAAGATGCACAGGAACAAGTCCAGGTGGGTTTGAAACATCTCCAGAGAAGGAGATTCCAGAATCCCCCTCGGCAGCACCTGCCAGGGCTCTGTCACCCTCACCAGGAAGAAGGTCCTTCTCAGCCTGATGTGGAACCTCCTCTGTTCCAGCTCACACCCACTGCCCCTTGTCCTGTCACTGGGTGCCCCTGAGCAGAGCCTGGCTCCATTCTCCTGACACCCACCCTTCACATATTGATCAACGTTCATGGGGTCACCCCTCAGGCTCCTTTTTCCCAGCTCAAAATACCGAGCTCCCTCAGCCTTTCCTCATCAGACAAAAATCTTTGTCTCCTTCACTGGAGATATTTAAAATTGGCCTGGATGTGTTCCTATGCAACTTGGTCTAGGTGATCCAGCTGTGTCGGGGGATTGGACCAGATGATTCTTTGAGGTCCCTTCCCATCCCTAATGACTGGATCTAGGGATACTGCTGTGGCAGGGGGATGGGACTGGATGATCTTTTGAGGTCCTTTCCAATCCCTAATGATTCTATGATTCAACATAATTATGAGGCTCCAAGGAGGGAGTGTCCTGGGCAGGAACCCATGAGTGCATCTCCCTGGGTGGAACCCTGCTTCTGACCCGCCGAAGAAGCCGCAGAAACTGCCGTTAAAGCAGCGACAAATCCAGATTCCATAGGTATTACCCAGCTATATCCTACTCGTCTCGTTCAATCTGAGCAGCAGAGGCAGAGACGTGAGGGGACAGGTACAAATGTCCAGCAGAGCAGTTGGTACTGACAGGCCAGCCAGGGCTACACCAATAAAAATTGCTGCAAGCAGTGAGTCTTAGAGGGGACCGACAGAAGGTAGCACGGTAACGTTATCTCATTCGAGTGCATCCAAACAGGATGACATTGTTTGCCGGGGAAGTTAATGGGGTTCCCAAACAGGCACCGATCTGAGGGCACGATCCGGCCCCGAACATAACCGTTTGAAGGACGCAGGCGTTAAATTCGAGACATTTATCAAAGTTAAGCCGCTCCGCTCACTCGTTTCACCCAACCCTGGCGCATAAGAAAAGAATTCAATTGCCGAATCTGTCTGTAATTTAAAAAAGGGGGGCGGGTGGAGAAAGCGGTGTAAAATATATTCCTTGAAGAGAGAGAGATGCAAGTTTCTCATTTATATTCGATCTCGGATGAGATTGGGTAAACGCAGGCCCTTCCGCAAAGTGAATAGTATAGTGAGGCCGTAACATTTTACTAACACGAATTCATAAGGTGACCCTGGAGATCAACAATAAAACAAAATTCCATAATAGACGTAAATAGCGCAGAAAAACAAGGGGTCCCGGTTTCTGTTGTCGGCTCGAATACGTCTCGGGCTTGGCTTGTGGGTTTTGTTTTACTCCTAGGTGAGTGTTTCCCGTTGCGCGGAGCCTGCAAAGAATAAAATACCATTTCAACCAGCTAAAAATCGTGAAGCCTTCTCGATGGCGGTGCATTAGCTTTTTACAGCTGTCTTGGTTTTTCATTTCAATAGCGTCTCTTGCAGAGCGGATTTCCCCCCCTCCATCTCCCCCACCCCAAACCTATAATAAAAAAAAAAAAACAAGGGCAACTAAATTAAACAAATTACGAACTCTGCGGCGCTGGAATAGTTTGGAAGATGGTGGAACCAGCCTTTCGCAACCTTTAATGCTCCCATCTCCCCGAGGTGAAATGCCAGCCTCCACTCAGGGTCTCTTTCAGTTGCCCTTGCCACTTGGAAATGTGTCTGGAAACAGCTCTGCAGATGGCCCCGTATGTTTTACAGGAAATATTACTTAAACATTGGAAAGGATCGGATTTCTCCTGTTAGGAATTACAAATCTGGATTTCATTTTCTCTCTTTCCCTCAGCCCCAGCCCCAATCCTCCAGACCATGGGAAAAAGAAAAAAACGTGCCTGTTCCATGCGACAGTGAGGAAGGATTTCGGATTTTTAATTTGTTTTTTTAAAAAAAAATTAAAAAAAGAATTAAAAAAAGAATTTAAAGAAATTGAATTAAGAAAAAAATTTAAGAAACTAATTTTTTATAAAAGAGTTTTAAAATTGAAGGAAAAATAATTTAAACAAAACTCTTTTAAAAAATTAGTTTAAAAAGGATTTTAAAAATTACTTTAAAAATGAATGAAAAATTAACTTAAGCAAAATAATTCTTAAAAATGAATTAAAAAATAATTAAGAAAAGAATTTTTAAAAATGAATTTAAGAAATTAATCCAAAAGGAATTAAAAAATTAAAAGATAATTTTAAACAGAATTTTAAAAGAATTAAAAATAATTTTTAAAAAATTAATTTAAAAGATGAATTTTAAAAGTAATTAAAAAATAAAAAGACTTTTGAAAGAATTAAAAATAGATTTTTAAAAAATGAATTTAAAAATGAAATTTAAAATGAATTTAAAATTGCATTTTAAAAAATAAATTAAAAAGATGAATTAAAAATATTAATGAAAAAGTCATTACAAAATAATCTAAAAGAAATGAATTCAGTATGCAGCTCGTATTGCAAAACTCAGAATGAATCTTAGAACTGCAACCTGGTTAAATAAACCCCTTTTCTTCATATAAAATAGTAGCTAATCAAAAAGATTTCCCAAAAGCATCAAAGCTTTTTATATCCCACAGTCTGGAAAACATATTGCCGACAACTTGTCATCTCAGTTTTGCCCTTGTTCCTACGAACGCAGACGAATAATAAAACTTTTCTTTCAGCTTTGCAGAGAGAGTTTCTGACCATTTTGAGGCGTTTCTTACGCGCCGACCTTGGTTTCTGTGCTCTGCAAAGATTCGTGAGGCTTACGGGGGTGGTGGGGGGGGTTCTATTGTCAGCATAAATGGTCAGCGTTAGTAAAACACACAATTAAAATGGTAGCAGGTGATGTCAGTTTTAGTGGGGCTGACATTAATGACCTGTTCATAAGGGGCAATTTCCACGCTAATGTCATGTTCTCTAAATTCAAATCGCCAGGAATACACATTTTCCATGTAAAATAACCCTTTTTGTAATTCATTAAATTCCCTTTTCCCCTATATTTAAGTAGACACCTTTCCAAGAGGGAGTAGAATTCCAAATAAAGACGTAGGAAATTAAAATCAGGGTTCCCACAACCGGTCTATTTAATATTCATATCCAGGAAAGGATCCATAAACTCTTTTTTCTTCTTTTTTTATTAACAAAGGAAGTAAACTCCCCTTGACAGTCTGTTTTTCCCAGCCGTGTTCAAGGGAGAGAGAGAGGGAGAGCGAGAGAGAGCAACAACTGCCTTTGTTTCTGGCTGGGATTAAATCTCCTCATGCAAGAGCTGGGCAGAGATACATGCAGAAGGAGATTTCTGGGGGGATCCCATCTCTGTACTTCGCTAGAGACGGGGATTTGTGCCTCAGTTTGCTCCATTGGTGGTGCTGATCCTGCAGAATAAACGTTGCCAACGTGATACTGGAGCTGCAGTCATTGGAGCTATCGCCAACGCATTGTTGGAGTCGTGGCCAATGCACTGTTGGAGTCATGGCTCACTGCTGGAGCCATGAACTATGCACTGTTGGAGCCACGGCCAACATATTTTTGGACTTGTGGCCAATGCACTGTTGGAGCCATGGCCAATGCATTGTTGGAGCCATGGCCAATGCGTTGTTGAAGCCATGACCAACACAGTGCTGGAGTCATGATCAATGTGGTGCTGGAATCATGGTCAACTCAGTGATAGAATCACAGCCAATGGTGGTGTTGGAGCCATGGCCAACACAGTGCTAGAGTCTGTCACTTCCCAATCCCAAGAAAAGAGAGTGACTCAGGTTCATGGACTCACTCGGGGTTGAACTAAGGGGACTGACTCTGTAGGTCCACATGAAAGTCATGATCAATGTGGTGCTGGAGCTGTGGTCAGTGCAGTGATAGATTCACAGCCAGTGGTGGTGTTAGAGTCATGGCCAACGTGATGCTGCTTTACCTTCACTTCATGACCTGCATAGCCAAAAGTACCACTCGGTTTCCATAGGGATGGCTGTAATGGGTGTGAGGGGAAGGACAGATAGAAAGGGTGGGTGCTCAGCACCACGTAAGGCTACTCTTCCTGTATCATCTTGTTCTAATGGTTCCCCTCTCTGCTTGGCCACTTCTGAGTCAGTCCATGCTGCAGGCTCACCCTGGAGTCACCCGACTCTCCCCAGTACATCTACGACAGCATCTCCTCACCAATATGTTCTCTGTAGCTGCTTTAGTTTTTACTCTTTATGGGGGGTAAAAAAAGGAGACGGTAGAGCAGCACCACCTGTGCACTTGTGTCCTCTGACACCAGACACCTCAGCAACCCTCCTAACCCTTGAGCTCCAGGAGACACTGGTGCGCTTGGCAGATGCCAAAGCTGCAGCAGACACTGTTCCAGCCACCGGGTTGGTGTCACGGGCCAAATCAAACATTTCGCTGGCAAAACAGGATCAGTTGTCTCCATCTCCTTCTCGTGGCCCTCTGTTCTACTGCAAAAAAATGTTCTCTGTATTCAAGTTCGTGCCATTGTCATGGTAATCACTTCAAGGAAGCCAGCGCGACTGGCTGGCTGACTGGCTGTCTGTCCGTGGCACCGATCTGCCAAAGAGTTTGGCACCGTTCGCTCTAATTGGCAGCCGGTGCCCAAAAGACACCCAAGCCTGAAATGGGGTTGCTGCGGGTCATCCTCCGAGTGCGCTGGAATTTGGCAGCCCGGGTCGACGTGGCGGCGCGCGGTGGCTCACTGCCCTGGATCTGGCTCCGGCGACCGCCAGCTGATGATGCTCAGGCTTTCATGTCACATGTTTTTCCCCCTTAAAAGAATAATATAGGAAGAAAATAAAAGAACCCCCAACCCAGCGAGTGAATTAAGGATTGGGTTTCACCCTCAACTTTCAATCTCTTCGCTTTTGAGCCTGTCGCAACCTTAATGCCGTCTTTTTTTGCTCTTAATTGTAAATCTCAGGGCTGCTGATGAAGCAAGAATAAAAATTACAGCGCGATCAGGAGGGGTGGGGAAGGCAAATGGATTGTACGAGTGCACACTTTGAAGCGAAGAAGCCGGCTTGAAACGCATAAATAAAAGGAAAGCCCGAGGGATCGCACCTCTGGCATTAACTGTCTGGCCACCAAGAGCCATTACAGTACAAATTTAGGGTCAGCTAAAGAGCATTTCTGTGGCAGCTGAATATTCAGGGCTGCAAAGCAGCTGTCCCTGCCGGAGCAGTTCAAACACCCCTGCGAGTGACAGTCAAGTGCCCAGTAGAAATACAGAAATAGAGAATCATTTAGGTTGGAAAAGACCCTCGGGATCATTGAGTCCAACCTCAACCCTACTCTACAAGTTCATCCCTAAATCAGAGCCCCCAACATGACTTTTAAATGCTATCTAGGGGTAGATGAGGGCCAAGTGCTGCTTTGTTGGCTCTTCACTGAACAATTTTAGGGATCTGATGAGGGAAGGGGTGGTGAGGAGACGTCACTCTAATCAATGAGCACCTCATGTCTCCATCATCCTCAAACTTCCATCTCCACTGGGGTGGGAAAAGGTTGCTTGGATGGGAGCTGAAACGGGCAGGGTGTGGTGATACCAGTGAGAACCCATCACTCAAATACCAAACCATTTACCTAGGTTGTCCTACACCATCCCTCTTCTCTACTAAGGACTTCTCTTCCTCAAAAGTGTGTTCCCCAGGCATGTGCTGGCTGCTGTTACACTCCGGGACAGAGACATCATAGAACATTAGGGATTGGAAGTGACCTTGAAAAATCATCCAGCCCCATCCCCCTGCCATAGCAGGATCCCCTATGTCCAATCACAGAGGAACATATCCAGGCAAGTTTTAAATGTCTCCAGAGAAGACGATTCCACAACCTCCATAAAAGCTGATCCTAGCAGCGTGATGAGTTTTGGTATGTAAAGCCCGTGATGTAATGAGATCTTCCACAAGGTGATGATTTCATCTGTTTCGTCTAGACTATTCACTGTGCTCACTGTAAGCAGAGGCTGAGGCGGGGAAAGGAGAGGAA
>JAOXOE010000632.1:26540515-26548015 GCA_028565055.1 Phoeniculus purpureus | reverse complement strand
TAATTATATTCCAGAACACACACACAAAAAAAAGATGGCTTGTTTGAAATGACTGCTTCCTGCAGGATATTCTGGTTACAGCCAGATTCCTGCACAAAGCAGGTCCCGCTGCCTCCCGCGATGCGAACCAAGCCCCCACCACCAGCGCCCGGCGCTTCGCTGCAGACGGTTATTAACCCTTTGGTCCTGTTGGTTTTGAAGCTCTGAACTTGGCACATGGGTTTCTGCAGTGGATGTATGTTATACATCGGGGGGGGGGGTTGTGCCCTTGCTTTAAACAAGCTCGGCCGCTCTTTGCTGGCTGCCCCCCAGAGCCATCGTTGGCTGGGAGGAGAAGTGAGGGGGCTGAGCGGCTGCTGCCAGAGCTTGGCTGGTTCCACAGCCTGCGGCGAGGGGATGCACCAGCGCAAGGGAGCAGGATGTTGAGGTGGTCCCCTGCTGCCACCACGCTTGGGGACCCACCTGAGAGCTGGGTATGATCTGACTCCCACTGCCTGCTACCCTCTCCCCAGGCTTGAGTTGGACTCCAGAGCTGGAGAGACCCTGTCTGGGAAAGGCCATTGCCTCAATCAGCATTTGAATGACATTCCTAACCTTTTCCTTAAGTTCATTAATCCCTTTGTGTTTTCCAGCTCTAAGACCCTAAGTCAGGATCTCATGTAAGCATAAATTTGAAGTTTATGATAGGATTTATGCTTAAATAAGAGCATCTGTTTAAATACCTTATGAATCAAAGCTCTGGACTGAATTTATGGTCATCTGTGTGGGGAGAGAGATTGGGGAGGCTTTACAAAGCAGCGGTCAAAAATCAATCCCAACCCACAAATCTTGGATTTTCAGGAGAGTTCACTGTTGTTTGGAGAGCCCTCTCTAGAAATGTTTGGTGATTGACCCAGTGCTCTGAGGCCAGCAAGGCACACAGCTCCGGGAAGTGATTGAAACCTTGATGGAGATATTTCTGTAAATAGCTTTACAGCCTTGGACCTACAGCAGGATGGCAAAGCAACACTGAGAACCATCCCCTGCATCTTCCTGGGGAGAGATGGGCATCCCTCAGCACTAACCAGCCTTTGTGTTTCCTTTGGAGAATTCAATGGGATCACAGAATCACAGAACATTAGGGATTGGAAGGGACTTCAAAAGATCATCCAGTCCAACCCCCCCATCACAGCAGGATCCACTACATCCAGTCACACATGAACATATCCAGATGGGTTTTAAATGTCTCCACAGAAGCAAACTCCACAACACCCCTGGGAAGCCCCTTCCACTGCTCTGGCACCCTCACTGGGAAGAAGGTCCTCATATTGATGTGGAACCTCCTCTGTTCCAGCTCAAAGCCATTGCCCCTTGTCCTATCATTGGGTGCCCCTGAGCAGAGCCTGGCTGCAGCTTCCTGACACCTACCCTTTGTGTATTTATCAACATGTGAATCTCTACAGCAAAACTCCTGCCCTGATGTAAATCCCTCCCAGCAAAACTGGTCCTCTGGGAATACCTCCAGTTCACCTCAGCAATGCATGACTTCTGGGACAGATTGACTGACACGACACAACTCCTCCCACTGATCTCACAGTCTTTCAGTAGGAAAAAACCCCACAAATCTTTCCACACCCTTGTGGAAGGTCATGATTCTACTCACCCAGTAGCATCACTTGAAAATGTGATTTAGGGGTCATGACTGCATTGGGTTGATGGTTGGACTGGGTGACCTAATGATTCTATGATTCTATGATCTTGGAGGTCTCTTCCAACCATATTGATTCTATGATCAGAGGAGTTTAATCCCATGAAAATACACTTTTTAACCCTACAAGAGAGAGAAGGTGCCTGCTAGCAAGATGTCCCTTTGGAAGAGCAGCAAACTCTGGGGATGAGCAGTTGGGTACAAGCGGTCGGACTCTTTCCAAGCTGTGCCAGGCCCAGCTGTGTGACTTGATCTAGGGGATCCTGCTGTGGCAGAGGGATTGGATTAGATGATCTTCCGAGGTCCCTTCCAATCCCTAATGACTGGATCTAGGGGATCTTCCTATGGCAGGGGGATTAGACTGGATGATCTTCTGAGGTCCCTTCCAATCCCTAATGACTGGATCTAGGTCATCCTGCTGTGGCAGGGGGATTGAACAGGATGATCTTCCAAGGTCCCTTCCAATCCTTAATGCTCTGTGATTCTGATTCTGTGAAGCCCACTGCTGCTCGTACCTATCCCGTAAAACACCATGTGCACGTGTTCAGAAACACCTTAATGAAGCCCTAAGCACTTATTGAACTTCACTTACTCCAACTACAGCTGGTAAAAGGTTTCCTTTATTGCCCAGCCCCGGAGGACAGCAGTGAACCAAAAATCTCCATGAATGTAAATTCCAGCTTCAGCTAATTTTGATGACAATGACTTCTCTTCTTTATGAGGTGCATAATGAGCCGGACCACAGTCTCGCCAACAGCCATGACAAGCTCCGAGCATGCCCCAGTGGCTCTCGATGCTTTCTGTACCCAAGGTTTAAACGGAGAACGCCTCCAGCCAGCGGACATGAAGAAGGGAGCTCGGCGATAGACAAATGACACTTTTGTTTTACATCCTTTTTTAATTAGCCTCTTTTTAATGACCCGAGTTAATAAGTGTCAAAAGGTGCAAAACACAGCATGGCTTCATTTTTAAAAGAGAGCTTTCGCCTTTAATCTCCTAAGTAAAGTGAGTGCCCTCTTTAAATACCAGCTTCAAATCCAGATACTGAATCGCAGGGTCTAACAGATCGCCGTGTACGGAGGATTCCCTGTCCGCTCCTCAAATTCAACCTTACAAGCCTGCCCGGTGATCACGATGCTCTCTCCGTCTCCCTTTCACCGGTACCTCTCCAAATTTAAATGTTGTTTCCGTTGCGGGTTGATAAAGCTTTGAATAAATAATACTTGAAGGTTCTCTGTTACCTAAAGACAGAGACCTAGGCACGAAATGATTTTGAGAAGAGAAAACCCATCGACTGCAACTGAAAAAGAATAAAGGGTCCTGCTGAGAGCAGTAGGATTCCTTTTTTAATTTGCCATGAATTTAGAAATCCGGCTCTTTGACTTCAGCTCTGTTTTCCCATGGGCAGCTCATCCCAAAGGTGTGGACAAAACCCCTCCAGGTGCCACATTCCTCCTGTTTTCCCTGAAACCTTCCCTCTGTCCTTCCTCCTGGTATTTTTTGTCTCCTTCAACTTGTCGTTTTAAAAAGATGCTCGAGCACAAAGATGAATTAGTGCTTTGCCAGCAAAACTTGGCGAAACTGCGCCTTGCTAGGGATTTTTGGGGTCTTCACAGAATCACAGAACATTAGAGGTTGGGTGGGACCTCGAAAGATCATCTAGTTCAATTACCCTGTCACAGCAGGATCCCTTAGATCTCTGAGGTGGACTGAGGTTCTGCTTTGCAGGATGCTGCTCAACCCAGTAAGTGGATGAGTCCCTACTTGATAGAACAGCAGGAGAAAATCCTTTCCTGGCATCCCAAAAACTCTTCCAGGAGGATGAACGTGCCATGATGGTGTCATACCCCCATGGACAATGTTCCATCCTCACTCTCCCTCATTCTTCTCTGTCGGGTTCAAATTGTTCATTGAGTTTGCAATGCAGATGAGTTTCCACCAGACACTACTAAGGGACTAGGGACTCTCCAACGTGGGTCTTGAGCCGGGTTTCATGCTCAGCCTTCAAACCAGGGACAGGATTTAAATCCGCAATTCCCAGGGAGAAAATGTAGGAGGCTAATTCACGGAGTCACTTGACTTCTTCATAATATTGATCTTTCCCTGCAGCTAACAAAGAGAAACTGTCTAAACACTACACTACATCTACACATAAACAGACGGATCACACATCTGGAGTGTTGTGTCCAGTTCCGGGCCCTTGAGTTCAAGAAGGAACTGCTGGAGAGAGTTCAGTGAAGATGAAGGGAGTGGAACATCTCCTGGCCGAGGAAAGGCTGAGGGAGCTGGGTCTATTGAGCTTGGGAAACAGGAGACTGAGGGGTGACCCCCTGAATGTTGATCAATGTAGGAAGGCTGGGTGTCAGGAGGATGGAGCCCGGCTCTGCTCAGGGGCACCCAGTGATAGGACAAGGGGCAGCAGGTGTGAGCTGGAGCAGAGGAGGTTACACATCAGTGTGAGAAGGATTTTCTTCCTGGTGAGGATGACAGAGCCCTGGCAGGGGCTGCCCAGGGGGGTTGTGGAGTCTCCTTGTCTGGAGATGTTTCAAACCCACTTGGCCCTGTTCCTGTGCAAGTGCATCTAGGGGATCTTGCTGTGTCAGGGGGATGGGACTGGGTGATCTTTTGAGGTCCCTTCCAATCCCTAATACTCTATGATTTTATGACACAATAACCTAGGCACTGCCAACACCAGGGTGCTTTGCAGAGCTGCCTCAACTTCTCTCTACCAAGAAATGAGAGCTTTGGTCAGATCTGTCGCCCTGTCATGCCTGAACGCCTGATGAACAATAATACAGGAATAAAACCCATTTGCAAATAATTAAAAACATGACATGAAAGATTGAGTTAGTGTCTTTCCCTTTCAAATCAGGGGGTGGGGGTTATTGCTGTAGAGCTGAATATTCCTGAATTTACTGGGCCGGGGTCATTAAGCAAGAAGGTATACAACAATAATAAAATTATCAACAGAGCTTTTGACAAGCAGTCATGTGCTTGTAAATGAAATTTATTTAGGTGCCACTCAAAACATTGTAATTAAGAGGTACAGAATGTATTACCAGATGGTTCCTGTTTAGTATCTATTTCCTTTAGAGAACAAGGTGATTAGAGAGAGCACTAACTTGTAACTGAGCACCAAACACCGCACCGGCCTGATGCAGTGCCTGGTGGAGTCAATTAAAAACTCCACTTGACTTTCATGCTGAGGGAAGGGAGGGGAGCATCTCCCTGAAGAGGAAAGGCTGAGGGAGCTGGGTGTCTTGAGCTTGGAAAAAAGGAGACTGAGGGATGACCCTATGAACGTTGGTCAGTATGGGAAGGGTGGGTGTCGGGAGGATGGAGCCAGGCTCTGCTCAGTGTCTTCTAATGATAGGACAAGGAGCAGTGGGTGTGAGCTGGAGCAGAGGAGGTTCCACATCAGTGTGAGAAGGACCTTCTTGGCAGTCAGGGTGCCAGAGCCCTGGCAGGGGCTGCCCAGGGGGGTTGTGGAGTCTCCTTCTTTGGAGACATTTAAAACTCACCTGGCCATGTTCCTGTGCGACTGGATCTAGGAGATCCTGCTGTGGCAGGGGGATTGGACTGGCTGATTTTTCAAGGTCCCTTCCAACCCCTAACACTCTGTGATTCTGTGATTTCTTTCAAAAAATACTGTTTTCAGGTTTTCAGGGAGTTTTTATGCCCCTGTGAATCTCTTGCATTTGGGGTAACAGGGCTAGCCATGGCATGATATGGGCTGTTCAGAAGAGCGATGTATTTACTAATCTTAAATCCATCTAATTAAGAACTTTTAATCAGCCTCTCCTACTTTTAAATAATTAAAAGATAATGCTAAACAACAAAAAGGGTCTTTCAGTTTCAAGCCCAACATAGAAGTGGAGACATCTCCTTGGAAATCAGTGATTCAGGGGAAAGACAGACCTTTCAGCTACATGAAGTAAACTCGGGTAGCCACATGCTGACTTTGTCGTTCTGTTCTTTCCTACCCTTTTTTGCACATAATCTCCATTAATCGTTATTTAGGTCTGTGATGTCACAAGGATTTTGATCTTTTATTCACACTACTGGGATTTCTGAAGTGATAGGAAATATTTTTGGAGAAAAACATTCGACACTCCCTGGGACAAGGTCAATATTTTTTAGGTAGAAGACACTTTCCAGGGGAAGAACCGAATGAGCTTTTCAGCAAAACAAGTTATTCGATAGCAGTTGCCTGGAGAATCAATGTGATGAGGAGATATGAAGAGAGTTGAGGCTGTTTAGTTTGAGGAAGAGGAGGCTGAGGGGAGACCTCATCGCTCTCTGCAACTATCTGAAAGGACACTGTAGAGATGTTCTCACAGGTCATTAGTGACAGAACTAGACAGAAGGGCTTCAAGCTTCAACAGGGGAGGGTTAGACTGGACATCAGGAAGAAATTCTTCCCGGAGACAGTGGTCAGGCACTGGAATGGGCTGCCCAGGATAGTGGCTGAGTCCCCACCCCTGGATGTGTTTCAAAGTCACTTAGTGTTGGAGGATGTGGTTTAGGGGTGAACTTGTAGAGTCAGGTTGATGGTTGGACTCGATGATCCCAAGGGTCTTTTCCAACCTGAGTGATTCTGTGATTCTATGATTCTAAAACCCAGGTGCTCTTCTCCCGTTTCCAGCCATCACCAGAAGTGCCTGTCAGATGAAGAGGAGGACTAGTCCCCAGGAGGATTCCTCCCTGCCCAAGCACTCCTATATGTTCTCCATGACTGACATCTCCCACTGATAGCTCAAAGCCCTTTAAAACTGCCCTGTGTCACAGACACCAGGGCACTGAGGAAACTCTGGACACAGCTGTAAACATTCTACATACATCAGCCTTGTCAGGGTCACCTAGTGCTCTTCTCCCAAGGTGAACAACCACTTCAGAGCGCAGACAGCATATCTGCAGGTTTTCCATTGGTATCAGATCACAGAATTATGGAATCACAGACTGAGTTGGGTCGAAGGGACCTTCCAAGCCCATCCAATCCAGCTCCCCGCCCTTAGCAGGGCCATCCCTAACCAGAGGAAGTTGCTCAGATCCAACCTGACCTGGGATGGTGCCAGGGATGGAGCTTCTCCCAACATTCTGGGCAACCTGGGCCAGGCTCTCTGCACACTCAGCACCAACAATCTCTTCCTTCTCTGTCATCACCCCTTGTACTGGCACAGCTGTCCCTGCTCAAAACTCCAGCCACATCTTTCTGATCAACCCCTTTAATCCCTGAAAGGCCGCACTAAGGTCTCCCTGGAGCTTCTCTTCTACAGCTGAACCCCTGCAACTCTCCCAGCCTGGCCTTTTCTCTCTGATGAGGAAAGGCTGAGGGAGCTGGCTCTGTGCTGGACTCTCTCCAGTAGTTCTTTGTCCTTCTGGAACTGAGGGGCCCAGAACTGGACACAAGATTCCAGATGTGGAGGATGTTTGTGGCCTGGACTTAGAGAAGGTTTGTATTAGAATCACAGAATCATTCAGGCTGGAAAAGACCCTTGGGATCATAAAGTCCAACCATCAACCTGACTCTACAGTTTCACCCCTAAACCAGATCCCCCAACTCTACACCTATGCGATTCTGAAACACATCCAGGGATGGAGACTCAACCACCAACCTGGGAAGCCCATTCCAGTGCCTGACCACTCTCTCCGGGAAGAATTTCTTCCTGATGTTCAGTCTAACCCTCCCCTGTTGAAGCTTGAAGCCCTTCCCGCTGCTTCTGTTGTTAATGACCTGTGAGAAGAGACCAGCACTAACATCTCTACAATGTCCTTTCAGATAGTTGTAGAGAGTGATGAGGTCTCCCCTCAGC
>JAOXOE010000632.1:26481169-26507233 GCA_028565055.1 Phoeniculus purpureus | reverse complement strand
GATCCTGCTGTTGCAGGTGGATTGGACTAGATGATCTTTTGAGGTCCCTTCCAATCCGTTATGATTCTGTGATTCTACGATTAGCTCACATTTTCAGCTCATCGAAGGGAAGCCCAAAGGAATAAGCTAAAACTGGAAGGTGTGGAAAGGATAGCACCATGCAGGGGTGAAACCTCTCTCTTGCTTCTTCCACCACTACTTTACGCACACCAAGCACCACACAACACATTCACTAAGCTAACTGAGCTCTGCAAAGTGTCTTCAGATTCCTGCTGTGGCGAGGGGACCGGACCGGACGATCCCTCGAGGTCCCTTCCAGTCCCAACATTCTGCTCTGCACTCACTGCAGACGTGAGTTCTCAGATGTCCTGCAGCACCACTGACAGGCTTTGTTCTGTTACAGCTAATTCAACGCTTGGTGTGCGTGCTGAGGTGCAGGTTGTGAGCCGCAGTTACTACATAGGGGACAGGTGGCCATTAACCAAGAGAAGTGTGCAAGATGGCTCAAAAGAGGCAGGTAAGAAGAAGGTCAGCATCCTTTCCTCAGAACCCACAGGCTGGGTCCACCGTCCGTAAGCAGAGCAAGCTGAAAAGCTGCAGTCTCGCAGTGAGTTCTTGACAGAGCAGAGTTTTTAACATCACACAGGACCTACTGAATCAAAACCACCTGTCATAGCCCTTCATTTTCTTACATTTCAAGTGAAGAATCAAAGACTTCCTTAAACAGTAGAAGGAGCTAATAGGATGGCAAGACTGTCAAGTAAATAAATGAAGTTGGCTAAATCCCCTACTTTAGAAGCGTAGGGTTGGAAGGGACCTCCAAAGGTCGTCCAGTCCAATCCCCCTGCAAAAAGCTCACTAGACCAGTTTGCCCAGAGCCTCCTCAAGCTTGACCCTGAATGCCTCCAGGGATGGGGCCACAATCACCTCTCTAGGCACCCTGTGCCAGTGATCCAGCACCCTCACTGCTTTCCTAAAGCGATGAAAAACATATGGGGGGGATGGTTGTCCTAGCTCAGGTCCCACATGCCTGAGGAGCACGCAACCACTCGCACACACTTTTTAATCCAACTTTTAAATCTTGAGAGCTGTATGCAGGCGAGCCCACGGTGCACCTTGCTCAGCCACAGGTTTGCTTACTGCTGGCGACAGCTTTTTACACCACTGAGTTTTGCCTCTGTTTCTACTTCTTGTAACATCTTGGCTCATGTGCTTCCTACACATCAGGAAAAGACCTAAATGAGAGAGCTTTCAGCTCTCTTCTCCCTTTTACTCCCAAGAAGAGAATGTTTCCTTCTTTTACACCTCGTCTCCAAGCATCTTCCAGCATCTCTGGCTGAAAATAATTGATGTAGTTCCATGCCTTGACGAAGAAGATGAGTTAAAAGAAGCCAGGCAATTGTGATCCCCTAATTCTTGGTTAGTGGCCCCTTATCCATAACAAGGGGCCAGAAGTGACCCCTTCCTCTGCCCAGGGAAGCGGGTGGAGGCACTGCTCCTAGAATTGTTAAAAAAATGGGCAGACGTGGTGTTTCAGGAGATGGTTTAGTGGTTAGAGGTTGCAGGGCAGATGGTTGGACTTGATGACCTTGAAGGTCTTTCCCAACCTTGATGATTCTCTGACACTATGGTTGTAACTTGCTGGCTTTGAAGTGAGGGGAAAGTCATTTTATTACAACACTTGTAGCACCGTAGCTAAATTAATGGGTTAAAATGTCATTGGGCTTTTTACCCCACGACAACCTCAGAGCTTCTGACTCACAGTTTCTGTCAGTAAAACTTTGCAGCTAGAAAAAGATTTCTAATGTTTGCAAATTGAGAGCAGAAGGGATGTATTCCATGGCCCAGGAACACCAGTTCCTTTCTCAGAGCCACTCACGTTTGCACTTACTGTCTCGCCAGGGGGTGAACCTGCAGCTGAGGCTCCAGTCGGAAGAGACGCTGGCAGACACAGCTTTCACCCTGCCGTAGTAAGGCTCTCGGATGTCAGAGGTCTCATATGTGAGGTCACAGACATGGGTATGAATCCCCCAGCACTCTTCTTTGCTTTGCCACGTGCTCTGTCCATACCTGTGGAGGAAGAGGAGGAAGGATATGACTATAGCTGTCACCAACTGGCTCCAGATTTTAAACTCAGTGGTTCTGCTGTGGACAACAGCTCCCTTCAATTCAATGACAGGGAATCATGACTTCATGGGTGCTTGGGACCTACAGACAGAGAAATGGGTCACCAACCACTGTATACCTGCCCCTCAGGAGAAGTGGGCAAGATGCAGCTTAGCCAGTGTGTTGAATGATGGGCAGAGTGCTGGTTAGATAGATCTGCTTTGGGCAGGTGGTTAGACCCTGTGATCTGCAGCAACGATGCTGCAGAGCGTATTGCTGGAGGTTCTTGTTCCCTGCCTGCCCCTGGCTCTTCAGCTGCATGTTATAGAATCAGAGAATATTAAGTTAGAAAGGACTTCCAAGACCGTCAAGTCCAACCTTCAACCCAACACCTCCATCACCACTAGCCCATGTCCCAAAGAGCCACATCTACTCACCTTTGAGCACCTCCAGGGGTGGGGACTCCACCCCTTCCCTCAGCAATGTTTAACTGCTCTTTCACTAAAGAGATTTTTCCTAATTCCCCATCTGAACTTCCCCTGGTGCAACTTGTGGCCATTTCCTCTTGTCCTGTCAGCAGTTATTGGGGAGAAGCCTCCCTACAACCTCCTTTCAGGTAGATGTAAAGGGCAACAAAGTTTGTTCTCAGCCTCCTCTTCTTCAGGCTAAACAACCACAACTCCCTCAGCCTCTCCTCATTAGTTCTGTTCTCCAATCCCTTAACCAGGTTTGTTGTCCTTCTCTGCCCTCACTCCCACACCTCAACATCTCTCTTACGCTGTGCTGCCCAAAACCAGGCTCAGTATTCAAGGTGTGGCCCTCCAGCGCCCGGTGCAGGAGAACATTGATGTATTATCAATCTATTATCAATGCATTGATATTGATAATTGCAGCAACAACCAAAAGCTGGCAGCAGAGTGGGATGTGGCTGTCCCCTGGTGTGCACCTCTGACATACCCAGCAGGGTTGGGGTTCCTTGGTACTTACCGTTTGTACTGCACGAAGTAGACTGCGTCTCTGGCCTCGCTGGCCCTCCCGGGCTGCCAGTGCAAAGTGCTGTTGAAGTTCAGGGAACAGAACTCTACCTGCTGGGGCTTGATGGACTCTCGCAGTTCTCTGCTGTCCGAGACTAAAATAGCTAAACCCAATTAGAAGACACAACAGAACGTGTTTGCGCCAGACGTGCTCCTCCGTGTCAGACTCAGGGGCTGTTGTACGAGTCATTACTTTTCATGACTACAAGGCTGCAGGGAGACTAAATCTCCTCAATGCCATGTTCAAAACGCCCGTGAGCAGATCCAGCAGTTACAGAACAAACACATTTAGTGTTATGAAAGGAACATTTCCATGTGGTTTGGTTGCTTTTCTCCACTTTCCCTTATTTTACTGCTGTGGAAGTTGCCCCGTGACCATCCCAGGAAAGGAATCCTTCAGATCTCCGTTCACGGAGTCTGTGGTATTCAGCCCCTTCAATAGTTAAAGTCAAGTGCTCTTTCCCCCACATCGCAGCTTTAGCGTGCAGGAGTTACAGGTGTTTTAACTGCTGCCACAGCCACGTTTATCAGCTCCTTCCTCATAAAAGTTAACCTAAGATTCACTTCTTCCCCAGTCTGAAGGACTGGAAAAAGCTGTCTGACAATTTTCAAGATGTACTGCAACTGGTTACTGATGACAGAGTCAATTAACCACTCTGAATCTTAACCCACATCCTAAATAGTCAGCGTTTCACAACCCAAATGACCACCACAGCTTTATCCCTGGCACATCACACCATCGAGTACGACTTGTGCCAGTTGAACTGAAACTGGTAATGAATCACAGAGTCACAAAACATCAGGGATTGGAAGATCATCCAGTCCTATCCCCCTCCCATAAACTTAATGATCAACTTGCTGGTTTTCTCTGCATTTCAGACCCCTGAAAGTCAAACTGGCTGATTTGGAAGAGACAAAAAGAGACAAAGATTTTGCTAATCTTGAAACTCAAGACTGGGATCCACAGACTCAGTAACAGACCCGGTGCCCCCCTCCAGACACAGGAAGAGCAGAAAGCCTTTACTTACTCGTTGTCTCATCCTGAAGCAGGTGCATCAGTAAGCAGAGAGAGGAAAACGTGATCCCCCTCATGCTTGGGAGAGCAGCTCCATGACTGAAGAGCATTTCTTTTTCTCTTGAGCATGTCTGATGCGGAAGCAATTATTAAACACTTGAAAGTTCCCCTTTTCCCCAGTGGTTTCCAAAATCCCCTGTTTAGCATTGGTTTAATTTCACTGAAAAACACACGAGTTATTCTAAATTGAACAGCAGCAATTGTTCTTGCCTTGGCAGCTGCGGCCACTCTGAAGTTTGGAAATAATTATGAAGCAAACCTCTTGTTTGGGCACTGATTCCCACACGACATCTGGCAGTGTTGCTGTGCCCCATCAATCTGTCGTGCTAAGACCTATTTTTAGTGAATTGATCATTTATCTTGGAGCTCGCTAGTCGCTCAAAGCCAGAAAACATAAGGAATGTTGCTGCAAACGTGTAAAGGACCTACCTGGAGGATGTGATCTGATTAGGTGGCCACCGTCAGGTTGAATGCAAGCGGGAGTGTTGGTGGTAGGATGGCATCGAGGAATGTATCATCAGAAGTGCTGTGGAAGTGCTGCCAGCTTTGCTGCTGGACAGTGCATCCCCATCACACTGGCTACTGGAGAGATGCTGAGAGCTCCTGGGCAGGGCACGGGGAGTTAAGCCCAGCCTACCAGGCCAAAGTACCACTCTGCAGCGGACTTTCAGCCTTTCAGGGCTGTGTTGCTCTGCATAAAGCTTGGTGTTTATCATCACTGTCCTCTGAATCCTGCCTTTCCGATATGCACATCCCTGCAAGCTTGACCCCAGGGCTGCAGATGCCGGGGATCTCCCTACCTCCCTTTGTCTTCACAGGGACATAAAGAGATGGCTTCACATGTCTTTAATGCCATGTGTGTGCCTGCCCAGCAGGTCTCACGCTCCTGGGATGTGTGGAAAGCTCAGCTGAGTTGGTTGCTGGTGGTGAACCTGGTGCTGGGAACTTGCTGGCCCTCCCACCCAGCTTTGACCCTCACTCTTCTCTTCCCTGAAAGCTCCACAGTGCTGTCATCCGCTTCACTGCTCACACACCAGAGCATCCATGGGTTCTACATCTGACAAGCCAGAAGAGAACACCCAAATTTTGTACAATTGAGGGTAGCCCTGTGTAGATGGTCTTCAAGGTGTCTTCCAACCCAAGCCATTCTATGATGTGATGACGGTTCTGTGATGCCCACCAAAGAAACAATGGACATGACTGGTCAAGCATAATTTCCTCTTGATGCTGACTGCTCCCAATAACTGTGTTTTCTTCCACATGGCTGGGCAACGAAGCTGGTGAAGGGCCTGGAGGATAAATCTGATGAGAAGAGATTGAGAGAGTTAGGGCTGTTTAGTTTGAGGAAGAGGAGGCTTCATAGAGACCTCATCGTTCTCTACAACAATCTGAAAAGACATCATAGAGACGTTGGTGCTGGTCTCTTCTCACAGGTAATTAGTGACAGAACCAGAAGGAAGGGCTTCAAGCTTCAACAGGGGAGGTTTAGACTGGACATCAGGAAAGAATTCTTCACAGTCAAGCACTGGACTGGGCTGCCCAGGGTGGTGGTTGAGTCACCATCGCTGGATGAATTTAAAAGACACTTAGATGTGTTGTAGGGGGACCTGGTTTGGGGGTGAACTTGTAGAGTAGGGTTGATGGTTGGACTCGATGATCCCAGGGGTCTTTTCCAACCTGAATGATTCTGTGACGGTTACAGATAACACTCAAAAGAATTTGTTCCATCATCTTTCCATGGATGGAGGTGAGACCAACCAGCCTGTACTTTCTCAGATCATCCTTGAAGATTAGTCTTCCAATTGGCATTGGTCTTCCTAAAGTCATCGGGCACCTTTCAAAGATGATGGAAAATAGGCTGGCAACAGCACTTGCCAGATCTCTCAGCATTTATGAGTGCATCCCATCAGGACCATGGGTTTTTAGATGTCCCATCTACCTGTCTGCAGAAAGAAAAACTAGCCTAATAATTATCTTTACTTTGGGAAAAGGGAGAAGCAAAACTGCTGTCATGGCATAAAACTGCAAGTTTGGATCAAATGAAGATATTTTTGTTGTTTAAAGGCAACCAGTTGCACTCAGCTAACTGGACAACACCTAACCCAGATGTTGGACTCAGGCAGACTCCTGGGCACCAAGCTCCCAGTTCAGCTAATCACCTCCACTGCACCAAACCAGCAGCAGGAAGACATGTAGCCTTGAGTAACAAACCAGTCAACCCTATTAAAGGGAATAAAGAAGTGAGAAGAAATGCAGAAAAAACCCAACCAAAATGAAGGTAGAAGGGAGAAAAGCCACCCCACCGCCAGCAGCTGGGAGTTTTTTGTCTCTCCATTTCCCAAATGTATTTCCAAACCCCAACAACCCTTCAGGAATTCCCCACTAGAAACACAATCACTGTTTCGTCACTAGATAGGATCTCAGTTGCGGGAATAGAGAACTTTTATAAACCAATCACCACACTCAAATGTCATCAAAGTTTAGTCACAGGCTTTGTGTTTACTTACTCGAGTTGCACCAACACACCTTCCCGTACCAGGAGCTCGATTGTGGAGCTTGGCCAAAACCCCTTGTGACAGCAGTTCCTCCTACGACTGCAGAGCTCAGGGCCAGCCTTTCACTCATGGTGCATACAGGGAAAGAAGTGCCTGTCCCGTGGGACAGCTCAGGGTTTCCTGTGCGCTGCACTCTGCAGGGCTCTATCTGTGACTGGGATGGGCACTCTGGAGGAATCGCTTCACATCGTTCTGTCGTTACTGATAAGCGTGTGATTTACGGTCACACCATGCTACTCATTAGCTTCTGTCACGCTCCTTTACACGTGCTTGGGGTGATAGAAACAGCTGCAGTCAAGCAGTAGCACAGACACAAACACAGACGGGCGCGAGCGTACACGCCTTGGTTTCACTGAGTACGTAGGACACGCAGGTTTCTACACACACATGGTGTTTTAAAATGTAAAGCATTGAGGGCTACTACAGGATCACAGAACTGTAGGCTGGCTCAGGTTGGAAGGGACCTTAGAGATCATCTACTTCAACCTTCCTGCCATAGGCAGCGACACGTCTCAACCAGACTTGGTTGCTCAAGTCCTTGAACACCTCCAGGGATGGGGCAGCCACAACCTCTCTGAGCAATCGATTCCAGAGTCTCTCCACCCTTGGACTGAAGAACTTCTTCCTAAGATCTAGTCTGAACCTCCTCTCCTTCAGTTTCAAACCATTTCCCCTCATCCTATTTCCCTTGGGCAAAGTCCCTCTGCAGCCTTCCTTCGGGTAGTGGAAGGCAGCTCTAAGGCCCCCACAGACAGAGGGTGACATGCACCACAACGCTGTGTTTTTTAAACCCCCCGATATTGTTTGAGACTACTCCGAGCAGCACCTCATGAAGAACTGGAAAATGACCATACATAACTTTTCCCAGCAGAGCCCACATAATGGCTATGCTCCAAGTTCATCCTGCCCTACAATGAATCACAGAACATAAGGGACCTCAAAAGATCATCCAGTCCAAGCCCCCTGCCAGAGCAGGACCACCTAGACCAGGTCGCACAGGAACATGCCCAGGTGGGTTTTAAACGTCTCCAGAGAAGGAGACTCCGTCTCGATCCTTTGTTCCTTTGCGGAACAGCAGGACTGATGTTTCTGTGAAGTGGCACAGAACCTTGGCTGCGAGAAATCTTGTCACTCCTGGAATAAAAACCCATCCAAATGCTAGTTAAAAAGACCTTTTTCTTCCTCTTGAGGGTTGGGTATTGCCGCACAGGGTAAGTCAAGTACGTTCTTGCTGGAAACTGCCTGACTCATCCAACCTGGTAGCACTACCTTATTTCGTTTGGTTCTTTGGTTTGGTTGGGTTGGGTGTCTTCTCGTCTTTCTTCCCACGAGCGAGTTGTTTCCCATCTGTAAGAAGAGCAAATTTAACCCTGAAACAAGTCCTGCAGCTCTGCCCTTGGCTGTTCAGACGTGAGTCTGGTGTTTGTCGTGAATGTGAGGGGAGGTTTTACCAAGACACCTGGCTGGGGGTGTGGGAAGACAGAAGGGGAGAAACTCCCCGGGCAAGCAGGGGAGCGTACTTCCAGTAAGAAGCAGAGGCTGGGCAGGTGTCTGTGTCTTGTGTGGCATGTCCCACAAACTGATGGTAAATACTGAGTGGTTATTCAGGCTGTAAAGACTGTTCTCCGCTGGAGCTGTAGTTTGGAGGCCGTTTCTCTTCCAAACAGCCAGCATGGGCTCAGAAAAACGTGGTTTGGGAGGCGCTCTGGGGGTCAACCACTCCAGCTGCACTGCTCAGACCAGGGCTAATGCCTGTGAACCACACACTTAACCCTTTCCAGTGTCACTTTTTCTCCCACAGCCCTAAAGGGATTTCCACACTGCTGAGTAGTTAAACACTGGGCCAGGCTGCCCGGGGTGGGGGGTGGAGTCCCCATTCCTGGAGATGTTCAAAAGGCAGGTAGATGTGGCACTCTGGGACATGGTCTAGTGGTGATGGAGGTGTTGGCTTGAAGGTTGGACTTGATGAACGTGGAGGTCTCTTCCAACCTTGGTGTTTCTGTGATTCTGTTTGTGTTCTGATCGAGGGTCTCAGATAAAAGTCATCTTTTCTGCAAACACTTACAGAGGCAGCAACAGCAATTAGATCCCCTCTCCTGCCTGAAGGGACCCACCTCCTGGTGTGTTGTGTGCAGCAGCTCAGGGGGGTCTAGTGAAAAGCATCACTACATGAAAGAGAAAGAAAGAAGGAAAAATACTGATACACCCCCCCTCCTGCCAGGCAGAAGGGACTTTTTACATTTTCTTCCCCCTGCCCTTCAGGGAAGCGACGTTGTGTCACACGGGCTCTTACAAAGAAGCTTCAGAGGAAGCCAGACTGACTTTCACTGCAGCCTGTGCCTTCACTGCTTCCTGCCACAGGTGTGAGCTGTGCGGCTCTCAGTGTGCAGGGGCTGGGGTCAACATTTCAGAGATGGTGGTCAGAAATCCCCAGTGCTCTAGCTGCACCTCCACAGTGAGATGGACCGTAGCGAAGAGATGCAGGTTTGCTGTGCAGAGAGTCATTATTTGCACTTAGATATTTATTCAAGGCACTGAGCTGCACCAGCAAGTCAGTAACCAGCACCAACATTCATTAGGAACTGTAGGTAAACACCAAACCTCTAACAGCTCGAAGTCTTGGATTTAAATGACAAGGTTCATTACAATTTGCCCTTATTTGCAAAGACCTAATTTTACTGTTTTCCCACCACTAAGGAGGGCTGTGGCTCGTTTAAGCCCATTGAGAAAAGTGCCACTTTTCTTTAGGTTGTGGGTCTCTCCCAGTACCTGAAGGGAACCTACAGGAAGGCTGCAGAGGGACTTTTCCCAAGGGGATCCAGGATAGGACAAGGGAAAAAGGTTTGAAACTGAAGGAGAGGAGGTTTAGACTAGATCTGAGAAAGAAGTTCTTCAGTCCAAGGGTGGAGAGACTCTAGAATCAATTGCCCAGACAGGCTGTGGCTGCCCCCTCCCTGGAGGTGTTCAAGGACAGGTTGGATGAGGCCTTGAGCAACCAAGTCTGGTTGAGAGGTGTCACTGCCCATGGCAGGGAGGTTGGAGTCGATGATCTCTAAGGTCCCTTCCAACCTCAGCCATTTTTGTGATCCTGTGATTCCCTCAGTAAATCATGTTGAGACAAACGCCCTCAAGTTTAGACACACATGAAGTGAACATTGCAAACACTTGTTGGCTTTGCTTAGATAACCAGAATCACAGAACATTGGGGTCTGGAAGGGACCTCGAAAGATCATCTAGTCCAATCCCCCTGCCACAGCAGGATCACCTAGACCAAGTCGCACAGGAACATGTCCAGGTGGATTTTAAACAACCCCACTGGGCAGCCCCTTCCAGTGCTCCATCACACTCACTGGGAAGAAGCTCCTTTTCATATTGATGTGGAACCTTCTCTGTTCCAGCTTGCACCCATTGCCCCTTGTCCTGTCACCAAATGGCACTGAGAAGAGCCTGGCTCCATTCTCGTGACACCTGCCCTTCACATATTTATAGACACTACTGAGGTCACCCCTCAGTCTCCTCCAAGCTCAAGACACCCAGCTCCTTCAGCCTTCCCTCGTAAGGGAAGTGTTCTAAAACCTTCATCGCCTTTGTGGCTCTGTGCTGGACTCTCTCCAGCAGTTCTGTGTCCTTCTTGAACTGAGGGGCCCAGAGCTGAACACAAGATTCCAGATGTGGTCTCACCAGGGCAGAGTAGAAGAGGACGAGAACCTCTCTCAGTCTGCTAACTACCCCCTTCTGATCCACCCCAGGATGCTGCTGGCCTTCTTGGCCACAAGGGCCCATTGCTGGCTCATGGTCATCCTGCTGTCCACCAGTACCCCCAAGTACCTTTCTCCTACACTGATAATAGTATGGGAACAGTGCCAGGCAATGACTCAGCCAGTAGAAATCATGAATAAGCCTGGAGAACAACACCACAAAGGTTGCTCATGTCTTCTTGGTCTGCCGGCTTAAGGGCAGGAAGGCTAGAAGTCTGGTGGTACCAGACAAGTGCTTGGCTTGCTGATATGAAGCCACCAGAAGCAGCTGAGATAATGCCTGAAAATATTACCTGTCTGGGTGGGACATGACCCATGTGTTCACTTCTTTTGTAGGAAGCAGTTGGATGTGTCTCTGCCTGATCACTACAGCCCTGCCCAGATCACAGACGGTCCTGGATTCACTCACTGTGCAGCAAGGCTGGAGGAGCCCTGGCACAGGCTGTCCAGGGAGGCTGTGGAGTCACCTGCTCTGGAGACTTTCAAAACCAGCATGGACACAGCCCAGTGTGACCTGACCTAGGTGATCCTGCTCTGGCAGTGGGATTGGACTAGATGATCCTAGAGGTCCTTTCTAACCCCATTCTGTGACTTTGTGAAGATGAAGGTGAGAGGTTGGCAGGTGACGTTGGGGGAAGAGTGGGAATGGACTGGGGTGCTCCCTTCATATTTATGGTTAGGGCTTTGTCTGCAGAAGGAGCAAACTCTTCTTGTAGCTACTGTAGGCAATAAAACCTGTAAATATAAAAGTGCTGGGGATCTTCCTGAGAAGGAAGTAAGAAAAGAAAATAAGAAGTGTCTTTCACTCATCTCTTCGGCAAGTAGAAGTCTATAAGGAACTAACTTCCTGCCTAGTGGCTCAGTTCTGTGGTTCTTTGGAATTCTCAGTATCTTCTGCAACATCCAAGGAGTGGATGGACAGGACTGTGTTCTAACACGAATCTTCACCACCACCACGTCAGAATCTGTAAACTCCCTGCAGCTTCACCAGCCTTTTGTTTTAAACACATTTCAGATCCTGCACGGATCCAGCCTCCTGGCATTCAGGAATGGGGGTGCTGAGCCTTTCAGGACAGAATCCTCCATGCTCAGCAAAACCAGTTTTCACACCTCTCAGGTGCTAGTTTCGAGTTTACTGTAACGTGCCCATTCAGCCAGACAAGTCACATCAGCCTCTGATAGTTATTTGCAAAGAAAAACCCACCACACCTTTGTTTCATGTTCTTTTTCTCACCAGAGATGGAATTGGGTGGATCCCAAATAAACTGCTAGTTTTGCTGCACACCTTGGGAGCAGCTGATAAAGTGATTCTTAGGAATTAACTGACCAAATCTAGAGTGTGTTGTATAGTTTCAGGGCAGGTAGGCTGGGGGGGCACCTGGAGCTATACTCACATCTGGTGTAAGGGCAAATTGATCCCTGGAATGAACATGTGTGGAAGAAGGGACTGAGGAACTGCGAAGGCGCTCTCTAGCTCTTTACTTCCAGCTCTCTATCTTTCGAGCCTGGAGAGGAGAAGGCTCTGAAGGAACCTCACAGCAACCTTCTAACCCCTGAAGGAACCTCTAAGAAGGCAGGGAAGAACTGTTCAGTAGAGCAGGGAACAATAGGACAAGGGGTCATGGTTTGACCCTGGAAAACGGTAGATTTAGGTTAGATCTGAGGGAGGTTGATCCTTGGAACAGGTGGCCTGAAGAGGTGGTGGAGGCCCCATCCCTGGAGTCATTCAACGTCAGGCTGGATGGGGCTCTGGGCAGCCTGGTCTAGTGAGTGATGTCCCTGCTTGTTGCAGGGGGGTTGGACTTTGGAGGTCCCTTCCAACCCTATTATTCTAGGATTCACGCAAGCTTTTGCAGCCTTTCCTTACCATAACTTCCATTTAATCACATTTACTGCAGGCTGCAGTCGTGGCTGTTGCGACTCCACCACAACCGGTAGAAGAAAATCCACACCACTACAGACCACTTCTTCTGGGATGGGACTGCACAAACCCTCCACTCTCCTACCATTAACTGATGTATTAACTTCCAAAACCCAATCCCAACACACTAAACCCCTCAAAACTTAATGCAAACCAGTTGCACTCAGAAAGAGAAGACGGCATAAATGGGTTTTTTCCTTTACAGGAAAAGTTGTTTAAAGAACCTCTCTGAGTCTGTGCTACTCAGGAAATGCTGACAGAGGAAAAGGTTGGACCAGACTGGACATCCCTTACTGCCCTACTGCCTGTGCTTCAGGTAACTGAGAGCTGCAGGAGTGATTTTGTAAAAGACATAGCGAGCTGGCTGGCAGAACTACCTGCTTTGCCTGCTCATCGTTCCCTCTGCACCCTAATTTACCCAGAGGAATATAGAAGAATTTTGGTTTCACTTCTCTGTCAAATCCAAAATGTGCAATTAAAAACCCATGTAAGATCTTACCTTGAGAGACAAGAACTTGGCAGAGCAGGGTTAATGGTTGGACTCGACGATCTCAAGGGTCTTTTCCAACCTGAATTATTCTGTGATGCCAAGTCAAGACACAGAGCAAGGTACAGGTTTTGTTGACCATCACGTGTCTCAAAGTAGTTGTAGGCTACAGCTGCAAGTTCAGAAAAATCCAAACCA
This sequence comes from Phoeniculus purpureus, assembly GCA_028565055.1. NCBI lineage: Eukaryota > Metazoa > Chordata > Aves > Bucerotiformes > Phoeniculidae > Phoeniculus > Phoeniculus purpureus. The sequence goes on along the minus strand of JAOXOE010000632.1, from coordinate 26,494,099 downwards.
GGCTGATGGCACTGAAGCAAATCAAATTTGCCCAAAGCCAAACTGTGATGTAGTTTAAGACCATGACTGTGAGTCACGTTTCACCAAGAGAGTATCAATGACCTTAACTCTTCTATGTGCCAATACACCCAGTAAGCAGAAAGCAGCCACTGGCTACATAAGATTACAGACATCTGTGCTCTACGTATCTCCCAGAAACTGGTTTCTATTAATTGTCAATGATCCTCAAGTGCAAACTGCATGCAGAAGATGAACTGAACAAGCTTAAAACACAGGTTTAGTCCTCAGTTCAAAAGCGAACGGTAAGAAGGAGGAGAGCACAGAGCACACACACATTTATCTTCTGAGATTTTTTTTAATTGAATGTAAAAAAAATTGAAGTATTTACAGGTGGTTAAGCTACAAATTTCAGACAGGAACCAAAGAATACTCAGTAGGCCCACAGTGGATAATTCAACATCAGGAAGACTTGTCATTAAAAGCAAGAGAATACTTTTTAGGGGTAAAGAAGTCACAGAATAAATTGCTAGGTATGGTTGTGGAGTCTTTATGGAGAAGAATGAATCCCAGACCCTTGGAGGTCACACCTAGCCCAGTGAGTACATCCATCTAGAGAACAGAGAAAGTATTCACAAACAAGTACGTCAAACCACACTACAGACATCCATGCAGGCAACTTGTAAGATGAAAGGTGGTTTGTGCTTGTTGCTTCTGGTTTTATTGCTTGGTTGGATTTTTTTGTTGGATTGTTACAGGTTTTGCATTTTATAGTTTCAGCTTGTCTTAAAAACAACTATGAATTTGAACCAAGTGATACCTTTTAATGAGATCTGCAATTAACAATCACACAATCAGAGTTACTGAGGCTGGAAAAGACATCTGAGATCATCAAGACCAGCCTATGACCTAACATCACCACAACCTAGACTGTGGCACTAAGGGCCACAGCCAGACTGTCATTAAACACTCCAGGGATGGGGACCCCACCATTGCCCTGAGCAGTCCCAGGGTTTCATCACCTTTTCCACGTTTCCACGAGGAAGGGCTTCCTAACATTGAATCTAAACCTCCCCAGAGTAGCTTCAGACCCTGCTCTCTGGTCCTGTTGCTAGTTGCCTGGGAGAAGAGCCTGACCCCTACCTGTCTATAACTTCCCTTCAGGTAGTTACAGAGGAGAAGGCTCCCCAAGCCTCCCCTTCTCCAGGCTAAACAATCCCAGCTCCTTCAGTCTCTCCTCATCAGACCTTCCCTCCAGTCCCTTTCCCAGCCTTGTGTTGGCACAGAAACATGAAACATTCTGTTTTTCTCCACAGATCAGTAACATAACTTTAAAGAAAGTATTTTTGTCAAATCTACAGACATCTGTGGAAATGAGATGTTGCCGTGTCCCGGTTAGTTAGGACGGATGTACATTTCGATGTAGCCCTTCCCTTGATAAGGCTGCAGGAAAAGAACTGTTCTTCTCAAGGCTAAAAATAGCAACTGGCAGTTGCTCTGAACTGATGCCACATAAACTGCTTAGAATTAATCAGCAAGTTATTCAAGAGGGAACGGGTTCAAGTTACAACAGGGTAGGTTTAGACTGGATATTAGGAAGAAGGTTTTCACAGAAAGGCTGGTCAAGCACTGGAATGGGCTTCCCAGGGAGGTGGTTGAGTTGCCATCCCTGGATGTGTTTAAAGATTCTTTGGATGAGGTACTAAAGGATATAGTTTAGGGGGGAACTTGTAAGTTAGGGTAGATGGTTGGACTCAGTGATCCCAGGGGTCTTTTTCAGCCTGAGTGATTCTGTGCGATTCTGAACTTGCAGATGTTAGGCAATTTCATATCCTGTGTCAAGGTGCTGTGCATGAAAATCTAGGAACGTAACCGAACTACACCATCCCAGAAATATTGATTAAACTGATTTTGTGTGGCGATGCCAAGAAAAACACTACAAAAACCCACTTGCCCTGCGTTTAGGTTCTTAACACCTGTACAAGCAACTGCTGGGAACAAGACTGGGGGAAAGAAGAGCTTATTAACCTGGAGAACACTCTCATAAGCTCACTACAGGTTCACATATCCAACTCAACACACCTCATGAAAGAATCTGGTGGTCTGCATACCCTCAAACTTCTGTATTTGACAATCACAAAAACAGTAAATCGCTCAGGCCAACCTGACCATCTGAAATAACCCCACGTTACTGGCTCCTTGTGAAACATACTGCACACAGAAGACACACTGTGCAGAGAGGGGGATAACTGAGTGCCCTTTGTGATTACAGTTCAGAAACTTCCATGAAAAATATGTATTTAACCTTGTTATAGTTACCAGGAGAGGTCAGTTGTGCACATACACATATAAATATTACGTATACTGTACATTATATGTATCTAAATGACAGGAGGAAAGCAAACTACCAGTTCCAAGATGAAGTACTCCGAGCAGTAGCAATAAAGATACTCAGAAAATTGTCTGATCAGAAAAGCTCTTCCTAAAAAGCAAGCTCATAGCCCTATTTCTAACACCCTATTTCTCCCTTCTGAGCTCTGCACAAGACGGAGATGCTCATTTCCTTGGCGGCCCAGCTGCTAAAGGAACACTTCAGTATTAACTGAGAAGTCAGATTAGCTGAAGTTTCAAGTGCACTTGACAAGTTAACTCAGTTTTTTAGAGCCACCTGGTGGAGTTGTTGAAAAAGTTACTAGGGGGCTTCACTATATTTGAACACAACGCAGAAAGAAATCAACAGGCAGCTAACACATACTGAGATCAGCCTAGCTGGGCTTTCTGCTACATTGAAACTACAAAATTCACCTGTGTGAGCTTTTCTAAAATTATAAAAGCCTGCTAACAGATCTTCCCATAAGCAGGGAAAGGAAAACCAGCTGTTGTCTTTAAATCTTTGGGAATTGAGAATGTACCTTTCTGGTTAGCGTCTGGTTTATGGAGCAACCCCAAAACTGCTGAATAAACCAACTTCATCTTAGGAGTATTCACGTCACTGAGAAATCACAGAATCACAGAACATTAGAGATTAGAAGTGACTTCAAAAGATCCAGTCCATTCTGCCTGCCAGAGCAGGATCACCTAGATCAAGTCACACAGGAACACATCCAGGTGGGTTTTAAACATCTCCAGAGAAGGAGACTCCACAACTCCCCTGGGCAGCCCCTTCCAGTGCTCCGTCACCCTCACCGTGAAGAAGTTCCATCTCAGAAGAGTGACATTTGTTCGCTGGGCTGAAGTGAGCCCATAATCCAACTCCTTGTTGTTGCAGGATAGACTGCAGTCTGTGTGCTCTCCCACACTTGTGTCAGGATGTGGGTTCCAGTTGTCAGAGACAAGCTTGCAAAGCAGAGGAAACGAGTCACCTATTCAGATCCTTTGGCACCCGGGAGACTTGTTTGATTTTACTTCTTCTGCTTCTACAAGTAATTATGGTGGTCGCTGGTGCTGCCTTTGAGGTTTCATGCCCAAAGTGCTAAGCCCCACACCTAAAATGAGCCTCAGATCCTAGCTGTGCTAGAAGTGAATTGATAATGAGCAGAGAAGAGAAGATCATACCTTTGACTAGTGAGGCGATTCCTCTATGAAATAAACTGGGAAGTACAGTAAGCACTGGAGTTGGGAATTCGTACTGGTGGCCAGCAAGGTGACCATGAACCAGCAGTGTGCTCTTGTGGCCAAGAGGGCCAACAGCATCCTGGGGTGTGTCAGAATGAGGGTGATTAGCAGATCAATAGAGGTTCTTCTCCCTCTCTGCCTTAGCGAGACTGGAATCTTGCATCCAGTTCTGGGCCCCTCAGTTCAAGAGGGTTGTGGAGCTGCTGGAGGGAGTCCAGCATAGAGCAACGATGATGATGGAAGACCTCCCTTATGAGGAAAGGCTGAGGGAGCTGGATCTCTTGAGCTTGGAGAAGAGAAGACTGAGGGGTGACCCCATTAATGTCTATAAATATGTGAGGGGTGGGTGTCAGGAGGATGGAGCCAGGCTCTGCTCAATGTCGTCTAGTGATAGGACGAGGGGTAATGGATGTGAGCTGGAACAGAGGAGGTTCCATGTAAATATCAGAAGGAACTTCTTCCCGGTGAGGGTGATGGGGCACCGGAAGAGGCTGCCCAGGGGGGTTGTGGAGTCTTCTTCTCTGGAGATGTTTAAAACCCTCCTGGATGTGTTCCTGTGCAACTTGATCTAGGTGATCCTATTGTGGCAGGGGGATTGGGCTGGATGCTCGGGTATAGGAGATGGTTGAGACCCCATCCCTGGAGGTGTTTAAGGCTGGGCTGGATGAGGCTCTGGCCAGCCTGATCTAGGGTGGGGTGTCCCTGCCCATGCCAGGGGGGTTGGAACTGGATGATCCTGTGGTCCCTTCCAGCCCTGACTGATTCTAAGATTCTATAGTGACTTAGGGTGGACAAGGCACTTTCATCTTGAAGCCTGTGCTGCAGGTGCTTAGAACTTCTAGAAAACAGTATGGTCGTGTTCCTGTGGGACTTGGTCTGGGTGATCCAGCTGTGGCAGGGGGGTTGGGCTGTATGATCTTTTGAGGTCTCTTCCAATCCCTAATGAGTCTATGATTCTGTGATCATTTGAGATCCCTTCCAGTCCCTAATGTTCTGTGGTTCTAGTTGCTGCCTCACCAGATGCTGCTCCAACACTCCTCTCCCACTGTTTCAAATGCTGTTCCCCTCAGTTTTAGGGTGACTGTGTGGGGAGGCTTTTCCTTGCCCCTATTATTGTGTTTGTGAGTGATTTGGAGATGGTCCCAAAGCCTCTATTTGGAGATGGTCCCAAAGCCTCTATTTGGAGATGGTCCCAAAGCCTCTTAGCTCCCTGCTCTGTTGCAGAGATGTGGAGCGCAGGGACAGGGTTTAGCAGTGGGTTGGGACAGTTGCGTTCAGGGTTGGATTTGATGGGCTTGAAGGGCTTTTCCAACCCAAACCATTCTGTGATTTAACCCCTGCTGGCCTAGTTGCCCTTTAAAACCCCTTCCCAAGCCAAACCTCTCTATGGTTCCATGATTCCTGCTTGGTTCAGTTGCCTTGGAGGGTTTAGAAGTCCTCGTGTGGTTGTGCTGTTAGAACTCAAAAGTTCCTGATGCTGCCAAGGAGTGGAATAACTTGGATTTAGAGCCATCTCAGGCAACCCCGCTCCCCCAGGTTTCCCCACCCAGGGTTAAACTCAGCCTGGTCCATCCGTGGAGGCGATGGAGATGCTCTGCAGGAACCACTCGGCTGTACAGGCTGTGGTGATGGGGATGGTCATAAAACATGCAGGGAGCAGCAGGATCCTCTGCATCTGGTGCTAAAATGGGAACGGGGAGTGCGGGGAGCAGCGCGTGGAACACAGCCTGCCCCTTCAGTGTCCCCACGGGCATCCCCAGCCCTTCCCTGCAGGCGTGAGGCTTGTTCCTGTTAAAGGGACCTCGAGCAGATGAAAACACCGAGTCTCTCCTGGCAGGGGCAGCAGCAATAGCAATTAGTCGCCCTGTCTTGAACAACCCAGCACCAACTGCTGCCTTCAAGGAGGCTGCGAGTCCCTCTGAGCTTTCACATGGGATTCCCCGGGTGTTTTGGGGTCCTTTACTTGCCTCCTGGAAACACGATTTTGATTTCCACCCTCTGCTAAAGGTTCTCAACAGTCAGTTAATTATTTTAATTCTGGAAAGTCTTTTCTGTTCTGTGAAGATGGGTTGGGGTGATGATTGGACTGGATGATCTTGTAGGTCTCTTCCAGCCTTAATGACTGTGTGACTGAGTCCAACAGCTCAGGACAGAACAGGAACAATCCCAGGAGGAGTGGGACCACCTCAGTGTCTCATGGTTTCTGTCTCACAGGCTTTCCCAGAATGATTGAGGCTGGAGAAGCCCTCTGAGCTCATCCAGCACAGAGCAGGACCTAACATCACCACAGCAGTCACACCAGGGCACTCAGGACCATAGCCAGGATGGCCTTCAACATCTCCAGGGATGGGGACTCCACCACTGCCCTGGGCAGTCCAGTCCAGGCTCTGATCACCGTTTCCCTGAGGAAGGGCTTCCTAATATCCAAACTATCCCTCCCCTGGCAGCTTCAGACCATATCAGAAAGAATCTAGGTGACCCTGCTCTGGCAGGGGGATTGGACTAGATGACCTTTCAAGGTCCCTTCCAAACCCTAATGTTCTGTGATTCCATGAAAGAGCGAAGCTGAGGAGCTAGGGACCTGCTGTTGTCCCCCACTGGTGCCCAGATAAACTGGAAACCACCTGCACAGATTTCAGCAGGTTTTTCCCAACTGCAACGCAAACAGAAACACAAATTCCTCTCCCATCCCTGAGACAGGAGACACTCATCTGCAGCCTGGGAGCATCATCGACACCATCACATTACTGATAAGAGGTGCTAAGTTATTTCCTTCAATCCCTACTTATTACATAGAAGACAACTCATCTCCCCTAACGTGACGGACTGCATCGAATACCACTGAACGAAGATATCTCTCCATCAACTGGAGCGGCTCGAAAACCTGTTCCAAACGCGATGACAGGAGGCAGCGGATAACAATCCCTATTTTATCTCTCCTCAGATTTGACCAGCGTGAAAAGCAACTTCCAGAGGAGCACACACAGCCTCCCCAATCTGAGGCATCAAGTTTTACCACCACAGGAGTCTCACAATCACATACTGCTATCAGCTTCACCTTCATCCCAGCTCAGCCTTGCCTTAGCCTTAACCATTGCCCGATCAATCACTAAGAGTCAACTAAGTATTTCATCACCTAACGTTGCAGGGGGGGAGATGTGACTTCCCTCTCCTTTAGGGTTTCCAACGTTCATGATGAATGTGCTGGATGCCAGGTTAACCCACAGCCTTTTCTTCCTTTCTGTTTCAGATGGCAATAAACTGGGTCTCTGCCACAGTGTGGAAGAGTCACAGAACATGAGGGATGGGAAGGGACCTCAAAAGATCATCCAGTCCAATCCCCCTGACACAGCAGGATCCCCTTGATCCAGTTGCACAGGAACATGGCCAGGAGGGTTTTAAACATCTCCAGAGAAGGAGACTCCACACCTCCCCTGGGCAGCCCCTTACAGGGCTCTGTCACCCTCACTGGGAAGCAGGTCCTTCTCACATTCATATGGAACCTCTACGATTCTATGATACAGAACAAACATGATTTACCTTGAGAACTCAAGGCTGAGGACGATGACCACAGTACAGTGTCTCCTGCCATCTCGAGTCCCACAGCTTCCAATTTACACTGCCCCTGCCTTTTGTCCATATGTGACAACCTACAGAACTAAAGATCAATCAGCTTAGAAAGGTCTTCTCTGCTCTTGTGCCTTTTCTCTCACTTGCTCCAAGGTCAAATCATAGAATCAATGGCTTCAGAGAGATCTTCAGTGTTATAGTCTCAGAGAATCATTCAGCTTAGCTACAGGAGGGACAGAAATGGTGATGGGACCCACAGGCAGGTCCACAAACCAGCAACAATGACCTGAAGGGGTCTGATCTTAAACACCTATGACTGTTCCCACCCTCCCACCTAAAATTAGAGGCCTTCAGGAGGCCAAGACCTCACACTTACGACTGGGTTAGTACTTCTTCACCAGCTAAACCTTAGCTGGAGGGGGAAAGCAAAGTGTAGAACCACACCTCAGCTCAGAGCTTTCAGAAATGAAACCATAGCATGAACACCAGAAGGTGAGGACCATCACCAAGTCATCACAAGCTCCTCTAATTACTATAATGATTTTGTTTTAATCTTTGAGACAGTCTGCAAATGTCCAAGTTATATTTTAATGGTATTAGATAGAGTCATAGAACGTGTTGGGTTGGAAGGGACCTCCAAAGGCCATCTAGTCAAACCTCCCTGCAATAAGCAGGGGCCTCTCTAACTAGAGCAGATTAGCCATCATTTAAGGAAGAGCTTTTCTCTCTAACAGATGAGCAGAATCATGGTAGAACACTAGATGTGTTATTGCAGACACAAGCAGAGAGAAGGTAACCCCCAAGAGATGAGCCAAAATGAAGTGTGACATTGCCCAGACACAGCCCACCCACACATCGTAACAACTGCTCAGCATTCCCAGCAAGGAAACTGCAAAAATAACCCCAGAAAACACAGAATCACAGAGTGACTGAGGCTGGAGAAGCCCTCTGAGCTCAGCCAGCCCAGCCCAGGACCTCACATCACTCAGCGGCCACACCAGGGCACTAAGTGCCACAGCCAGGATGTCCTTCAACACCTCCAGGGATGGGGACTCTACCACTGCCCTGGGCAGTCCAGTCCAGCGTCTGATCACCCTTTCCCTGAGGAAGGGCTTCCTAACATCCAGCCTAACCCTCCTCTGGCAGCTGCAGGCTCTGCCCTCTCGTCCTGGTGCTGGTTGCCCAGGACAGAAGAGCCTGACCCTCACCTGACTCCAACCTCCCTTGAGGGAGTTGGAGAGAGGGAGAAGGTTCCCCCTGAGTCTCCTCTTCTCCAGCACTTTTTTCCTGAGTGCTGTTCAAGTGTTTTCCTTCAGGCTGGAGTGAGAGATCCCTGCCTGCCCCAGGGCACTTGTGAAACAGCATTTTAGAACCTCTGCCTACAGGACAATGGCTTCTAACGGAATTCATGGGTTGGAAAGAGAAATAGTTTGGATTGAGATCTGTAGACCACAAGGACATGACATCATGTTCATAGAATCACAGAATCCTTTAGGCTGGGAAAGATCTTCAACATCATAAAGTCCAGCCATGAACCCAACTGCCCCAAGGCCACCACTAAATCCTGTCCCTGAGGTCTAGACCTCCATGACCAGGAAGCACAGCCAAGGATGGTGATTCAACCTCCTCTCTGTGCAGCCTCTTCCAAGGGCTGAGGACCCTTTCCAGGAAGAAGCTTTTCCTCAGGGCCAACCTAAACTTCTCCTGGGGCAGCTTGAGGCCACTTCCTCTTGTCCTATCACCCCCCAACACTACAGGGGTTCCTCCTCCATTCAGATCCAAGTGGAAGATCTGAAATAGGTTTTTAAAGACTTGATCCTACCCTACAGTCAAACCACATCCATCACCCAGCCCTAAACTCAAGACTCCCTTCTGCACAGCTATTTATTTGCATAATTTATTCTCCTCTTTTCACTTCTCCTTTACCTTCCAGCAGGACGTTGACACTCTATTAGCTGGTTTGATTTGTGTTGGGAATTAATTTCTGCTGAAGAAGGCTGCCCCCACCAGCAGATGAGCTGCTCCAGCATCAATAAAACAATCCACATCTTAAGTCAAGAACAAATGAGATTGGGGGGAAGCAGAGACATTTCCAACCTAAGGAAGGTCTAGCTGGTCACTGGGAACTTGCTCAGGATGTCAGGTCAGATATCAAAGGCTGCTTCAAGATAAAAAAGCAGTTGTAGAGCCCCAGAGACCCAACAACAATATCCCTTCCCCTTTCTCCTGGCTTGGAAACAAAGAACACACATTCCAGAAACTCTATAAACAGGGAATGCCTCGATCGCCCCTTCTCTCTGCACAGACTCCCCCAGTCCCTGCTTGGGAAAACAGTAATGAAGTTAACGGCTGCTAAATAACCCAACAACAACCGGAGCAGGGACAGCTGGTCAAGGGAGGGGAAGCTCCCCCTCTACTCTGCACTGGTGAGACCCCTCCTGCAGTACTGGGTCCAGTTCTGGAGTCACATCATCAGAAGGACACAGAGCTCCTGGAAGGGGTCCAGAGGAGAGCAACGCAAACGAGCAGAGGGCTGGAGCAGCTCCCCTCTGAGGACAGGCTGAGCAAGTTGGGGTTGTTCAGCCTGGAGAAGAGGAGGCTCCCAGTGACCTTTGAGCAGTTCCCAGTCTCTGAAGAGGGCTACAAGAAAGGTAGGGAAGGGCTTTTGACAGGGGGTGGTAGTGAGAGGACAAGGGGAAAAGGTTCCAGACTTGAAGACGGGAGATTGACGTTGGCCATGTGGAACCAATTCTTTGCTGTGACGGTGCTCAGATGCTGGAGCAGGTTGCCCAAGGCAGCTGTGGCTGCCCCATCCCTGTCAGTGTTGAAGGAGAGCTCAAGGGGAAAGGGTTCTAGACTTGAAGAGGGGAGACTGAGGTTGGACATAAGGAATCAATTCTTTCCTGTCAGGGTGCTGAGATGCTGGAACAGGCTGCCCAAGGCAGCTGTGGCTGCCCCATCCCTGGCAGTGTTGAAGGGCAGGTTGGATGGGGCCCTGAGTGACCTGCTGTAGTGGAGGCGTCCCTGCCTGTGCAGGAGGGTTGGAACTAGATGAGCTTTAAGGTCCCTTCCAACCCTGGCCACTCCGTGATTCTATGAAGGACTCAGCCAGCACTGAGCTGGCAGTCAGGGACTGCCGGTGCGCAGTGGGTTAACCCCGCCGCTCGTCGGTTATATTTTATTTACCACTATTTCTATAATGTGCTATTTTCATTATTTTTCTTCATTCCCCTCCCTCCTTTGGAGATTTCCTCATTTCTTTCGGAACACTTTCACCTTGTTTCCGGGCTGTTTCTCCCCAAGGGGCAAAGTGGAGGTTCAGAAACTTCATCTGAACTTCCTGAAAAAGAAACAGATCACCTATTAAAAAAAAACCCCAAGTGGAATGTGCTGCGAACACAGTTTAATGCAGTCCCAAAGAAAGAGCTGGCTCTAATCACAGCATCAGCTTTAGAATTCATTGTTGTGCTCAGCTCATTGATTTAATAATGTATTTATTATTTATGATTGCCGTGGCAGATGGAATTCTCTTCCCATTATTTGATGTGGGTTAATCAGAGGATAATGCGCTTCTTTTATGTTTTCACCTAAAATCTCTTCTGGTGCTCGAGAAGCTCTGTTTTCCAGCCCTGCAAATTAAATCCCCTTTCCATCACACAATTAGAGCTGTTTCCTTACGAGATTCTAATCTGTTTAACATCTAAGGCTAATATTTGAAGTCAAATAATCGCACCCCTATGAATAGCACCTAAGGCAGAAGGGTTGGGCTAGATGACCCTTGGAGGTCCCTTCCTACCCAATACATTCTATGGTTCTATGGTTTGTAGAGGGGCTCCAGTCTTTCCCGTGATTTCACGGCTTTTAAAATCCTTGCAACTGGCCTTTGGGATGTGCTGCTGCTCCTTTACTCCAGCTACCTGAAGCTGCACTGGTGACACTGCAGCTGCTCACTGGGTTTGCTCCTCCTGGCTTCGCCCAAGTCCAAGCACCTGCCACAGACGTTCAGGCGACGTCCACAGATTGTATGGAGACCAGTGCAGAAACTCTCCTTAGAGTCACAGAAACATCGAATCAGAGGGTTGGAAGGGACCTCCAAAGGGCATCCAGTCCAACCCACCTACAACAAGCAGGGCCATCACTCACTAGATCACATTGTCCAGAGCCCCAGCCAGCCTGAGCTTGAATGGCTCCAGGGATGGAGCCTCCACCACCTCTCTGGGCAGCCCATTCCAGGGATCCTCCACCCTCAGATTCCAGAGATTTTCCCTCCTGTCCAGACTCACTCTGCCCTTTTCCAGCTTAAAACCACAAGTCCTCACCCTATCATTCCCTGCCCTTGTGAACAGCCTTCCCCAACCTCTGTCAGGCATTGGAAGGTCACTACAAGGTCCCGTTGGAGATTTCTCCTCTCCAGGCTGAACAACCCCAACTCTCCTTGTAAAAGGGATGGACACAGAACTCCAGGTGAGATCTCACCAGGGCAGAGCAGAGAGGCAAAACCACCTCTCTCAGTCTGCTGGCCACACGTGTTTTGATGCAGCCCAAGCTGCTTCCTCACGACGTTCTGAGGAACATTTTGATCTATTTACCTTCATAAGAGGTTCAACTTGATTTAACTCCACCTCTTATGAACTTCACAGGTATCTCTCATTCCTCTATCCCAACATCAAACTCCCCATGTTGAATCATTGGTTTCCTTGGAGAGCAGCAAATGCTACCAGCAACAGGCTACTCTGATCAATTCAGGATACACAAGACGAAGGGAAATCAGAGCAATGAGATTTTCAGGCCAATGGACTTTATCCTGCCCCAGAATGATTTCCAGCCTTGCTGATATTCGATAAGGGGTTTGAAGTTTATCTTTTAGCTGGTTTTTTTTAGTTGAAAGGGCTCTGCACCCTCTGAGTCCTGCGCAAGCTCAGGGAGCCTGAAGGCACAGCCATTCCCAAGCTCCTGAGCTGTCAGCCTGCAGCTCTGTGGGCTGCAGAGAGACTGTTGGATGCACAAAGCTCCTCTCCCAAAGTCCACGGGTTGGGCTGCACCTCTCTGCCTTCTAGCCCTGATTAATACACTGAGCACAGCAAAGCAGCTCTTGCACCCTGCTCTGCTCAGAGGAGCCCTTCATGAGCTTGAAGATCCATGAAAGAGGAAGAAATTCAATCTCCCAGATGCACAAGGGGTCCTACAAGTCAAGGTGTAGCAGTGAATCACCAGCATCTTGCTCGTGACCTTGTCCTCATCGACACAAGCACCCCTTGAGCTTGTTGGGAGGGTGGCTGGCTGGTGGAGGAGAGACACGTTCAAAAGTAGACTTTAAAAAAGTAGAAAAATACCTTTTTCTAGAAAAACAACACAATCCCAGCGGGTTTGAACGCTGAGAAAGAAACTGGAGTGAATGAAAAACATAAATAAGTGATTTATTTACATCTTGGTGCTGCAGTCTGGGGTTATTTCCACAGACAGACAGGAGAACAGAGGCAGCTCTTGGACTCTCCAGAGAAGTAAATTGCCTCATCAAGGTGTTTTCATTCAATTTTCATTCCCTGTTTTCTAGTGTTTCCAGGATTTTGGATGCTCCTCCAAAGTCTCTTTGGACCCTAATCCCTTCAGGGTATTTGTCAGCTCTATCCTGCAAACTTCTCCATCTCACAGAGTCACAGAACGTTAGGGGTCGGAAGGGACCTCGAAAGATCATCCAGTCCCATCCCCCTGCCACAGCAGGATCCCCTAGATCCAGTCACACAGGAA
>JAOXOE010000632.1:26452228-26472513 GCA_028565055.1 Phoeniculus purpureus | reverse complement strand
TTCCCTCTGCTTCTGTCGCTAATGACCTGTGAGAAGAGCCCAGCACCAGCATCTCTGCAGTGTCCTTTCAGATAGTTCTAGAGAGCAATGTTTAGCTTGAAGAAGAGGATACCTCAATCTCAATATATCTTTATGTTGGGGTTTCCATGCGGGGTGAATTAAATGTGTTTTTCCTCAAATTGAATCATTTTTTGTTTGCCTGTGATCTATGAGAGTTTTCTGAACCCTCCTTAGTCTGTTGTCTTTCAGTCTGTCAGCCCATTAATTAATGAGTTAACTTTATCTCAGGATAAAGTCATGACTACTACTTTTCTAAAGAACATGTAAAGTATCTTGAGAACTCTATTGAAGATAAGAAATACTTCTGGACAAAGTGCTATTTCTAAGGAAAACATCCTTAGGTAGTAGAAACACAAAACCACTGGCCAAAAGCTAGACAAGACTGGAAATAATCTTGACAAGATCTTACCACTGAGGCAAATGAGCGAAAGCCCTGTTTTCACTAAACCCATCACCTCACCAAAGGGGTGCAGCCATCAGCACAAAACACACGTAGATTTGATTATCCACCTCTCCAGGGCACAGAAATGAAACAGCCCAGCCAGCAGTGGAGGAAGCCCAGAGAACAACAGCCCTGCTCACTGCGGGGCCAGCAGAGAGCAAACTGACCAAACAACTCAACAGCAGGGAAAATCAACCCCAGCCCAGGACCTGCCAGGGCCACACACAGTCCAACAAGGAAAATAGGTGAGAAATAACCTAATAACTCATCCTGGTCCAGTTCATCCTGTCCTGCTGCCACTGAGAGATTCAGTTGCTAGAGCAAGAGAACTGTGGCTCCTTCCAATAACAGGGAGAGTCTGGAAAGGGCAGCCAACCACAGACTGACTCACAACTACCTCTGCATACTGGTCATGCTTTAATACTGAGAGGGGCACCAGCTGCAGCCCTCAGGGCCCAGGTGCAGCCCCTCATGGCTGTTAAGCACTCTCCAGAGCTTCTCAAGAGCTCACCTTGTTCTCAGAGGGGAGGTGCTTCAGCTCTCTGATCATTTGGGTTGCTCTGGAACCCTTCCTGGAGCTCTGTGTCCTTCTGATGTTGGGGACTCCAGAACTGGACCCAGGACTCCAGGTGAGGTCTCACCAGTGCAGAGTAGTGTACGTCTGTGCTTTTGTAAACTGTTTTCACAAACAGACTTTGGAAACACACAGCAAATGAGTTCCTGCAACTTCTAGCGGCCAACTTCAAGATTTGTTTTCCCAGAATGTTTGAAAGAGGCTTTCTAAGGAAGCAATGCAAATGCTGATTAAACCTCATGGAAAGCAAATCGGTGATAGGGTTGGTGTCTCTTTGATGTCTGAAACATGCTAAATATTTTCTTCATTAAGTCCAGCAATTTAGTCAGAGATGTTTCTGCTTGTAAAAATCAACACAATTCCACACTGGGTTTGGAACAAGGAGCTCTTCTGTTTGAGAGCAGATAACAGTTCAATGCTCTTCATGTTTTACTCCTATTTTTCACATCTTTGTTTTCCTGAAGCACTCAAACATGGTTAGACAGAGGAGCTCTGGAGATTTGTCCACAGGAAAATTCAACAGCAGAAAACTACAAGCAGAATAAAAGTCAGTTCTGGGCCCCTCACTTCAAGAGACTGAGGGGCTGGAGCAGGTGCAGAGGAGCAACAAGGCTGGGAAAGGGACTGGAGGGCAAGTCTGACAAGGAGAGGCTGAAGGAGCTGGGGGTGTTTAGCCTGAAGAAGAGGAGAATCAGGGGGGACCTCCTCCCTCTCTCCAACTCCCCGAAGGGAGGTTGTTCTCAGGTGGGGGTCAGGCTCTTCTCCCACGCAACTAGTGCCAGGACGAGAAGGCAGGGCCTGAAGCTTCCAGGGGAAGTTTAGGTTGGATGTTAGGAAGCCCTTCCTCATGGAAAGGGTGATCAGAGACTGGAATGCACTGCTCATGGCAGTGGTGGAGTCCCCATCCCTGGAGGTGTTGAAGGACAGCCTGGCTGTGTCCCTGAGTGCCCTGGTCTGGCCGCTGGGGTGATGTTAGGTCCTGGGCTGGGCTGGATGAGCTCAGAGGGCTTCTCCAGCCTCAATAACTCTGTGGTGCTGTATTTGAAGTGTGGTTTTAGCCACATTTTAGAGACAGACGAGCATTTTACTTTCATTATGCGGCGAATGGTATGAAATAATATAATGATGGTTGGACTCAACAATCCCAAGAGTCTTTTCCAATCTGAGTGACTGTGTGATTCTACCAAAGGTAACCGATGCTTTCACTAAAATGAAATCTTATAAATCACGTATCTTTCCTATAGGCCGTGTGGATAAACACAGACTACAAGAATCATTTCATTAGAGGCTGCAAAGGGTACCTAGAGGCTCTCCAGCATTGATACAATTAGATGGAAACTTCATTATTCTTTATCGTGTTATGTTTCCCATTAGACAGTGATCAAAGCAGAAGTACTAAGGGAGATCTGCAGGATGCAAGATTGATTACAGCCTGATTCAGCAGTGAAATCACCGGTGCAATCTCAGCGTGAATGGAGTCCCCAGAGAGCATGTTGCTATCTGACAGTGTTACAGTAAAGGAAAAATCAAAGGGCTTTTAGAGAGTAAATTGGTTCGGGTTTCATTACACAGGAAGGGATTGCATCTCAGATTATCCTTCTTCCTGAGATCCAAAAGCAGGGCTCTAAAAACATTTAATTTTCTGCCGTACCCAAACCACAACCAGCTAGTTATTCGAGCAGCGCTGGCAGACACAACGTATTCACGTTCTGCTTAGAGTCACCTAATCTATCTCTTAATATAGATATCACAATATTATACTGTGTTACACTCTTATATCCATAATATAGATATCTCTTAGTGCAGATATAATATTATTATACTATAATCTTACATCTATAATATAGATAAAATAGTATAAAATATTCTCATTTTCTGATGAATCTTAGTTGTCCTTTTATGTAGTTATTTCCTTATTAACTCTCCAGTATCCACTAGAATTTCACACCTGGAAAACTTGCCTAGACAGGAATTATTTCATACAAGTGCAGAAGTGACTGACATTGGAAGGCACCCCTGTGCAACAATCTCCTGCCATGCTACAGGCTTGGGGAAGGGTGGCTGGAGAGCAGTCTGGCAGAACGACACCTGGGGACACTGGAACAACAAAACAAGTCTCATTTCTACTCTTTTCTAGCTACTAATATGTTAGAAATTGGGTTCCAGATTAGATGCTTTTTTTTTTTCGGAGGTTCTAATACACCAGCGGCTGAATCAGAGCTAGCAGGGTGCCCAGGTGGCCAAGAAGGCAAATGGCATCCTGGCCTGGAGCAGAAACTGTGTGTGAAGCAGGAGCAGGGAGGTGATTGTCCCCCTGTAGGCAGCATTGGGGAGGCTGCACCTTCAGTACTGGGTCCAGTTTTGGGCACCTCAATCCAAGGGAGAGATCAAGGTGCTGGAGCGAGGGCAGAGGAAGGCAGTGAAGCTGGGGAAGGGCCTGGAGAATCAATGTGATGAGGAGAGATGGAGACAGTTGGGGCTGTTTAGTTTGAGGAAGAGGAGGCTGAAGGGTGACCTCATCGCTTTCCACAACTGTCTGAAAGGACACTGCAGAGATGTTGGTGCTGGGCTCTGCTCACGGGTCATTAGCGACAGAAGCAGAGGGAAGGGCTTCAAGCTCCAACAAGGGAGGGTTAGACTGGCCATCAGGAAGAAATTCTTGATGGAGAGAGTGATCAAGCACTGGAATGGGCTGCCCAGGGTGATGGTTTAGTCCCCATTCCTGGATGTGTTTCAAAGTTGCTTAGATGTGGTGTTGGGGGAACTGGTTTAGGGGTGAACTTGTAGAGTAGGGTTGATGGTTGGACTTGATGATCCCAAGGGCCTTTTCCAACCTGAATGATTCTGTGATTCTATGAAATTAGTGGCTGTATTGCGTTAACAAACATCCACTGCATCAAATTGTACAGCACCTGCTAACTTCAGTCAGATATTTTTCATATAAAGGAAGAGTACGACTCTCCAAGAACTGCTCCTATATTTTGAGTAAGTGTAAAGCTACAGAGGAGCCCTGAAGCCCTTCACCAGCAGTACGCCGGCAAATGAAATCTCCTAGCAACTAATCTCTTCGAAAACGTGAGAAAGTTAAAGAAATTCAGAAAAAGAGTTAAGAGCTTTTTCTTAGAGGTTTGATCCTTTTTCGGTACCAAAATGTGGTGGCTGACTGCCTCACTCTATTTACACTGGATTATGGCACAAATCCTGTGTTCTATTCTCGAGGTCAGAATTCTCTGTTTTGTAAAATTAATACTGTTGGTTTCTAGATGTTTTTCCTTGTTTTGAATGAAGCTGTTGAAAAACCTGTGTTACAGCACTATGCACTCAGGTTTTGTATTCTGACCTGTAACCCCAGTTTTGAGAGGAATGAAGCTGAATGAAAGAGAAATGAAAGCGGCCACGGGCAGATCAAGAAGTGGAGACTCCTCAACATCTACACTGTTCACAGAAGGTCAAGGGAAATGTCTGTTCCATTTTTCCTTCCTTACTAAGAGAGAACATGAATGGCAGATGGTGAATACGATACATAAGTAGGACATGCAGCCATTTTATGAGACCTCTGAGCAGCAATTACTTAGATGTAAATATGTGAAGAACAACGTCTTTAACATGACTAAAAATTCTACTGCACAGATGCTATTTCACTTCCAAGTTGTGGTGATGTTAGGTCATAGGGTGGACTTGATTATCTTTGAGGTCTTTTCACAGAATCACAGAACCCTAGGGATGGGAAGAGGCCTCCAAAAATCATCCAGTCCAATCCACTTGCCACAGCAGGATCCCCTAGATTCAGTCACACAGGGACATGGCCAGGTGGGTTTGAAACGTCTCCAGAGAAGGAGACTCCACAAGCCCCATGGGCAGCCCCTTCTAGGGCTCTGTCACTCTCACTGGGAAGAAGTTCATTCTCACACTGATGTGGAACCTCCTCTGTTCCAGCTCACACCTGATGCCCCTTGTCCTGTCACTGGGTGCCCCTGAGCAGAGCCTGGCTCCATCCTCCTGACACCCACCCTTCCCATACTGATCACCATCCATGGGGTCACCCTTCAGTCTCCTCTTGTCTAAGCTCAAGAGCTCCAGCTCCCTCAGCCTTTTGTCAGCAGGGAGAGGCTCCCCTCCCTTCAGCATCTCTGTGGCTCTGTGCTGGGCTCTCTCCAGCAGCTCTCTGGGCCCCTTCTGGAACTGAGGGGTCCAGAACTGGAGACAAGATTCTAGATATGGTCTCAGCAGGACAGAGTAGAGGGGGAGGAGGACCTCTCTCCATCTACTAACCACCCCCCTTCTGATCCACCCCAGGATGTCATTGACCTTCTTGGCTACAAAGGCCCATTCTGGGCTCCTGGCCAACCTGCTGGCCACCGGGCACCCAGGTCTCTTTCTCCACCACTGTTCTCCAGCAGTTCAGTCCCCTCCCTATCCCGGTACCTGGGGTTGTTCTTGCCCAGATGCCAGACTCTACCCTGCCCTTGTTCTAGTTCATTTTTCTGTTGTTCAGGTTTGTTTGGGTTTTTAACTCCTCCGGTCTGGATGTTTTACTTATTTTATCTTTCTACAGAGATGCTCAGCTGCCCAGAGAACTAGAAAATGAACTTCAGATACTGAATTTTAGGCTCAACAGGTTGCATAAAGTGAGAGCCGCCCCTGCTTGTTGTAAGGGGGTTGGACTAGATGACCTCTGGAGGTCCCTTCCAACCCAACACGTTGCAGGATCCTGTAAATATTTATTTGTTTGTTTTGTAAGTGGAATTTAATGGCTCATTTATCTAATTTTATGTACAAGCAATAAATTGAAGAGTAGATACTCTGGGCTGTTCCACTCATCACAGATTTACAGATGTGACAGCGAAACCTCAAAATTAAGAGCAGAAGATTTATTTACGGAGCCGTTTGCTTGTAGAACTCTTCAGTCTATTAGTATCATAATTAGTAGGGGACAAGTAGTGAAAATAAAATTTGTCTATGGGAAAGGGAGAGATTTAGAGTGACTGGCTGGTAATCAGACACAGAAATAGTCTGCAGGCTGGTAATTAAGAGCTTACTACGTGGGCTTTCTTGTCAGGGAGCACAGTGAGTACAGAAGTTGTGTGCAAGAGCTTATCCTGGACAACGGAATGAGCTGATTTATCCATCTGATTTATCCCAGGTTAGGAGAAAACACGTTTTGCAGGCTACACAAAGATGACGAAGGCAGTGGAGCATCTCCCTGATGGGGAAAGGCTGAGGGAGCTGGGGCTCTTGAGCTTGGAGCCTGAGGGGTGACCCCATGAATGTTGATCAATATGGGAAGGGTGGGTGTCAGGACGGTGGAGTCAGGCTCTGCTCAGTGGCACCCAGTGATAGGACAAGGGGCAGCGGGTGTGAGCTGGGACAGAGGAGGTTCCACATCACTGTGAGAAAGAACTTCTTCACGGTGATGGTGACAGAGAACTTAAAGGGGCTACACAGGGGGGTTGTGGAGTCTCCTTCTCTGGAGATGTTTCAAACCCACCTGGCCATGTTCCTGTGCAACTGGATCTAGGAGCTCCTGCTGTGGCAGGGGGATTGGCCTGGATGATCTTTCGAGGTCCCTTCCAATCCCCGATGTTCTGTGACTAGACAACACAGTCATCACCGCCAAGGCACCTTTGCAAGAAAAAATTGTTTCCCGTAAAGAATATGAAACAGAAGGGCATCAAAATTAGTTATAGAAGGGCATCAAAATTAGTTACAGGAGCGACCAAATTTGGCAGTGGAGTCGGCTGCTGTAAACCAGCCTCATCCAACTGACTCCAAAGACGATCCCGCCAAATCGCAGTGCCGAAGAATCGTCCCATTGCACACAAACTCAGCCCAACATGTTGACAACCCACGTTAGTCTGGTGTTTATTCTCCTAAACTACAAGGACTAGACCCCACACCACCTTTCATCTGCTCTCAGCAAATCGCATGTGATTTGTCGCTGGCTAACACCATCAGCTGTGGCCGGCCACTGAGAGGTTGTCCAGCTGCTTAGGAGCCCATTTAAATATGAATTGAAACAAGAGCGTTTCACGGCAATTTGGACGCTCCAAGCTCTCGCTGGCTTTGTCCGCCCGGAGATTGTTTGTCCCTCCTTTCAGTTCAATAGCTTCTTTCAAATCCTAACAAACAAGTGTGCTGGGGAATACCCCGAAACAGCTCCAAAGATGTAGAGCTCTTTTATTTTCCCGGGCATGTCACTTGCTAACAGCCCCAGCGCCTGCTCCTGCTAACTGGAACAAGACGACGAAATTCCCCACTCCTGAGGAAACAAGCGAAAACAAACCGACCCAGCCCTCAAAACAAAGAGCAAAGAAATATTTCCTCAATTAGGCAGCTGAAAAAAACACACCCAGAACCTGGCAACCCTTATTCACGTGTGAGCCTTGCTTTTCTCACTAGCCTGGCTCTCATTCCAAAAGGATCCCATCAAGACTAATGGACAAGGATTGGCTCTTGATCTTCCACCAAAAAAAAAATGAGATGCAAAGCAAATGAGATAAATTGTGCTGGAGGAGTGTAAATTAACGGTGACTCCATGCTGATCTTCTCAACTTGCATCAGACTAAGTCTCACGTTAGGATAAAGGTTAGGATAAAGGTGCTGGTCTCTTCTCACAGGTCATTAGTGACAGAGGCAGAGGGAAGGGCTTTGAGCTCCAACAGGGGAGGGTTAGACTGGACATCAGGAAGAAATTCTTCCTGGAGAGAGGGGTCAGGGACTGGGCTGGGCTGCCCAGGGTGGTGATTGAATCCCCATCCCTGGATGGGTTTAAAAGTCACTTAGATGTTGTGTTGGGGGATCTGGTTTAGGGGTGACCTTGCAGAGTAGGGTTGATGGTTGGGCTCGATGATCTCGGGGGTCTTTTCCAACCTGAATGATTCTGTGATACTAAGCAGAGGTCTCCCAGACAGCATCTGGGCTTCGTTGTGCCCAACACTGAGTCTACCAGGGCAGCAAAAACCACAACCAGTGCTCAAAGTTGAAAGACTCGAGCAATGATCTGTTTGTGGGGTGGTTTCCCCCATCCCCTTGATAGTAGAACATCTACAGAACGAATGATTCTGTGACTCTCCCCACTACGATCCTGCTTGGTTTATTCAGGGGGGCAACAAAGCTGCAGATACAAGAAGGACTTTTTATTCCATTCAAAACCTTAGCTCATCTAAGATCACATTCATAGGATCATAGACTCATTCAGGTTGGAAAAGACCCTTGGGATCGTACTTTTTACCCCAATCTCCTGTATTTGCTGCTGACTGTCAGGGCAGGTTATCCCAGACACAGAAGTCGCCCTCCATCACCCAGATGTTCTCCCTTTCCTAATGACACCACCACGGAAAGCTGTTTTCTCTAATGAAAGCAGAAAGTGGCAACGACAATTGCTGCACAGCCAGAGCACGTTTGGAGCCTTTCTCCTCTCCCCGATGGTCACGGCCTCGCAGTGTGGGGAAGCTGATTTCTTAAATGTCATCGCTTTTGTCACTTTAAGTTCTATTAAGATTGGTTATTGACTTCATGTATAATTAATGGCTTCCAAAGTCCTACATTTTTACACGTGATAAATCTCGCGGCTGAGAAACCAACAAATTCCTGTTGTTTATTGCTGCTCCCTCTTCCCTACCCAGGAGGAGCAGAAGTCACTTGAACTAAAGCCCCTACGGCTCCTTCCATAAACGTGTCTGGATGTTTCTCACTTAGGTTGACGTGACAATTATTGGAGCTGGCACATATAAACACGAAGAGCAAGAGGCATTAACAGGTCTATTCACTAAGGGTTCTACACCCTTTGCGAGACAAAACAAAGAACCCAACCTTAAATAAAAGTAACATGCCGGCATTGTGTAAATGTCAAGGTTTTCTCATTCATTAATTCCCCCAGCTTTGATGTGCGATGCTCCCGACTCTGTCCCTGCTCAACTGGGGAGTGCTGGACTGAGAAAAACCAGGCGTCCCGGCACATCCACCAGCTCACAGAGGAAACAGGCTCGGACTGTGATCCAAAAATGCACTTATGTGCATTGCACCTACAGAGCAGAGTTTGTTTGGAGCTCATTTCCCGAGGGGACTCACAGCCACAGTGTTCACCACAAGGGTCTAGGAACAGCTCTACAACGTCCTCCAGGTGCCCCCCTGTTTCGGAATGAATGGAAAGGGGGAAAGGAAAAGGAAAGAGGAGAGGGAAAAGTTGATTATGGCTTTACTTTGGACTGTGCCAGAAGCTTCTACCACTGGAGAGAGTCCAGCACAGAGCCACAAGGATGCTGAAGGGAGTGGAGCATCACCCTGATAAATGCTGAGGTCTCACCAAAACAGCTGCTGGAGAAAGTCCAGCGCAGAGCCACGAAGGTGATGAAGGGAGTGGAGCATCTCCCTGATGAGGAAAGGCTGAGGGAGCTGGGGCTCTTGAGCTGGGAAAAAGGGAGACAGAGGGTGGCCCCATGAATGTTGTTCAATATGGAAAGGGTGGGTTTCAGGAGGATGGAGCCAGGCTCTGCTCAGGGGCATCCAAAGGGGCAGTGGGTGTGAGCTGGAACAGAGGAGGTTCCACATCAATATGAGAAGGAATTTCACAGTGAGGGTGACAGAGCCCTGGAAGGGGCTGCCCAGGGAGGTTGTGGAGTCTCCTCTGGAGATGTTTCAAACCTACCCAGATATGTTCCTGTGCAACTTGATCTAGGTGATCCTGCTGTGGCAAGAGGATCGAACTGGATGATCTTTTGAGATCCCTTCCTATCCCCGGTGTTCTGTGATCTTGAGATGCAGCATGTACTCACCAAGGGGACTGAAGAATCATTGGTGTCTCCTCACCATTAGAAAGCTCTATCTTTGTGGAAGTAACCACAAACCCTAAGAGGTGACCATGGACTTACAGGTAACCTACCTCAAAGTGCAGACATCATCCTCTGCCACCACTCTGGGCCATGGCAATGCCAGGTGGTAACAAGAAATTGCCAGGTCTCCAACCTTGCTCTTGGCTTTGAGCTGGCAGACGAGCAGCTTGCAGTGACCAGTGAAGGTGAGGGTGTCGTCTTCCTTGTACTGGGGGTTGCTAAGGACTTTCCTCCCTGCAATGTAAGGGGAACATTTTATTTGTGAATGGTCCCTGTCTTTGGGGGACTGCAGTTTCTATAGAAAAATAATCCAGGGATTAGAAAAGTAGTCAACATATTAGATAAATAGTCAATGTATTGGAAAAATAATCGATGTATTAGGAAAAAAAATCCGTGTATTTTAAAAAATCATCAATGTATTAGAAAAAAGGAATCTATTAGAAAAATAATCGATGCATTGGAAAAATAATCTATGTATTGGGAAAATAATCGACGCATTAGAAAAAAAAATTGATGCATTAGAAAAAAACCAACGTATTAGAAAAATAATCAACGTATTAGAAAAATAATTGATGTATTAGAGAAAAATCAATGTATTAGAAAAATAATCAATGTATTAGAAAAAATCAATGTATTAGAAAAATAATTGACATACTAGAGAAAAATCAATGTATTAGAAAAATATTTGATGTATTAGAAAAAAATCAACGTATTAGCAAAATAATCGACGTATTAGAAAAAAATCCAATGTATTAGAAAAATAATTGATGTATTAGAAATAAAATCAATGTATTAGAAAAAAATCAATGTATTAGAAAAAGAATGATGTATTAGAAAAAAATCAACATATTAGAAAAATAATCGACGTATTAGAAAAAATTCAATGTATTCGAGAGAGAATTGACATATTAGAAAAAAATCAACATCTTAGAAAGATAATCGATGTATTAGAAAAAAACCCAATATATTAGAAAATGAATGGATGCATTAGGAAAAATATCTATGTATTGGAGAAGTAATCAATGTATTAGAAAAGTAATTGATATATTAGAAAGTATTATAAAAATGATCCATTAGAAAATAATCTGTTAGAAAAAAATAATACTCTATTAGAGCAAAACCTGAAGCTTTCAGTCCCCCAAATAATTCTGTATAGACCCTAGAGGAAAAAAATCCCTCCTGAGCTTAGAGCCTCCTGCACGGCCTCTGCTTGAACTCACCCCAACTGACTGCAGTGAATTTGTCGGGTTTGTGTGACCAGCAGCTGCTTCAGCAGTAGAAAGGGGCGATGGAGGAAGAGCCCCGAGCCCCGGTGAGCGTCAGTGGCCATTGTACTTCTGCGTTACAAGAACACAGCGATGACAAACGCACCTCTGCCGTGGCTTGAACTTAACTTTCTTCCTCCTGACTTGGCCCGAGTCACGTCAGCGGCCCGTGGCGGCTGGCACAGATGGCCCGTCGTGGCACGCGCGGTGTGTGCCAGCTGTCTAGCGCCGGGACACAGGTGCCGAGGCTCGCGCTCGCTGCTCGCTGGAAGCCAGACCTCCAGGAGCCAGCCTCTAAGACAAGGCAAGGGGCATCGCCCGCGGTTCCAGTCGTCGCTTTTCAGACCTGTGTGTGTGTGAAGAGTGAAGGATTACAAGGCAAAAGTGCCTCCTAAAGGCTGCTCTGCGCGATGCTCGGGCTGGATGCAATAAGCTGCCAGGATTTCTCTGCAGTGAGCGGGCAACGTGTCGTTACAGCAGCATCAAGCACAGGCTAGAGGCAGGCTCATCCTTTAAACAATTGCACAAGGAGGCTCCGGTCACCCAGACCCTGGCTGCAATGTGGATCGCTAACGTACCTCACCCAGCACAGGTCCTCTTTGTGGGAGTGAAACAGAGAAAGAGGTAGGAGAAAAATCCCGGACTCATTGGCACTGTGATTCACCATCACCTCCGTGGTACAGGGGGTCTGGGGGTACTGTGGTTTCTTTTAAAATCCACACCTTCATGGATTGGAGGCGACTCTGAGCTGTGTGTATCAGGAACCATGACATCAATAATCATAGAATCACAGAATCATTAAGGTTGAAACAGACCTACAAGTCCAACCACCAACCATCCCTCTGCTCTCTTGCAGCAGATCTCATTTCACCTAAAGGTGCACGGAACAGGGCAGGGTAGGGCTGAGCCCTTCCTCTGTGCTGCTTGCAAGACTGCACATGGTGGTGCTCCATCACCTCAGGCTGGAGCTCCACAGCAAAACCACCAGGAGAAGGAATTCACCGAGTAGTTCTTTTTAATTAATCTTTTTTTAGGATGGGGAATAGCGAGCCCTCACTTCACAGAAGCTGAGAAGAACAAAGGTGCTAAAGACTCCTTGCCCGGTGCCACCTAGACACAACAGAGCAAGCAGCAGTCTCCAGCTTGCAGCATTGCTGAGGCAGAGGATGATCAAGTGCTTCACGTGCTCTCTCTTGGCTGCCCGGTGCAGCAATGCCTCCTTTGTTTGCTCCTCGCAGAGCTGTTTATGTCTCATGCTGAACCGAAAGGCAAGCGGCCAAAGGCTTGTGTTTTAGGGTTAGTCTGGGCAGGAACCCAAACCTCTGGATGCTAAACTCTCCAAACCACCGGGGTTTGCATTGCACACAAACGGGCTTCCTCCTAAATCATTCCTGCACTCCATTTGTAACCGAACCGCTCTCTCGATGGGTTTTCATATTTTCCTATCGAGATCAAACCGAGATACCAAGGCATTGAGGGTTGAGGAATAAAAGAAATAGGTAAGTAGCTGTTGTCAGTCTTGATTGGAAAGGAGGCAATCAGAGCAAGACATGACATGTCTTCCCTCTGCGGTGGAAGGAACCCGTCCTTCACTCAAGATTTCAGTGTTGGATCTGGTGACGAGGTATCTAAAATAGATTTCATTTTGATTAAAAGTGTTCTAGAGGTGTAACTACAGGGAGGGCATCCTCCTGGAAAGGAAGAAGAGAGGAGGGAGTCAAGCCAAAAGAAATGTCGAGGAGGTCCCTTCCAATTCCTGATGTTCTGTGATTCTGGGATCTTTTGTTCTGGGGGCTTCTGTGCTCTGCAAGCGCAGAGGAGCTCCAAGGTCTCCACGCGACTAAGCACGTGCTGTCCCTACAGGAGATGTCTTGGCCAGGGTGTCAGAGAGGCCCGAGCTCACAGTTCCAGCTGGATTTTGGGCTTGAAGACCTGACACTCCGCTTGGACCAATCCATCTTCATTGATGGAGCAGGGAGAGCTATTTTGCCAGCAGGGACCAGGTCCTCTAACGCTCAGCTGCTCAGAGCTGTTGAATTCGGTGCCATGGCTGTGTGTGCCAAGTGACCAGCAAGCCAACTTGCTCGGCATGGGCTAGCAGCCCGGCTCGGTGGCAGGCATGCTCCCAGACACTCTGGCTTGAGCATGTTGGAGAGAATCTGATGGAGACAAGGCAGTGCTGGTTGCCTGAGCACGCAGAACCCTTGTAGGAGCCCGTTCCCTAGCACTACTCTTACTTGCTGGGCACATCTCAAGGAGATCTGGCCAACTCAAGGTGCGTTTTGAATATCTTTTAGAAAGGCCAGGAAGGTGGCAGCATTTAGGAGGAAGGTTTGGAGGGTGAGGAGCGCATTTCTTTCACTGCTCTGACCCCTGTGCAGCTGTTGAAGACATAAAATAAGTCGAGCAGCCTTCTGCACAGCAAAAATCCTCTAAAAAAAATGTCTGAGGTTAAAATATTCTTCAAGCTCTATAATTCTGAAAGGTCTGTCTTATTGAAAAACACCTACAAGCCACATTCCAAAAGCCAAGGTCATTAAAAGGAAGAAAACTAATTAGTAAACCGTTCTGGAAACCTTGCTACGACGTGTTCTCCTCCTGGTTTTCCAATCGGGATGTTCACTGAAACAAACCTTTGCCTGAAAACGGTTTCCTTTTCAATGAATCAGCATTTTCCCCAAGCAAAGGTTTCATTAAACATTTGTCAGTCCTCCTTATCCTGAAAGACCGTGAAGACCTACCACACAGTGACCTTAGATGCTGACACATCCCTACACCCCGAGATGTCCCTCCAGCCGGTGATTTGCCCAGCAGGCAGCTGTAAACCAGTTGCTTTTTTTATCCCACTAGTGTCTTTCACGCTTGTGCTTCATCCCGCAAAACCCTCTCCTTTTCTGTCACGAAGACCTAGAAGCAAGAATTATGAGCTGCTGCTCCTAGACAAGCTTCAGATGTACGTCAGGCCACTGCATCTGTCCTCCTTCTTCGAGATGAAGCCCTGGGTTACATATTTAGCCTTGATTTAGCCAACGTTTCAAGTGAAAAGACAAAGTGCCTCGTGTCTACTTGAATAATAGATGCAACCAAAGCAAGACCCAGCAATACAGGAGTATGTTGCTTTTAAAATCCAACTGTCTATTGCTTTCTTCTTTTAAATTACAGATGATAACGCAGCAGCTCTGCAAAAGCACTGTTCCGTTTTAAATACCCCGAGAAACTTCTTGCAATATTCATGCAGCGGTGCTGCGCCTTCACAGAATCACAGAACATTAGGGATTGGAAGAGACCTTGAAAGATCACCCAGTCCAATCCCCCTGCCACAGCAGGATCACCTAGATCCAGTAGGACAGGAACACGTCCAGGTGGGTTTGAAACGTCTCCAGAGAAGGAGACTCTACAACCTCCCTGGACAGCCCCTTCCAGTGCTCTGTCACCCTCACTGTGAAGAAGGTTCTTCTGATATTTATAAGGAACCTCCTCTGTTCCAGCTGACACCCATTGCCCCTTGTCCCATCAGTAGATGCCACTGAGCAGAGCCTGGCTCCATCCTCCTGACACCCACCCTTCACATATTTATCAACATTAATGAGGTCTTGTTCAAGTTTCACTCACTGTCTATTTTAAAACAGGGATATTTCAGGATATGTTCATGTCTTTCTTCCCCCCACCATGCCCTTGCTACCTGATTTGTAAAACAAATCCACAGTCCCGGACCAAACTGAAGGTAGACCTGTGTGTGTGTCCTTGCCTGGTTACTAACGTCCACCATTCCCACGCATTACGGCACTTTATCCGCTCTCTCCCTTAAAGCATTTGACAGGAGCTTTTCTTGCCTTTGGCAATCCAGTTGCAGCCTCATTCTACATCTGTTTTGATTGTCAACCTAATTCTGAGAGCAGTCAAAAAACCTAGTCAGATCTCTCATGAATATCTTGGCAGGTTATGGCTTATTTAGGCTACCGGTAGCTCTCTCGGAACGGCATCCAAATCCACTGCAGACTGACTCGCGCAACCCTGAGTCCCTCCGTGTTCACAAGACCTTCCCGCAAACAATTAGCAGAATGCCTCATTGAGCAAAGCTGCAAACAGCACCTTCAGCTCGAAGTCCTACCCCGGCCGCGGCTGAGCCTCGCTGCCCGCCTGCCGTCTCGTGGCCTCAGCTGCACGTGGGCTGAGCTCTCCTCCAGCTGCAGCGGCAGCAGCAAGGTGAAGAGCGGGAGCTCTTCAGGGAGGGGAGAGCAAATTAAAGCTCACTGCAGGAAAGTTGTGCCCCTGGCACTCTGCTCATGCAACAGCTGCAGATACAACAACTATCATCTGACATTCTGACATATACGTTGAGCAAAGCAGCAAGCGAGCCAATGCCTACACAATATCGCGCAGGGCTCCAAGCCCCAGCCTTGAGCAAAACAGGTGTATGACATCCTGTTGCTAGTCTTCAGAGGTTATGGGTACGAGGAGAGACATCTGAGAGAGGAGCAGATGAAAATAACAAAGAAGGTTAAGGCTCGGGTTGACAAGCTCATTGATAATATTTTAGATGGAACAGACCTGCACGTTGACTACAAATTGCTCCTAATGTCTCTCGGAGTCTGCAGGCCACAGTCAACATGAAAATGGGCTCATTCATTACTTCAGACGAGCGAGTTTCCGTGAGGAGGAACCGCCACGACCCAGAAGACTCCAGATGTCCTCCAGGGCTGAGGTCGCGAGGCTGTCTTGGTGCCAAAACTATGGCGCTACATGGCGCGGCCGCAGCCTTCGCGCTCGGACCTAAATCGACGGGAGCAATGAAATCCTTTAGTAAATGTTTTTCTGAATTTGGTGGAAAATCCTGTTGCAGCATTTTGGTTTTTAATGTTCTGAGACTAATTGATTGTCTAATAGGAGGCAAGGACACTGCCAGGAAAGACATTACTCCTGCATTAGCGGCTCTCGGAGAAACTTAACCGGAAAAGTAGTGTGTTTGAAGAAGAATTTGAAACCCAACCACCCAAGTTTTTCACGTTATAGGTGTTATGACCCAGCAACTTGGTCTAGGTGATCCTTCTCTGGCAGGGGGATTGGACTAGATGATCTTTTGAGGTCTCTTCCCATCCCTAATGATTTTATGATTGTATGATCCTGCTGTGGTAGGACGATTGGACTAGATGACCTTTCCAGATCCCTTCTAATCCCTAATGATTCTATGATTCTATGATCCTGCTGTGGCAGGGTGATTAGACTAGATGATGTTTCAAGGTCCCTTCCAATCTCTAATGATTCTATGGTCCTGCTGTGGCAAGGGGATTGGACTAGATGATCTTTCAAGGTCCCTTCCAACCCTTAACATTCTGTGAATCAGGACATCAGCTGCCTGTCCTCGAAGCTCACCGCTTCAAGTCACGTAGGCTAATCGGCCTTTACTCAGTTGCTGTATTTTGAGGGGGAAGGAGACCCGCATTAAAGCGCGGCCACATCTACATAAAAGATGCTCGGAAGAGCACTGTTGGATATTAAAGTTAGCATCTGCTATTGTCTGGTTAACAATTGGCAATTACCATTAGCTTCCAGTGTAGCTGATGGAGTCACAGATGGCTGACTGAGTCAAGTAAGTGCACTTATTCCTAGTGAGGGGTACGCTAGAGCAGGCAAATAGTGACACTGACATTACGCATCACCCAGCCAAAAAGTCACGAGGCATCAATTCCACCTTGTCGGGCCCGTTGAAGAGACCCTGGCATTCTAATCCCAAAAGATGCTGTAAAGAAGGGCTGTAAAAACTCAAAAACTAGGTACCAGGCTGCGGTGAGAGGTTAACACAGTGCAGCAAATAAAAAAATCAATTGATAGTGACCTGCAGAGGTATCTCTGCCATTCCAGGTAAAGCTGCTGGGAAAAATTTGGACAGGTTCTTCTATTTTTAATACAGCTGGCTCGCTTCAGAACCCGTTAAAAACATGTTGGCAATCACACTACATCATCTTTAGCGGTACATCTCAGCCACTTGGTCTGCATGGCCTTAACTGGAGGGTTTAATGAGTAGACAAGCGCTTAAATGCAGCCGCTTCCCCTACAATACCGGGTGCCTCGGTGTGATTTAACACCTCTGACTGCTAATACATTGTGCCACTCAGTAATGGGACTTTTATGCTTTCAATAATTCTGGGCTTTCGAGGTGTTAAATTAAAAAGGGTCTATTGAATCTGCGTGTTGGGTTTCTGCGTTTCTGATGTTTCGTGTCCTTTTTCCGTTGTGTCCTACCCTGTCCAATGGAGCTCGCCTGTTTTCATTGCTGTCGCGGCTCGCCCCAAGGGAGGAACAAGACAGGGGCTCTGCTGCGGGTTATCACAGTGCCACAGAACATTAGGGATTGGAAAGGACCTCGACAGATCATCTAGTCCCATCCCCCTGACACAGCAGGATCCCCTAGATCCAGTCACACTAGAACATGGCCAGCCGGGTCTGAAACGTCTCCAGAGGAGACCCCACAACCTCCCTGGGCAGCCCGTTCCAGCGCTCTGTCCTTCCCCACCTGCCTTAGAATCACAGACTGGTTTAGGTTGGAAGATATGTCAGACATCACCCAGTCCCAACCCACTGCCATGGGTAGGGTAGGGACACCTCTCACCAGACCAGGTTGCCCAGAGCCCCATCCAGCCTGACCTTGAATGGCTCCCGGTCTGTTTCTGGTCTTGCAGCATCCAGAAGTGGTTCAACATCCGGTGTCAATGACAGCCGCTGGTAATCTCTGCAGTTTTACATCCTGTGCTTATCCACCCTGAAAGGACACTTTGAGGATTATCATCTCTTTCTTCACCGGTGATATGATCGCCTGGACTTGGAACAAATGCAGAGAGCAAAGAACTGTCAGACGAAGCTGAGTCCGCTCATCGGCTCTTGATGATCTCAGAGGACTTTGGATCAGCAAACCCCTAGAGAACTTTGCTTAGATTTTCCTGGATGAATTTCCAGACCTATTACTTCTACAGGAAAACCAGAAATTACTGGAGGTGAAGATGCAGAGACCTGGAAATTACAACCAGGAAAAGCAAAAAATCATCTGGGGTTGTTTAGGCTGGAGAAAAGGAGGCTGAAGGTGTAGAGAGATGGGGGTCAGTTTCTTCTTACAAGGAACAAGTGACAGAACAAGAGGAAATGGCCTCAAGTTGTGCCAGGGGAGGGTTAGGTTGGGCATCACGAAAAATGTCTTCACAGACAGAGTGGTCAGGGGTTGGAACGGGCTTCCCAGGGAGAGGGGACAGTTGCCATCCCTGGAGAGGTTCAAAAAATGAGTAGATGTGGCCTTAGGGACAGGGTTTAGTGGGCAGAGTGGGATTGGGTTGATGATTGGACTGGATGATCTTGTCGGTTTCTTCCATCCTTAATGATTCTATGATCAGTCCTCTCACTCTTAATTTTTGACACACACCTTGAGCACACCCTGGAGTTGGTTAACAACCATCAGCTGGTGAAAAGCAGCGCTACGACTCACTGTGTTCAACAGATTCACAGCTCAGGGATGAAGAGACAACCAGGACAAGGACCTCCGCAATGCATCAAACCTATAGCAGAGGCTCCAGAGAAACCTTGGAGCCCTCAGCTCAGCGCTGGGCTCACTCACAGCACAAAGCTGCCCCAATTTGGCAGCGAGCTCAGTGTTTCCTTAGGAGAGTGAGCAGAGAACTCGACCAAGTGGGTTTCCTCCTACACTCACCCCTTACCATCACACTTCACAGAATCACATGGAATCACACAATCACAGAACACTAGAGATCGGAAGGGACCTCGAAAGATCATCCAGTCCAATCCCCCACCACAGGAGGATCCCCTAGATCCAGTCTCACAGGAACATGTCCAGGAGGACATGGAAGGGACCTCGAAAGATCGCCCCATCCAATCCCACCACCACAGCAGGATCCCCTATATCCAGTCATTAGGGACTGGAAAGGACCTCAGAAGATCATCCAGTCCCATCCCCCTGCCACAGCAGTATCCCCTAGATCCAGTCACGCAGGAACTGGATTGGAAAGGACCTCAAAAGACCACCCAGTCCAATCCCCCCAGCAGAGCAGGATCCCCTAGATCCAGTCGCACAGGAACACATCCAGGTGGGTTTGAAACATCTCCAGAGAAGGAGACTCCACAACCCCCAACAGAAAAAGTGGGGTAGGAAAAAAACCCCTCAACCAAACCTAGAAGCAGAGGTTCGCTGTCCTCTGGCTTCGCAGAGCCAGTGCCAAGTCAGCACACAGATGATTTTTCTTGGCATCTTCATTTTTCGATGATGTTTTTCCAACGCTTAGCATTAAGCTAAAATACTGTTTGCCAGGGATCACTGCCCGTCAGGTGCTTTATTACAGCTGAAATTAGATTTCTTTACAGTTGCACTGGAAGAGGAGAGAGAGATAATGTGAGTAGCTGTTTAAACCCGATGGTCGTCGCAGCAAAGCAGGAAGAAACATCCCCCCAACACACACACACACCCCCCTTCCAATCAAAACCGCTTCATTCCACCCTCTCAAATTAAAACTAGATTTACCCAAAAAAACCTCCTTTTCAGCTAAATCTATTTATAGCACTGGGAATATAGGACTTTGCATTTTTATTCCAGCCTGGGTATTTCTACTCCTACAACCAAACACCAGCTTGTTCCTTCAGTCCCACAGCAACGGTCACAACCCCACAGCTCTTTACAAGAGGAACATTTTCCCGGGAGGAAAAAAACCCCACAGCCCAAAATAACCCCAAATTCAAACCCTAAAGGTAGGTTTTGGAAGGGTTTGGTGCCAGTAAGACAAAGGAAGTCGCTGCAGCTGCACCCGGCGCTGGCAGCCTCCCACCCCTGCTGCAGCCCTGGTGCTCTGCTGCCACGGTGGCAGCTTTGGGGCCGCTGCGAACATGTCTCCTGCACAATAAACCATATTGGCTCCTCCATGACATGCTGCACCTTCAGGAGACACCAGACAGCTCCACACCAAACACACACTGCAAAGAAGATGGTTTTGTCATCCTGTTTTCAAAGGAAACTCCCTTTTGTTGTTGCGCCAAAGGGTTTCACAGAATCACAGAACATTAGGGGTTGGAAGGGACCTCGAAAGATCATCCAGTCCCATCCCCCTGCCACAGCAGGA